>OY987193.1:17456056-17603579 GCA_963920755.1 Cartodere bifasciata | reverse complement strand
ACTCGTTTTATAAGGCGTTTTTTATCACTTGTCCATTGGAAAACTCGCCGCTGCGCGGCTCTTTTTCCAAACCTGGACGCGTGCTAAAAAACGTTCCTTATAAAACTCTATGTTTTAATATACTATTTTTAAATTTCGCGCCATTTTTTTTAAATTTTCTTTTTAATTTATATACTTTTTAAATACAGAATAATAAAAAATATTTTTATAGTGCATTAAATCGTTTTTATGGATAAAAATTAATAAAATTCCTTAAAATAACAGTTTTTAATTTTTTTGACAAGTTGCTACCTCTGTCAAAATTATGAAAAAAATTGACATTATTAGTTATCCAATGACTAATTTATGACAATAAAATTTGGAACAGTACTCGACTTTTTACATGGAGAAAATGACATTTAAAACTTAATTTATTTTTTTAAAATTTGAATTTCGCGCCAAAAAAATTAACCAATTTTTTTTTAAATGCAAAATGAACTAATTGTAATTTTATTCAGAAATTTTTGATTGAAAATAGCTTCATAAAAAAATAAAAAAAAAAATGTCAAATTCCGCCATTACTGCTAAACCGGAAGTCAAAATGTTTTAAAAATTTGTGAAAAATCTTTCATTAAGATCTATTTTAATAAAGTTTAAAAAAAGTTTGACGCACACAGTAGTATAAAACATATGTGAAAGCAGATTTGGCTTGGGGGCAATTTTCCCTATCTTATCCTGCTGGCCCTTTAAACATTGTAGCATTTTCTGAAATTTTGACCATTGCACAATTTATTTTTTCTATTGAGATAATAAGTCGCGCCATAAGAGGGAAATATAGAAAAACAAATATTTTTTTTCTGTGGCTCACATAACGAAGCTAGCTTCTAGAAGCTAGCAAGAAGTTGCGTGTAAAGCTTGCTAGCTTTACACGCAACTTCTTGCTAGCTTTTTCGCTGCTACTGGAGGATTCAAATGTTTTAGGTATGCGCGCGCACAGAAAGCTAAAAGAAATCAAACCGTGCTTGATTTCCTTCAATAGCAGCGGAGAAGCTAGCTTCTAGAAGCTAGCAAGAAGCTACGTGAAAGGCTACCATTACGGAGAATTCTTTACTACCTACGCTAGGTTAGAGGTTAGGTTAATGACAGTTGTCAAATCTATACACAAAAAAAACTGACAGTTGCGTTTAAAGATTTTTTTAAGTTCATAAATTTAAAATGCTGGACATTTTGCGGGATATTTTGATTATTATTGAAAATGCTGGACATTTTGCGGGACACATGCTCTGCTGGACAGGGTTTTAAAATGCTGGACTGTCCAGCACAATGCTGGACGTCTGGTCACTTTACCTCTTGGTAGCATCTACTACGAGAGTAGTTGCTTTTAAAAAGTTACATATTGTATCTGCACTTAAATACATTGTAGACCAACTAACAAAACAAACACAACAACCAACAACTCAACTCGCCAAAATAACTACATATAATAAGATGAAATAAAACACTTTTGTCAACAGAATGAGAATACAAAATAATTTATAAATAACCTCACAAATTTGGCAAATGTTGACAAACGTAACGTAAAATTATTACGTTACGTGAGCCACAGAAAAAAAATATTTGTTTTTCTATATTTCCCTCTTATGGCGCGACTTATTATCTCAATAGAAAAAATAAATTGTGCAATGGTCAAAATTTCAGAAAATGCTACAATGTTTAAAGGGCCTAGCAGGATAAGATAGGGAAAATTGCCCCCAAGCCAAATCTGCTTTCACATATGTTTTATACTACTGTGTGCGTCAAACTTTTTTTAAACTTTATTAAAATAGATCTTAATGAAAGATTTTTCACAAATTTTTAAAACATTTTGACTTCCGGTTTAGCAGTAATGGCGGAATTTGACATTTTTTTTTTTATTTTTTTATGAAGCTATTTTCAATCAAAAATTTCTGAATAAAATTACAATTAGTTCATTTTGCATTTAAAAAAAAATTGGTTAATTTTTTTGGCGCGAAATTCAAATTTTAAAAAAATAAATTAAGTTTTAAATGTCATTTTCTCCATGTAAAAAGTCGAGTACTGTTCCAAATTTTATTGTCATAAATTAGTCATTGGATAACTAATAATGTCAATTTTTTTCATAATTTTGACAGAGGTAGCAACTTGTCAAAAAAATTAAAAACTGTTATTTTAAGGAATTTTATTAATTTTTATCCATAAAAGCGATTTAATGCACTATAAAAATATTTTTTATTATTCTGTATTTAAAAAGTGTATAAATTAAAAAGAAAATTTAAAAAAAATGGCGCGAAATTTAAAAATAGTATATTAAAACATAGAGTTTTATAAGGAACGTTTTTTAGCACGCGTCCAGGTTTGGAAAAAGAGCCGCGCAGCGGCGAGTTTTCCAATGGACAAGTGATAAAAAACGCCTTATAAAACGAGTTTTTTATACTATTTTTTATATTTGCTTCATTTAATTCATTAAAAAGCATTTTTAATTTGAATTAAAAACTTAAGATGAAATTTTGTTTTTTATGACCAACCTTATAGCATAACATTGACATTTTGAAGTAAAAATAAATTAAAGTTAGACATATTGAATAATGACATTTGTAAACTTTACTCATTAAATACTGAATGAATAGGCGTTTTTGAGAAAATGTAACCATTGATATCGTTTCTCCAATTATTCTAGTTATTCCCTCTACAAGAAAACTATGTCCCTCGATTGATTATAATAGTAAAATTTTTAAATAAAAAGTACCTTGCAAGAAAAGAATTCATCTTTTTGCATCAGGAAAACCAACCAATAAAATAAAATTTTGGGTTTAATAATGAAGCAATTCAGAAACTTTAAAAAACCAAATTTCGGGTTTCATAATGTGCATATTATAGAACGCAAATATAAAAAAAATATTTTATTTAGTTTTTTTATGTCAGAATTATAGTACGTAATGTTGCTAATTTATTTAAAATAGATTATTAATTTTGATAACTAACAATTTTTCTATAAATTGTCAGGGTTGTGCAAAATTGAAAAATAAATAAAGTCTCTAAAAAATATCTTTATTGAGTCAAACTCAAAAGGCCATTGACCTTCAGTCCTAAGTAAGAAATATTTATTCAGCTTTAAGGTTTTCTTTACTTTGTTAGAGCCAAATATTCATTCACTTAATTTACTTTTTAAAAAATTTCTAAAGCAAATTCTTGTACCCAAACAATGAATTTTCATACCTTGGCTATTGAAAATATATAATCTCTTTGGCTAAAATATACAACGATTACGTTTGGGTTCTGCCGGCAATATAAAAAAGAAAACACTTTTTAATATAATAATATATTTTAACGAAACATGAAACAAACCCGGAAAGACAATAAACTAAAGATGATTATAGATCGCGCGTAGTGCTCAGGATTTATTTAAAAAACGTAAAAATTTAATTTTTAGAGATTAGGACAGTTTAACATCATTATGCACAGGTTATTATAGTTTCTGTGTAAAAGGGTAAATATAGATTTTGCACAGTAAGGAAAACACAGGTTTTCTGTAAAATGCAAAAATTAAATCATAAAAATACCTAACCCTCTTATAAGATGTTCATAATTTCCGTTTATACATAGAAAATACTCTTTTATTTAATAACGTGGGTTTTGTGCATAATGTATGTCAAAAGTGAAGCTTCATTCACAATGAAAATTAGCTTGCATCCGGTAAAAATTAAGGTAGCTACAAGCTACCTTGTAAGAGCTCATGCAAGCTAATTTATTGTGAATGGTATATCCCAAATACATATTTCAAGCTCTTACAAGCTACCTTAATTCTTACCGGATGCAAGCTAATTTTCATTGTGTATCCCACTTGATCTAATTTCTACGATTTTATTTGTCATGTTTTTACACAAAACCTGTGTTTTTAAGCTGTGTATCAAATCTATATTTGATCCCATGGCAAAGTATCCGGTATGTTCTCGCGCATTTTAGGCCTACTTGACCCAGCTTTTGTGACGTCATGTGGTTGCTGTCACTTTTTCACTTGTTTGTCAGTTGAAAGTTGAAAAGTCAAAATACTCAAAAGTCAAAACAAACTCTACTTCAAATACATGTCAGATTTTACTTAATTTTGCTTTATTTTATTTTTATTTAAAGAAGTGTAAACCCTTAGTGTCCCGTTATAGAGAGGTTCGCTACTATTTATTTAAACAATTATTTAACAATGACAAAAATTTATTGTTGTGTGAATTGTGAAAAGAAAAGCTACTTTGCGCATTTAAATATGTTTTTCTTTCTACAAGGATTCTACAAACAAGATTAATTGTGGCCACATTTAATAATTAGAGAATTTGTAGCCATCATTTTAAAATTCTGGCAGCATGAAAGGGGATAATTTAATGCATTTCATATTATTGTAGTTACGGCAAAGGACAAAGGTAGTTGTTTTATTAAGTAATTTTAAACATGTTCTTATGTATTAAAAAATATCACAAACCACTTTTTATGTTAACTTCATTTTTCCTTCTTCCACAATTACCCATATTCTGGCTAACTCCGCATCCTTTGGAAATCTGTGATATTTTTTTTCGCTGAGGGTGCCTTTTGTAAGAACGGAATGGTTCTTACAACCCATTACAGCACAATAAGCCATCGCTCGTAAAGTGGTTTTTAAAAAGTAAATAAAAAACAAATAACAATAATAATAAAAATAACAATAAAACTCTTTTGGAAAATTAAAAACACCATAAAAATTTGTTGAAATGATTTTAAAACTGCTTGACACATAAACGTCAAATAAAAAACAAGCTTGAAAGAGGTGACTAGATTTAAAACCGCTTCATATTTTATGTATGTTTGAACTAGGTGACTAGATTCCCGCTTTGGTTTCATACCACATGACGTCATGCGCAGAAATGAACAAATTTTATTCAAGCCTCGAGCATACCAGTGTTCTTTGCCATGATTTGATCCTCAAATGAATAATATGAACATCTATTTGGAGTGATCCAAAAATGAAAAAAGTCTGCTGGAGCTCGATATCCGAGATCCGCTTCGCACTCGCTTCGTGTAGTTTTCATGTGAACGAGGGAAGACCATATTTTCGAGTCATCGCATCGTCTAAAAACGCTGTTCCACTGCTTTGGACCAAGCGAAGCTATCGTGTGATGTGAATATCATGCAAATATCATGCGCATTATGCAAGACTATTAACTCATAGATGCGGAAACATGAAATATATTTTTACTTTAATGTTTGTGTATGTTTTTTCAAAAGGAAAATTAGAAAAATAAGGATTTTGAAAATTATACATCAAATCCGAAATCATATCTTGCATTTAAATAAACAAATTAACAAAATTTCAAACAATGATGGTCATATGAAATTAAATTTTAAACAAACAAATAATTTTAAACTTCTTATTTTCTTCTTAGCGCTGCAGACAAAAACTGTCAACGACCACATTTAAATTCTCGTTAAAAAAATGTATTATTACATTTTTTTACCGTATCTAAATATAATCAATAATAAGGGAAATACGGCGACCCCTCATTATCTAAGAAAAGTGAAAATTGGTTTATATGAAAAAGACATCGAAATGCGGTTTTCATCAGTCAAAAAACAAAAAATAGGCGTATCCCGCCAATACTCATCAAAAACATAACACACTGTAGACTATTTGGGTACGTGAGTTTCCTCTTTGCTTAAGTTTTAAAGAAAAGTTAAATAAAAAATTATAAAGTTAAGTAAAAAATTATCACAAATTGTCAATGGGGCTGCGCCTTCTGAAAAAATTTCTAGGTTAACCCGGACCCCCAAGCCCCTTTAAGTCGGCGCCCCTTTAATTAATCGATTTAACCCGCTCCTATCGTAATTTTAAAACAAATGAAAACAATTGAGAGGTAGAAGGTAAATAAGTAAAAATAAAAATTTTATAAAGCAAAAAAGCATTATACAGGGTGTTACCAAATAACTAGGAATCAATTTAGGGAATAATTCCTGAACCCACTTTAAGAAAAAAAGTTCATATAAACATGTGTCCAAAAATCCTTCGTTTCTGAGATACAGGGTGCCAAAGTTTCTAAAAAAAACTTTTTTTTTAAAGATTACCTAAATGCTAAACAGCTATTTATTTGAAACCTAGCACGGGTAATTTTCTTGCCCTTAGGCATAAAGTGCGGTAAAAAAAATAAAATTTTAGTTGGAAGGGGCACATTTGGGGGTACTATGGGGGTTGTTCACCCCCAACTTTTTTGTGTGATACTTTTTTAATATTTTCATAAAATAATTGGAAGCCTTAGAATATGATCTTTAAAATTAATGTCCTGTTCTTTTTTCATAAAACCAACCGTTTTTAAGAAAAAAATTCATTGCCCAAACAAAGGCAACAAAATTTCTCTTTTAAGTTTGGCTTTTTTATTTTAATGAATATAAAACATAATTAACAATGAAGGGTTAATTTATTTCTTTTTTTATTATTATTTCAAATAAATATCTGGATTAGTGTCTTAGTAATCTTAAGATAAATTTTTTTTGTTGAGAAACTTCCACACCCTGTATCTCAGAAACGAAGGATTTTCGGACACATGTTTATATGAACTTTTTTTTCTTAAAATGGGTTCAGGAATTACCCTCTGAATTTTTTTCCTGGTTATTTGGTAACACCCTGTATTGAAACTAACAGAAAAATAATAATTTTACTCAAGATACATCAAGATAACAGAAATATAAATTATAATTTCTATGAATAGGAGAAAATTGCCCGATTTTTTAATTTTTAACAATAAAATTGCCCATCAGTGACATACAATCAAGTGCGCAAGACCAATCGACCATCAATTCCTTGTTTTAATTGGTAAATTATAAAATATGGAGGAAATCGCATGAGTTCTCGGTAATACGTATTTTAGTTTTAAGAGATTCGAGTTCCCAACAAATGTCAAACTTCCCACATCGCTTCCCATATCGCTTCGTGTGATACTCCGTTATTACTGTCCTGGTAACATTTACTGGTGGGATAAATGTTTCTAGTGATACCTTCGCTCGGAAGACGAAGCAAAAGATGCGGTCCCGTGTGCTCATGTGCACGTAAAAGAGCTCTACCCATCTTTGAGAGAGGAAGGGATACGACAAAATTTCTCGGTTGGGGGTATTCTCACTCAGAGCATCGGTATTAAGCCATAGTTGCAGAAACAGACCGATGTAAAATAAGTTAATAAAAAAAAAACATCTTAAAGGGGTATTTTTATAATTCAATGCTTGTGCACGCACTAACCCTTACTTAACGATCTATAATCGGACCTTAATAGAACTAAAATCACATCATTATAAATCTAGCGAAAATATCTCTTTTAAGATAACAAATACCTAAAGATAAGCAAAGCTCTTGCTATGGGTTTTCTTTTAACTTTGCCAGGAATTTGATTTTTGGACTTAAACACAAATGCGGATATCTTAAAATCATCGGCCGAAAAATCTTTCGAATTATTTGTAAAAGTAGGGTGTATTGTTTTATCTTTAAGAGTGTCTAGCTGCCAATTAAGCACTCAAAATGATTGACACTCAGTAACGTTTGGTTAATATGGCAATTTTTCTTAAAAAACATTGAAATTTTAAGCATTTCGAGTGCTTGATTGGCAGGTAGGCTTTTTTAAAGATAAAACAAGACAGACACCTTACTTTTACAAATGATTCGAAAGATTTTTCAGCCGATGATAAAATTTAAGATATGCGAATTTTTGTTAAAGTCCAAAAACTTGTCAAATTCCTGATACAGTTGAAAGAAAAGAAATACCAAGAGTTTTGTTTTTCCGTATGCGTTATTTAAAAAAAAATGTTCTTTCTAAAATATTCCAAAAGCCTACGACAATTTAAAAGTTAAAAGTTTGACGCACACAGTAGTGCTCCCGTTTCTGACATTTTCTGCCTTATTGGGAATATAAGTACATATAAGCACGGACACATACAACCAACAACCTGCTCTAAAGCCTAGTCACACTATATTGGAGGTAGTGGGAATCGAACCCACTCAGGCTACCTTGCCATTTTGACCGTCAACGGCTTAGACCGCACGGCCATGCCTGTGTAGCCTACGACAATTTAGTGAGAAAGAGCTTGTCAAGTGGGCAACTCTTTGTTAAAGATGCCGCTGTCCTAATAATAGGCTACGATGAGCTAAAAGAGAAGACAGTTACCGGCCTAAAACCACATGCCCAAGATTTACCAGCCAAGGACCAAATAGAACCCGGGAAGGTTTTGGCTGTTAGAGGTAAGATGAAATACGTAGCCGACCACATTCACAAGTATTTTTTTTATATCACGACTAAAGAGGGTGTCTGCGTTTGGATTTCTTTTTTTTATATAATAAAATAGAGGGTAAAAAATTCATTCTTAAATTTTCTTTAAAGTCTAATAGACTGTAGCCCATAAACAGAGTTTGACAACTGTATAGCATGGACATTGTTTAAAATTGTGATTTCTATGATAAAACGAGCGATTACCCGGCATGCGTTGCAATGCCATGAAAAGTTAAAATGTGTTGATATGTTTTTTTCCAACCTTTATCCCTGTGCCCCCTTTTCCTGGTGACGCCTTTTCCCGATGACCCCCTTTCCCATTGACCCCTTTTCCCAGTGACCCATTTTTCCGGTGACTTTTTTTCTTCGATGACCCCTTTTTCCGGTGACCTCTTTTCCCGGTGACCCCTTTTCTCACTCAACCCTTTTCCCGGTGACCCTTTTTTCGCGGTAACCTCTGTATGCCGGTAGCCTCTTTATCTCAGTTACGTCTTTATCCCGTTTATCATAGCTTTACTCGGGTACCAGTTAAACCAAAATCGTTTGCCCCTCTGAAAAAAAGCACCTATTTTAAACTAACCTTAACCAGTTACCCCTTTTCCCCTTTATCCCTGTTACCCCTTAATCCCGTTTACCCCAACCTAATCCGTGTGCCAATTAACCCCAACATTTTGTTTTAGTTGATTTACATAGATAGATTATTTAAACTAATTTAAACAACATTTGGTGTCGGGTGTGGGGAATTTTTTTTTCTTATTTATTTTTTTTGACCCATAAACCTTCCCGGGTGTACCTAGAACAACTATCCAAAGTTTTATCGAAATCTGATAAGTGGTTTAGGAGTCTATAAGGAACATACATACATACATTCATTTTTATATATATAGATATGTCCCTTGGATTTTAAGAAACAGTTAAATGTTGCAGGGCAATCGGCCCTTAATGTCTTAGTTTTTGCACATTACAAGATATTTGCGATATAAAAAAGCAAAAATTCTAAATCCGAAGTATGACACGAGTTCAAAACATATTCCTAATAAAATAAACACCATTTCTTTCCATCGGTTTGACCCTCCATTTTTGTCAACATGTTTTTTATGTAACTTATTTTAGGAATTATACCGATATTATTTGGAACAAAAAAAACGGAACCGGCAATTTTGGAAAAGGAATTAAAATCGGTGGGAAAGTATATCGGGCGAAAATGCAACGACATTAGATATGCCGAAGTTGCTAGAGCCAGGAGAAGCTTGAAACGTGTAGTACAGTCAATCCGTATGTGGACATCGACAAAATTCCTGGTAGGGCCGCCTTTTTTATATGATGTAACTGGATGTCCAAAGAGTAAAACCCCAAATTGGCGTATATCTACCTGTTGCCGAAACGGAGTTATGGCCCCCCAAAGGGCCCCCTTTAATTCATCACGGTGGAACTGCACCAAATTTTGCAAATGGATGTCAAATAAGGTTTTAAAAAGATTTTTATAAAATAAAAATCTCTAAAAAAATTCCTTCACCCCCTAAATAGCCCCCAAAGACTAATAACCAATCACGTTGGATTTACACCAAATTTTGCAGATAGATGTAAAATGAGATGCTAAAAAATATTTGTTAATAACTTTTTTTAAAAAAAAAATTAAATGCCCCCTTTAATAGCCCCTTTCGTTTATGGGGCGAAGGAATTATTTTTTGAAAAAAAGTTATAAGGAAATATTTTTAAGCATCTTATTATGCATCTATCTGCAAAATTTGGTGTAAATCCAACGTGATTGGTTATTAGTCTTTGGGGGCTATTTAGGGGGTGAAGGAATTTTTTTGTGGATTTTTTTTTTATAAAAATCGTTTTAAAACCTTATTTGACATCTATTTGCAAAATTTGGTGCAGTTCCACGGTGATGAATTAAAGGGGGCCCTTTGGGGGGCCATAACTCCGTTTCGGCAACAGGTAGATATACGCCAATTTGGGGTTTTACTCTTTGGACATCCAGTTACATCATATAAGAAAGGCGGCCCTACCAGGAATTTTGTCGATGTACCCCCCTTATTTAGGACAGATTGACTGTAGTAGTGGGGCAAATAAAAAAAAGATTCTAATGAGGATAATTAAAAAATGTAAATGTCTCGGTAAATGTAATGTTTTTAAAATGTGATTGTTAGAATGTAAGTTTGTTTGGTTTAGAATCTAGTTTTTTTTTTGTTTTTCTTGTTTAAAAATATTAATAAAGAAAGCAACTGACGGCTATTCTGATTTTTATTTCTAGAAACCTATATACTATTTCAGTTAAAAGTAATAGTCTAGTTTTCATTAAATATGGGCCTTTTTAAGTAGAAAATAAAATTTTATACAGTCTACTTCATTTAGCATTTAAATACAGCATGGCCACTCTACCTATATACTATTTACTATATTTTGCAGATTTTAGAATTTGTATTAGGTGGTAGAAAGTTTTTGTGCTATTTTTGGAAAGGTATTTAGTTGCTTCTTTAAATACTGTTAAAAGAATTCACTATTTTTTTCTCTAAGCAGCCTTTTTTCGCCCCAAAATTGGAAAACGTCAGTTTTGACAAATTATTTCAATTGCAAATTTTGTGACCCCCACTGGGCCAATTTGGACGGTCAAAATATCATTTGAAAGATAAAACTAGTCCTAACGATCCCCAATTACACAGAGTTCACCTAATGCCTGTATTTGCCCAAAATTAAATGTTAAATTAAAATGTCACTAAAATATCATCTTTGAAAGGGGCTACCGCAGGTAGGCCCATGATTTGGCTTGGCACACCAAGTTTTATCGGTAGTAAAAAAAAAGCTCTTTCGATTAAACTTGGTGTGCCAGTGGGTCCAAAAAAAAGTGGAGCTCCTCCTATACGGCGAGTAGACTATAACAACTCGTATAAAAACGTATACGAAAATACGTAAAATTATGTACGAAAAACACATTAAATCGTATTACAAGTTTTCGTACATATTCTTATAAAAACGTATAAGAAATGTCGCAGTAAAACGTATTTATTCGTATTTAGGATATACATATTTTCGTAACAACTCGTATAAAAACATATACGAAAATACGTAAAATTATGTACGAAAAACACATTAAATCGTATCAGTTTTCGTACATATTCTTATAAAAACGTATAAGAAATGTCGCAGTAAAACGTATTTATTAGCATTAAGGATATACATATTTTCGTAACAACTCGTATAAAATCATATACGAAAATACGTAAAATTATGTACGAAAAACACATTAAATCGTATTACAAGTTTTCGTACATAATCTTATAAAAACGTGTAAGAAATGTCGCATTTGGTCGCATTTAGGATATACATATTTTCGTAACAACTCATATCCGTTCGTATCCGTATAATGGCAATAAAACGTGTACGAAAAAACGTAAAATTATGTACGAAAAACACATTAAAACGTATTACGAGTTTTAGTACATATTCGTATAAAAAAGTTAATACGTTCTTATCCGAACTTTTTTCCAGGGATCTTATATTCTTTCTTGGATCAGTTAACATGGAAAATAAAATGTTTACCGGATGTCCAAAATAAGCATTGTCTTGTATGATTTTGTTAATAACGTCCTTTAAATTGTCTGGAAATTCGGTCGGTCGGTAATTTTTTGTAGCATCTTTTTAACTTAAGCAGCATTTAAGTATTTTATTTCGTTTAGGCGCAGCTGCAAAAAAACATCAATTTTCAGAAATTGCAATAGTACCTTTTCCTTAAGGAAATAAATTAAGCAGCATTTAAGTATTTTATTTCGTTTAGGCGCAGCTGCAAAAAAACATCAATTTTCAGAAATTGCAATAGTACCTTTTCTTTAAAGAAATAAATTAAAATGTCCCCTTAAAACTGTTTTTTTATTATTACCCCAGTTATATAAAACATTCAACCTCGGAATTTTGAGAAACAAGCTGAATTTTTGCATACGCCTTTGTTTTGACATTATAAAAGTTATCTCAAAAGTCCTCATTGATACCGTGTGAGCTAAACTTTTTACGCGGGGTCAAAGGTCGCGAAAAACCGTTTTTGGCCAATAACTTTTTTCCTGTGCGTCCAATGCTATTTGGAGTTATTACCAAAATTATAGAGCGTCAATTTTTCTACAAATTGGAATTTAGCTAAAATTTTTATCATCAGCCCTTATCCAGATAGAGGGGGTATATCGTAGCGACCACCCCATATTTCAAATGACGCTAAAATGGTGACATTTAATAATTATACAATTTCCTTTCACAAATTTATTCTTTGGGACTGTATAAACCATATAAGGGGGACAACCACTTGTTTCATCCCTGGGGGGCTAAAAGCCAACCCCCTTTTTCTAAAAATAGAGCATCCGTTTGGGAACCCCCATTAAGCGATATACCCGAATAAGGTACCATTTTCTACTAAATGATTATATATAAACCCATTTTTAGAAACACTACCCCATTGGTCCCATACTTTTTCCAAAAAAAATTATTTAAGAAAAAATTACATGGACCTCATTTCATCATGGTATAAATTTGTCTGTAGCATGTTTTTTACATAACTCGCGACTGATATGGTTACTTTTGTCATTAATAAGTTATAATAATTACTTTTTTTTTTTTTGGGGTGGGGGTAAGTGTTCAACTTTTTTTTTAGGGGGGTAGAAATTCGTCCATGGTATGCTTTTCATATAATTTGAGGTAACTGAAGTCATTTCTAATTAAAATAAGCAATTTTTTTTAACTTAAGTTGTATGGGGTGGGGAGAAATGGGGTGATTTTTTGAAATTCATTAATAAATCCATGCATGGTATGCTTTTCTGGTAAATCGTGGCAGCATAAATCATTTTTGGTATTAATAAGTTATTATATTTGTTTTTTTTTGTGCGGGGTGGGGGTAAGTTAAATTTTTTTTTTTTATTTGGGTTAGAAATTCGTCCATGGTATGCTTTTCATATAATTTGAGGTAACTGAAGTCATTTCTAATTAAAATAAGCAATTTTTTTTAACTTAAGTTGTATGGGGTGGGGAGAAATGGGGTGATTTTTTGAAATTTATTAATAAATCCATGCATGGTATGCTTTTCTGGTAAATCGTGGCAGCATAAATCATTTTTGGTATTAATAAGTTATTATATTTGTTTTTTTTTGTGCGGGGTGGGGGTAAGTTAAATTTTTTTTTTTTATTTGGGTTAGAAATTCGTCCATGGTATGCTTTTCATATAATTTGAGGTAAGTAAAGTCATTTCTGATAAAAAAATGCCAAAAATAATTTCAGCTGCCTCGATTTACCTGAAAAGCACGAATTTATTAATGAATTTAAAAAAATCACCTTATTTCTCCCCACCCCATTCAACTTAGGTTAAATAAAATCTTTTATTTTTATCAGAAATGACTTCAGTTACCTCAAATTATATGAAAAGCATACCATAGACGAATTTCTATCCCAAATAAAAAAAAAATTTCAACTTACCCCCACCCCGCACAAAAAAAAAACAAATATAATAACTTATTAATACAAAAAATGATTTTAGCTGCCACGATTTACCAGAAAAGCATACCATGCATGGATTTATTAATGAATTTCAAAAAATCACCCCATTTCTCCCCACCCCATACAACTTAGGTTAAAAAAAATTGCTTATTTTAATTAGAAATGACTTCAGTTACCTCAAATTATATGAAAAGCATACCATGGACGAATTTCTACCCCCCTAAAAAAAAAGTTGAACACTTACCCCCACCCCAAAAAAAAAAAAGTAATTATTATAACTTATTAATGACAAAAGTAACCATATCAGTCGCGAGTTATGTAAAAAACATGCTACAGACAAATTTATACCATGATAAAATGAGGTCCATGTAATTTTTTCTTAAATATTTTTTTTTGGAAAAAGTATGGGACCAATGGGGTAGTGTTTCTAAAAATGGGTTTATATATAATCATTTAGTAGAAAATGGTACCTTATTCGGGTATATCGCTTAATGGGGGTTCCCAAAAGGATGCTCTATTTTTAGAAAAAGGGGGTTGGCTTTTAGCCCCCCAGGGATGAAACAAGTGGTTGTCCCCCTTATATGGTTTATACAGTCCCAAAGAATAAATTTGTGAAAGGAAATTGTATAATTATTAAATGTCACCATTTTAGCGTCATTTGAAATATGGGGTGGTCGCTGCGATATACCCCCTCTATCTGGATAAGGGCTGATGATAAAAATTTTAGCCAAATTCCAATTTGTAGAAAAATTGATGCTCTATAATTTTGGTAATAACTCAAAATAGCATTGGACGCACAGGAAAAAAGTTATTGGCCAAAAACGGTTTTTCGCGACCTTTGACCCCGCGTAAAAAGTTTAGCTCACACGGTATCAATGAGGACTTTTGAGACAACTCTTATAATGTCAAAAAAAAGGCGTATGCAAAAATTCAGCTTGTTTCTCAAAATTCCGAGGTTTGGTGTTTATTTTAGCGTATATAACTGGGCTATAATGTAGGTCTTGCTTATAATGTATGTTAAAATGACCTAGTCTCCAAGATTTAAATTTTATGTTTTTCATTAAATCTGTGTTTAGCGCACTACGCATGTTTCATAATCTAACCTTAACACTTCAGATACTTAAAAACTCTAAATAAGGTTTAACTTTTATTATTTTTTGGTTTATATATACAATGTAATAAGTTTAGAATATTACAAAATTACTAAGTTTATACACAACCATACTCGTACCAAACAGCTGAATCTTTAGAGTTGGGTACTTTAATTCTTTCGTCATTATTATCTTTTAAGGAGGTACGTCTTGGAGAACAATTATTAAATTGACTATCTGATATGTTGGTAATTTTATTATATACCATAAACTGAGCAGAAGACGGCGTTGCCGCAATGGCATTGGAGGTTTCTTCTTCTGAAATGTATAATGTTTGTCTTGATCCAACTGAGCCCAAGCTGTACTCACTATTTGATTCCTCCGGTAATGATTCTGCAAAGGTATTAAGTTAAAAATGAGCGTGTTTCACAAATGATACACTGATAGATTTAAATTTTTTTTAAACAAAACTTTTTCATAAAACACGTTTATTGAATCGCAAATTCTTGTATTTTTATCACTGGCGATTCCCAGAATTCGCCCCTAGCTCAAAATGTTTTCTTTAACTTAACAAAAATTAAGTGGACTTAAACTTGCCGAAATGCCTTTTTTGTAAAAAAACAAATGTCTTACCTTCTAAAAGATCACTTGGTGTTGGATTTGAATGCAAGATTCCACATTTTGAATTTCGTTCTTCCAGCCGATCATGAAAACTATTACAATCGTTTGGAACTAAATTTAAGGACTGCGTTGAGTCTTTGTCGGAAACCCCATCTATAAATGGTTTGTAAGACTAAAACAAAAACATGGATAAATACTATAGTAGGATTGGTACACCAAAAAATACGGCAATTAATGATTCAAAGGTCCCCTTTGGCACATAGGTTCCTGAGTACCCCTAAAACGATTTTTTAAGTGGAGGCATTAAATTTTTCCCTTAGGGGTTGAAAAACCAACCCTTTTCTCTAAAAACTATAATATTTTTTTATGGAGCTATTTCCAGCTATCTAGTTATGAGATATGTCTTTTTCGATTAAATAAATGTTTTAAAATTCATTTTTAGTAACCACAACCCCATATGTGCAATACCTTTTTCAGAAGGGATGATTTTGTTAAAAGTTGACGATAATCTTTTAAAAAATCAAAAAGTGCTTTAAGATTTTAATTGGGGCCATTTTTTTGTAATGAAATGATGGTTTAATATATTTTTCTACTACTGATCAATTTTATTTCATTTTAAATTGTCTTTTAAAAACTCACTGTACTACTATAAATTATCTGTAACAAAACTTTTATATTTTTCGTTTATTTTTATACAATTTTACTTTTCTTTTTACCATAATAAACAAAATATTTAATTACTACCCTGGGGGTGGGAATAGGGGGTGAAATATTATAATTATGCAAAAAATTCGTGCATGGTATGGTTTTCGGATAATTTGGGGTTTCAAATATATTCCCTGGGTTTACTAGTTTAACAATACTTGACAGCAATGTCCGTATGTTAACGTAAAACCACCCTAAGCAGTCTCCTTGAACCGGGTAAGGGTGAGCACAAACACAATAGTTATTAACAATAACTGGAGAACAGTTTTAACAAATATCAGGTATTCTCCCACTATTTATTTAAGATTCATCATCTTTATCCACAATTTTTGACAATTTTTTAAAATCATACCAAATAAAACATACAAAAAAAATTTTACATAGCATTGTTGCTAACTTCTTTACATGAGGTATACAGGGTGTTGCAAATCTATGGGTCTATTAGAAGTATCTGGAGAACCGCTTTACCTAGCGCTCTGATTTTTTTTTTATTAATTCTTAGGACATAAAATCTATAGCTCTAAAATATTTTGAAATTTGGGCGACTTCCGGTTATACCGGAAACTGACACACACTTCCTTATTCTAAATGAAATACCCTATTTTTTATTACGGATTTTGATTCCTTTTTAAATTTAATGATAACTTTGTTAATATGACCATACCCCAAATTTGGGCCGTTTTCCTGGAAAAAATTATTTTCTCCAAGATTTGACTTTCGCAACTGTTTTGAAAACAATTTATTTTCAGAACATGAATTAATTTTTCGTAATAAAATTTGAACCACTTATTAACAATATTAATCGAAGTTTAGCGGGAAAGGATCAATTGATCCTTTCCCGCTAAACTTCGATTAATATACTACTTTTGGATTGCCACCTTTCACTCAACTTATTAACAATGCCCAAAGGAATGTTTAACAAAAAAAAATTAGCATTTTTACTAACCGGAAGTGGTTTTTTTTTTGGTTAAACTTAAGAAAATTAAAAGTGATTTTTCTCAAAAAAATCAAATGCAACTAGTATCTTTTTATTAGCCCAAGAGATTGCTTTTTTTATTTGCTTTCCATTGGTACTATGGTTCCTTATACCGATTCTTAACCGTTTTGGGGATACGCGCAAAATAAGGAAATTCCCAAGTAAAGCTCGTGCTCTTACATTACCAGGTACTGTTATAAGTGGTATTTCCATAACGATTTACCTTATTTGTATGCCCATTTGCACAGAAAAACGAACTATTTCAGATTTTGGCTAACTTTCCTCCGCCCCCTAGACCTCCAAAACATCTCAAAAAAAAAAAATTTAAATTTGAAATTTTTTAACATAATTAAAAGAACAAAAAATGGACTTATGCACAAACAAAAATGAACCATTTTAGCCCCAAAACATCTTTTGGGTGAGTTTAAGATTTCTATGGGCTGTAAAACTTAAAAAATAAAAATACGCTAAATCGTAATGGAAATACCACTTATAACAGTACCTGGTAATGTAAGAGCACGAGCTTTACTTGGGAATTTCCTTATTTTGCGCGTATCCCCAAAACGGTTAAGAATCGGTATAGGGAACCATAGTACCAATGGAAAGCAAATAAAAAAAGCAATATCTTGGGCTAATAAAAAAGATACTAGTTGCATTTGATTTTTTTGAGAAAAATGACTTTTAATTTTCTTAAGTTTAACCAAAAAAAATTCCACTTCCGGTTAGTAAAAATGCTAATTTTGTTTTGTTAAACATTCCTTTGGGCATTGTTAATAAGTGGTTTAAATTTTATTACGAAAAATTAATTCATATGTTTTGAAAATAAATTGTTTTCAAAACAGTTGCGAAAGTCAAATCTTGGAGAAAATAATTTTTTCCAGGAAAACGGCCCAAATTTGGGGTATGGTCATATTAACAAAGTTATCATTAAATTTAAAAAGGAATCCAAATCCGTAATAAAAAATAGGGTATTCTATTTAAAATAAGGAAGTGGGTGTCAGTTTCCGGTATAACCGGAAGTCGCCCAAATTTCAAAATATTTTAGAGCTATAGATTTTATGTCCTAAGAATTAATAAAAAAAAAATCAGAGCGCTAGGTAAAGCGGTTCTCCAGATACTTCTAATAGACCCATAAATTTGCAACACCCTGTATAAAGATGTGCAGGAAAACGAAGATTTTTTGCAGGAGACACTACCAGCACATCGATTTCGACAGGAGCATTTTACTAACTTTCTGCATTTATTCCACACTAATGATATTTTGGTCCATTTGGGAAAACAGTTTTTTGGATTGTCCAAATTTTCTTTTTATGACGTGTCTGTCCCAAATGTGTCCCGACTGGTTTGCAGCTCGCTTAAAGGATTTAAAGTAATGAGAAAAACAAATGCTTTCTTGTCTAATTAATGTACATTTTTTCGCAACCATAGAGTTTGACTACTTAGCATTATCTTACCCAATATCCCAAATTACGGAAACATTACTAGCAGATGCAGATGCTTTTTAGTAAAACTCTATGAGTGGTGGAAAAAAAATTGGGATTAATGAGACAAGAACCTGTAATTGGAATTATTTGTTGGACAAAATATTTATTAACAATAAGAAAGCATTTGCTCTAGGCTCCTACAAAATCATCGCCCTTTTTGGAAAATGCTTTAACTAAGCATTTAAACTTTAAAGCGAGCTGCAAACCAGTAGGGACACATTTGGTTCATGTCACATCACATAAAGAGAATTTGGACAATCCCAGAAACTGGGGTGTTAATTTGTTAAAAATGTTCTCCATTTATTGTTAATAACATTATTACTATTGTTATTATTAAACTTTTAAAATAAAAAAAAGTTAACTAAAACACATTTTAAATAGCATAAATGAATTCAGAAACCCCAAATTAGCCGAAAACCATACCATGCATGAATTTTTTGCATAATTTTAATATTTTACCCCCTATTTAGAACCCAAAGGTATTAATTAAATATTTTTTTTATTATGGTAAAAAGAACTTTCACTGCGACTCCGAATATGAAACGTCCAGCAATGAAAACTAATCTTTCTATTTCTCCATAAGTTAAATTTTTTTATAAGTCTATTTTTTTTAGGTAATACAATTTTTAATTAAAAATACACGTATTTTCAATATCGTTTAATAGATAATTTATTTATAAACGCTCTTTCTTACGCCCTTCTTCCTGTAATATTTTTGTCTGTTGCACTCCTATACCCAACACCCACTTAAAATTACCCAAAAAGTGGGCGGCGACAACAAATGAATGTTTTTATGTTTGACATTTCTGATGTAGGAATTTAATAAATCCGAAGTTGAGAGACATTAGTTTGTCAATTATTAACGCGTTTTTGGCATTAGCCTGTCAGTTACTCGCATGTGTGAAAGGATGTACTGTAATATACTTCTTCCAAATTTTTAGGACTTCAGAAACAAAAACATTGTGAATAAATTTTAAACTTGTTACTGCACTTTAATTAATAGTAATGTACTATTCTGGCCGTATTAAAGTAATCGATGTTTTATCTACATGACTAGATTATCGTAAAATTACTGAGTGCAAACAGGTTTCTAAAGACGTGTTTTTTTATTCGATCTTATTAACGTCAGATATTTCTGTCAATTGTTTTTGGTAAAATTTATTTTGTTACAAAAAATATCAACAAATAAGTTTTGCCAATAACAATTGACAGAAATATCTGACGTTAATCAGATCGAATAAAAAAACACGTCTTTAAAACCCTGTTTGACAACAACAAAATTATCTGCGTCAGATTTATTTTGCACTAAAAATACAACTGAGAATATAATCCAGGTAAAAAGAATTGTTGAAACATATTGGCTTTTTTAAATTTATTTGTATTAGCACAATAAGAAGGCTAAAATTGTCGCAAAATAGTATAAAAGGGTATATATGTTATAAATCCGAATTCAATGTTAATCTTTTTAAAATCTTAATTATTTCATTTAGCAAGATAGGTATCCAAATAAAAGTACTTACGACTTTTATTTAACACGTAGTTTTACAAAGTACCTACTTTGCTAAAAGCGCAGTTTTGCATATTCTCGGTATTTGTTAAAAAGTGTAGTGTTTCTTTCCTGGCCTTAAGCATTTCAAAAAACACATACTAGATTATTCCATTTCTATCATCAAAACTTATAGCATCTCCGACTTGTCTTTTATGTAATAAAGTTTTTTTTTAAAAAGACATTTTTAATATTTGAAACGTAAAATTTGGCGCAGTCGGTAGGATCACAAAGAAAGATTCGGCGGACCCTTTCTCGAGTTTTTCGTGTGTTCCAACACTTTAAAAGTGAAATAAAGAACTTACGTTTCGTTTGGCTAAGTACACCAAGAAGATTCCGGCGGAACCTTTCTCGGACTCTCAGAGTGTCAAGAAGCAGATTATTGTGAAAAATAACTTTACGTGTGGACATTACAATCAAGTCTCAGCGGCCCCTTTCCTGAAGACCAGTTTTAGTGAACCATTTTTATCAGCGGCTCGAAACATTGGAGATGCAAATTGGAATCCTGCTGTTTACCGTGTAAGTACAGTATTGTTTTGTTGTTTCTGAGCACCGCTAGATATTTTTTTTATCCTTTTCCTAAACCTTTGAGGTAAAGTGTATAAAATACAAATAAAAAAAAAAAAAAATTCTTTAAATCATACACAGAATTTAAAGTAAATTATATTTCATTACTTGTGAAAGAAAGAAATAAATTAAATAAAAAAAATGGCTCAATTCTCACTTAGAGAATTAAAAGACATGATCCCGGAGTTCGATGGAGATCAAAGTTTATTAAATGATTTTATAGAAGCTTGCGACTTTGTTTTAACACAAGTCGAAGAAAGAGATCTTGATGCAATGATATTTCTTTTAAAAAGCAAACTAGTAGGTAAAGCAAAACGCTTTATTGCTTCAAGGCAAATGCACAGATGGGATGACATAAAAGAGTTGTTGGTAGGACATTTTGGTGATTGTAGAGATACAGAAGGTCTCTTACGCGATTTGACTTCTACATTTCAAAGACAAAACGAGACACCTCGCGCTTATGTTCAAAGAATCGAAGACCTGTTAACAAAAGTAAGAACTAGTATCGCTATGGACAATGACTTAAATGCTGTCGAACGGGCGGCGTTACGTAAATCTCACGAAAAAATTGCGTTAAAAACATTTTTAGCAGGGTTAAATGAACCATTTGGTTCCATCATAAGATCTCAAAGACCTTTAGATTTAGATGAAGCGGAGAGATATCTCATAGAAGAAGAAAATATTGCGTATCTAAAAAATTTTAGAATTTCTAAACCAGCAAAACCAACTCCTAGTAAAAATCTTTTTCCTAAAAATAATTACGGAAATATTAAAGCCGAAAAAAATCCTAGTTCCAATACCAAAATGTGTAATTATTGTAAAAAACCCGGTCACTTGATAACTGAGTGTTTTAAATTACAAAATCAAAATCCAACCTCATCAGGTTCAAATCCAGGCACGAGCGGACTAAATAATCAGTCCGGTGCAAATCACTATTTTAATAAACCCGGTGCAAGCGGTCATCCAAATTACCCAAATAATAATATAAAACGAAAAGTGCATTCAATCGAGAATCCTTTAAACCTTCCAAGAGGAACAGGGTCAAGCGGGTGCCTTGGTTCCTCAACAATTACCCCAACCCGAATTAGAAATGTACGAAACGTACGAGAGCCTGCCATCAGACTCAATACAATATTAAATGTTCCTAACAGACTCATTTACATAAAAAACAAATCCGGTGCCACGTTTTTGTTAGACACTGGTTCACCGATAAGTCTTATCACCAGGAATTATTTCAATACTCTAAAACTAAAACCCAATCCCGAAAATTTAATCATTAACGGCATAAACTGCGACACAAACAAAACCATTCTTAAAGAATCCGTAATCTTAAATGTCGCAGATACTCAATGCTTTCAAAAATATTATATTATTGATTTTAATTTCAAATTTGATGGGCTTGTTGGATATGACTTCTTGGAAAAATTCCAAGGTACTATTGACATTGCTAATCAAAAACTAATTTTGAATTTTAAGGAACTGCCCATTTTTGTAATTGATCCAAATGAACAAAATGTACCAAATTTAGAAATTTCTGTCACTTCAAGATCTATTCAGGCGATAGAAATTCCCGTCCTTAATAAAAATAATCTCACGGAAGGGCAAATTTCTGAAACAAAAATAGGTGATCATTTAAAAATTCCCAATTCTTTGGTAAGAATTAAAAACGGCAAAGTCATAACAACAATTATTAACAGTTCTGAAAAAAATCAAACTTTTATTGTTCCAAAAATTGAATTAGAACCAATAATCGAAGTGCCTTTTGAAAAAACTTCTTTAAACAATATTGCTTGTTCTAACCGAGATAATGAAATTCTATCCCAACTTAGATTAAATCATCTAAATAGTGAAGAAAGGCGTGAGATAGAAAACATCTGTTTAAATTATAAAAACATATTCTATTTAGAAGGCGATAAGCTATCGTTTACCAACGAAATAAAGCACACAATTGACACACAAGATTCTAAACCAGTTTTTTCAAAAACTTACCGTTATCCGCAAATTCATAAACATGAAGTTAAAAAACAAATTTCTAAAATGCTGGATCAAAATATAATTCGACCCTCTATAAGTCCGTGGTCAGCACCCGTCTGGGTTGTGCCCAAAAAAATAGACGCATCAGGTGTTCAAAAATGGAGATTGGTTATCGATTACCGAAAACTAAATGAGGTTACAGTTGGTGATCGATATCCATTACCCAATATCGAAGATTTGTTGGACCAGCTTGGCAAATGTCAATATTTTAGTTTAATTGACTTGGCAAGTGGTTTTCACCAAATTGAGGTTGACAAAAACGACATTTCCAAAACGGCATTTAATATTGAGAACGGAAAATATGAATTTTTGCGCATGCCCTTTGGGTTGCGAAATGCACCCTCTACGTTTCAAAGGGTGATGGATAATGTTTTAGTAGGTCTTCAAAATGAAATGTGCATGGTTTACATGGACGATATTATTATTTTTTCAAGTACTCTAGATGAGCATATTAAACGGATCAATTCGGTATTTCAAAGATTAGACAGTTGTAATTTTAAAATACAACCTGATAAATGCGAGTTTCTCAAGAAAGAAGTCGCATATCTTGGTCATTTAGTAACCAGAGACGGAGTAAAACCAAATCCGGATAAAATTCAATGCATTATTAACTTTCCTGTACCAAAAACACCGAAGTGTATTAAATCTTTTCTAGGTTTAACAGGATATTATCGCAGATTTGTTAAAGATTATTCAAAAATCACTAAACCATTGACAAAATTATTAAAAAAAGATGTACCTTTTGACTTTAATGCAGAGTGTTACGAGGCATTTGAGAATTGTAAAAAACTCTTAACTACGAGTCCAATTCTCATTTACCCGGACTATGAAAAAGAATTTATTTTAACTTGCGATGCCAGCAATTTTGCTGTTGGTTCTGTACTATCCCAAGGCGAAATAGGTACCGATCTACCTATCGCTTATGCGTCTCGCACGTTAAACGGTGCTGAAACGAGATACTCCACTATAGAGAAAGAATTGTTATCTATAGTGTGGGCCACAAAACATTTTAGGCCTTATCTTTATGGTAGAAAATTTAAAATAGTCACTGACCACAAACCACTAGTGTGGCTTTTTTCTATTAAAGACCCCGGTTCTCGTTTAGCAAGGTGGCGTTTAAAATTAGAAGAATTCACTTACGAAATTGTACATAAATCTGGTAAAAGAAATTGTAATGCGGACGCGCTATCGCGAATAAAAATAAATGCTTTAAATAATCAAAATGAAGCAATTTCTTCATCTGATTCAGAAGATGAAATTGACGATAATTTATTGGATTTCCAAGAAAAATTCGAACGATTTATTTCTGAGAGAAAAAAGAAATCCCTTATCAATTTAGACATGATAAATCAAACTAATGATGGTGTAATGTTTAATTCACACAACAATATTATTTGTTTTGTACCACAAGTTTTTAATTCAAACAATCCTCATGTGAGCGATTTAATTAAAGATACTTGTCCTGATCCAGACGATCAAAATTTGAATTTAGACGAATTATTAACCGTGAAACAAAGTTTAAAACTACCTAATAGAAAATACTTTATTCTAAAAATTCCAACATTTAAATTAGAATCGCTAAGTCTTAAAGACTGTTTTAGGATTCTGTTACGCATAAAAAGCGAACTCCCTGTAGGTAACAACTACTTTGTTAATCCGATAAGACACTTACCTTTTTTAGACATGTTATCTTTTATTTTTAACGAGGTTGATATTACATTTACAATATGTCATGACATTGTTACTACCCCTCCGGAAGAAGAAAGACAGGATATTTTGTTTAATTTTCATACAAGTAAAACTTCAGTGCACAAAGGCATTAATGAAACTTTTAGACGTATCAGAGATCGATACATTTGGCCAAATTTGAGAACTGATGTAGAAAATTATATTAAAGCTTGCGATACTTGTAATAAAACAAAAACCAATCGACAAAATCTGGATTATCCGTTAGTTATCACAGAAACACCGGATAAGCCCTTTGAATATTTAAATATTGATTTAGTAGATATCTGTAGAGGCAATACTTTATTAACTATTGTCGATAATTTTTCAAAATTCGCCCAAGCTTATCACGTAAACGATAAACAAGCTTCTTCTGTTGTCGAAAAGTTATTGGTTTACTTTCAACACTTTCCCATTCCTAAAAGAATTCATTCTGATGTTGGAGCTGAATTTGACAACAAATTATTAAACGATTTAGCAAAATTATACAAGTTTAGGTTAACACATAGTGCAGTGGCACATCCTCAGTCGAATTCCACGGTCGAAAGGTTTCATTCGACTTTGTTAGACTCCTTAAGAGCATTTCATGCTGACAATCCCAATAAACCTATTTTAGAAGGTTTACCCTATGCTATAAAATCATATAACAGAAGTAAATCTAGTTCTACTAAATTTACTCCTGAAGAATTAATTTTTGGTCACATTAGAGACCTTGATAATGAACAATTATTTAGTGAAGACGAACTTCAAACAAAATTCGTCAATGACTTAAAAAATACCGCAAATTATATTTTTGAAATTGCTAAGAACAATATTCAAAATTCAAAACAAAAATCAAAAGAGCGATTTGATAAGCACGTATCTAAAAACAAATACCAGTATAAAGTAAATGATTTTGTGTATGTTAAAAATTCACAAATTGGAAATAAAGTCAAAAATAAATATAACGGCCCATACAAAATAATTCGAATAGTACGCGAAAATACGGCCGAAGTTGAGCTTAACTCTAATAAAAAATCAGTAATTAATTTCGATCGATTAAAATTAGCTTCCCTTGTTCCAGGGCCATCCTCGGAACCACCGCAAGAATAGAACCAATAATTTCAAAACTTGGTATATTCTTCCAACGAGAAGGTACCATTAAAATATCAAATGATATTTGGAAAATTTTGGTCTACAAAAATTTAACTTACATTAAAAATGCTTATCAAGAAAATAGACGAGTTCATAAACAATTGATGCTATTAGTCAACAATAATACCGATATTTCAATTAAACTACCATTTTCGGCACAGCTTTCATTTCTAGAAGCTATAAATAAAGAAATAAGACAAAAATTCTCCGAGATAAATTTAAATATTGGCAACAAATTTAAACGAGGTATAATAAACGGCATAGGTAGCGTATGGAAAGTTATCACTGGTAACTTAGACGCCTCTGACGGTGAATACTATAATGAGTGTATCAACAAGCTCGAACAAGACGATAAGAGTCTCCAATTACTTATGAAAAATCAAATACAAATTGTGTCTAGCACAATTCAAAATTTCAATAGTACATTAGCTAGACCAAATGTTGACGAGCAAACCCTTAATGAAGACCTTTCGATAATCAATAAAGAATTGCAACTATTGGGAACCCAAAGTAGCATTCAAAAATGGCAAATTAATATTTTGGTAATTTTGGAACAAATTATTGAGTCCAACACAATAATTCTTGATGAATTAAATAATATCATTAACAGCATTACATTTGCACGTTTAAAAATTATTCACCCTTCAGTTATCGAGCCAGACGTACTTTTACAACAACTTCAAAATGTCATACCAAAGTTAACTCATGGTCAGTTACCTTTTTCCGCAACACATGAACATCTGTCTAAGATAATGACTTTGATCAAAATCGAAGCCTTTCAAATAAATGAAAGAATAATTTTTATTTTAAACGTACCGATTACTGAAAATTCTGATTATGATTTATTTCATATTTTTGCTGCACCAACTAGAGATCCCAGATCCAAACTGTTCCATACCTTTATTCCTTCTCATAAATATTTAGCGATGTCTAGAGATAGCAAGCAGTATTCGTCGGTAAACAAAGAAGACTGTTCAGAAATGCTGGACAACAAAATGCAAATATGTTACGATCACTTCCCAAAATCAATCACTATCGAATCTCCATGTGAAGTTATCGCCCTTGCTGAAAATCGAATCTCCAGTACTTGTGAAAAGGTCATTGCTGATATTGAAGATTACAATGTTCAAAAACTTTCAAACAACAAATGGTTGATTGTTGTCTCCAATCCTCTGCCAATCACAACTATATGTCCCGAAAAAAATAGTCAAACCGAAATAATCGCAGCTAACTCATTGCTAATGTTGGAACCAAAGTGCAGTTGCTTCATTGGTACAACCCGAGTTTACGCCATGACAGAAGAAAACGAAACTGTTTCATCGGAGCTCATTATCCCAAATATTGAGTTCGATTGCTGTGAAAATGTACCAATTAAAGAATCTTTACCACCATTAAAACCAGTAAAGATCAATCACCTCAATCTTGACGAACTTCGCATCGCCCAAGAGAAACTTAAAGAATACGACGAAAATCTAAATAACATAATTAACGAGCCATTCATTACAAAATACAATGGTTCCTTTATCTACGCCTTAACGTTTATCATCTCCGCAATTGTTATTTGGATTTTAATAAAATGCTGTAAAGGAAGAAAATTCACCAATTTACTGAAGTCCAACCCTGGCAATGATGACGACAATAAACGGTCCTGTTGTTCCCAAATATTCAACTACTGTAATGTGGGTTCGACCATTTCAAGACGTCCATCAATCAGCCTGTCGCTCGAGAATCATCCCTCCGGGTCGGACGAGACAGTTTTTGCAGTACCCCGGACTCGACTTCAATTCCAAAAGCGACTTTAATTTTATAATGTTTTATTTCTATTGTTTAATTCATTTTATACTTGCTTGCTCAAGTTTAATTTTATAGAATAAGTTCATTTTTTAATATTTTATAATACTATGTTTTATAATTTTCAATAAGTCATTTAACCTTATTGCAAATTCATTTTATATGGGGGAGATGTTATAAATCCGAATTCAATGTTAATCTTTTTAAAATCTTAATTATTTCATTTAGCAAGATAGGTATACAAATAAAAGTACTTACGACTTTTATTTAACACGTAGTTTTACAAAGTACCTACTTTGCTAAAAGCGCAGTTTTGCATATTCTCGGTATTTGTTAAAAAGTGTAGTGTTTCTTTCCTGGCCTTAAGCATTTCAAAAAACACATACTAGATTATTCCATTTCTATCATCAAAACTTATAGCATCTCCGACTTGTCTTTTATGTAATAAAGTTTTTTTTTAAAAAGACATTTTTAATATTTGAAACGTAAAATATATATATATATATATTCGTATGATTATTAATAAACATTACAAGTCATAGTAGGTATAAGGGTTGGTATGTGACAAATATGAACATTCAAGAATATAATAAAGTTGTAAATAATATAAAAAAGTACAAATAATGTTCTTTTTGGGATGCCCATGGACAATGTTCATATACTGATAAAGCATCTGCTTCGGGGGGTGGGGGCCAGAGGAAAAACCATGGGAAAAATAACTCCAGCATACACTTACACGCACTTCGGCACTTAGAATTTAACTTTAGATTTGTAAGCTGCTATAAAGCCATAATCACCATGAAGAAAAGCGTCGATTACTTTAATACGACTACAATATACAGGGTGTTACCAAATAAGTAGGAAAAAATTCAGGGGGTAATTCCTGAACCAATTTTAAGACAAAAAGTTCATATGAACATGTGTTCGAAAATCCTTCGTTTTTAAGATACAGCCCCCCCAAAAACTCCCAAAAAATCAATTTTTTCGCTATAATTTCGAAAAGAATAATTTTTTCAAAAAATTTTAGATAACCTATTTGATTTATCTAAATACTAGAAATATTTTCCCTTTGTAAAATTTAAAAAAACGTATTAATAGTGGGGGCCCTTAGGGGGCTGTAAGAAAAAAAAAAGTCAAAATCGGGCATACGTTTATAGGAACTTTTTTTCTTAAAATGGGTTCAGGAATTACCCCCTGAATTTTTTCCTACTTATTTGGTAACACGCTGTATAATAATAATATAATATAGTGTTGTGAGAAGGTTTTTTTTACCGGTCAAAAATGATTTTGACCGGTCAATTATGCAAAAAATGATTCTAAGGCTAAAATCTCGATTTTTTGTAAAGAAAAATAAAGAAATTATTTATTTATTAAATAAGTTATTGTTAAATAAGTGAACATGCTATACCAGCGATTACTTAATGTTAGTGTAGTGCGTAAGCGAAATAAACCTGCATTTTGTTGTAGAAACATGAAATTTGGGAAATATGTTCCTTAGAATATTTAAAAAATATTTGGATATGAAATCCCCCTGAGAAAGTCCCAGGAGCCCCCCTTCCCAGGGAAGCCTTCTTTATTTAAAATTTTTGGAGTTTTATTTTAAATGACTGTTTATGATTAATGTTTAAAAATCAGTTGGGTGATTTATAATATGTTAGTTTATAACTCACATTTTTTTTTGTTTGAAAAAAAATTCCCACTGGTGCAACAAATTCTTCATTTTTATGATTATTTCTTGAAAAACTATTTTTTTAATTTAAAATTAAACAATTTAAAGAATATTTTTACACATTTAGACAATTGACCTACCAAAAATATATGCTGGCCCTCCAAAATTATCCTCTGCCAATTTTTTTACCAACTGTGCAGAATAAATGTTAAACAATTAAATAAAAAAATCACTAAAATTATTGGAAAAAAAAATTAATTTCAAGACCCCCAAATGTTGCCCCCCAACATTTAATTTTGAGGGAAATTGGGGGCTAAAAGCAATTTTAGGTGGGTTGAAGATATAAATCTGTAAATAGGATGGTGGAAGTGTATATGAGTCTAATATAAAACAATATTGGAGAAAACATTAAAATTTGTTAAAGAGAAGGGCAGCATTTGGGGGTCTTAAAATGGATTTATTTTCCACAGATAATAATTTTAGTGATTTTTTATTTATTTGTTCCACATTTATTCTGCACATTTGATAAAATATGTAATTATAAAAATGTCAAATGTCAAAGAAATTCCACAAATTCGAAATAAAGAGGGCCCCCCTGGGGGTGGCTTTTTCAGGGGGGTTTCATACCCAAACATTTTTTAAATATTTTAAAGAACATATTTTTTCCAAATTTCATGTTTCTACCACAAAATGCAGGTTTATTTCGCTTACGCACTACACTAACATTAAGTAATCGCTGGTATAGCATGTTCACTTATTTAGCAATAACTTATTTATTGTTAGAGATATCTTTATTCTGCAAACGCTGGATTATGTAGAAAACTTTACTTCTTAATAATTGTTAAATAAATTTTTTTTAAAAAAATTAGCCGAAAAAGTATAGACCAAAAAGAAAATTAAAAAATAAAAAAAAAATTAATTTAGTTTTTTGCCAATATTTTTTTTGGTTTTGCTTTAATTAAAAAATACTTTGCAAATAAATGTTTATAATAAAATTTTACGTCATTCTGATAAAAAAAAATTTGATCAAAAGTATTTACGTTGCCAAAATAAAAAAAAATCTTCGTTTTTTGACTTTTTCATTCAAAATACTCTCTTAGTTTTAAAGACAATTTAAATTTATAAAAACTGAAATGTAGTATAGGCTTAAGGCTACAAGTCTTATAGAAAAATTTTTGAAAAAAATCAAAAATAAAAAAGTTGGGCGCCATTTTTCAAAAATCCATTATTTTGACTTTATTTTTTTTATTTTATTTTAGCCTTATTCGAAAATGATACTAAATTTATATTTTTTTCTTATTCCTTATAAAATTATAAATCTATCAAAAAAAAATGTTTCAAATTGACTTATCCATTACCGAGATCCGACGTTCTGTCATTTTGACATAAAATCCAATATGGCGGACTTATCGACCAGGTGCGGTGTCGGCACCTTATGGCTTGGACATCCTGAAAGGGTCCCAAAGTTAAATTTAGTGTACATGATTTGTCCCTATTATCGAGCCAGCAAAAGGAGTATTAGGTCAAAAATGTGGAAGGTTCTATTTTGATACTTAATCTAGAACAGCGCATGATCATCATACTTACCAAATTTATTGAGGGTCAAAATCATTTCAAAATATCATTCTATTTTATTTAAAAGAAAGAGACAGAATGAAATTTTAGAATGATTTCGACCCTTAATAAAACCTAAGCACTAAGTGTGGAGACGTTATGATTTACCAAAAATGAATATAATAGAAACGGAATGAATCGGCCTTAAACACCAATGTAGCTTGAGCAGAGGAGGCAACCCATAAACTTAGGGAGGATAACCTCAATCTCTACCCTACCCTACCACACACTTAAAGCAACTCCATTACCAAATTAGCATTCTACTATTTCTTATTTACGATGTATCTATTATTATATCTATATGTAAGGTTAGTTCTTAGTTGTGTTTAAATTCTTGTTTGTAACCTGCTATGTAACGTAATGTATCATATTTTTTAAAATAAATGTTATAAATTTAAAATTTGAACTATTTCTTGGACCAGCCTGCATAGTTTTTAACCTTTAACGAAAAAGTGCTCATGAAATTCAGAAGAAAATTACATTTTTTCTAAGAATTTACAGAAGCAGCACCTTAACTAAATATAAAAGAGATTATACTTACGCCATGTGCAATCAATTCTTCTTTATTTTTTTTGGCGTCATCAGTTTCTAGGCCTCTTCTAAAAATAAACCTGTTCAAAAATTTGTATAAAAATTTGATTAACTAAATTATTGCTAAACTGACGCAGGGTGTTACCAAATAACTAGGAAAAAATTCAGGGGGTAATTGCTGGACACATTTTAAGTAAAAAAGTTCATATAAACATGTGTTTGAGAATCCTTCGTTTCTGAGATACAGGGTGTCGAAGTTTCTAAAAAAAAACTTTTTTTTTAAGATTACCAAGAAACTAAACCAGATATTTATTTGAAACTTGGCAACGGGTAATTTTCTTGCCTTTAGACATAAAGTGCGGTAAAAAAAAAAAAAATTATAATTGGAAGGGGGACATTTGGGAATACCATGGGGGTTGTTCACCCCCAACTTTTTTGTGTGTTACTTTTTTTTGGTATCTTCATAAAATAATTAGAAGCCCCAGAATATGATCTTTAAAATTAATGTCCTGTTCTTTTTTCATAAAACTAACCGCTTTCGAGAAAAAAAGTCATTGCCCAAAGGCAACAAAATTTCTTTTTTAAGTTTGGCTTTTTTATTTTAATGAAAATAAAACATAGTTAACAATGAGGGGTTAATTTATTTCTTTTTTTAATTATTATTTCAAATAAATATCTGGTTTAGTTTTTTAGTAATCTTAAGATTAAAATTTTTGTTGAGGAACTTTGACACCCTGTATCTTAGAAACGAAGGATTTTTGGACACATGTTTATATGAACTTTTTTTCTTAAAATGGGTTCAGGAATCACCCCCTTAATTTTTTGAATTTTTTCCTAGTTATTTGGTAACATCCTGTATTTACATAGACTTTGATTAAACATAATGATTTATATACTTACTTTTTGGATGCTCTATTGTCAAGACGTACATAATACTGTAATATTTTAGCTTCTAGTTCTTTTTGTTTTTTACACAAATAATTAAATTCATCCTCCATCACTTCCTTTGAATGTTGGAATTCTTCATTATGCATCAAGAGTGCATTGTAATTTGATAATAATTGAGACATATGATCCATTAGTGCACGGCGATCGAAATCTAGATTTTCATTCATTTCATATAACATCTAAAAATAAAATATGCTGTAAAGACCATTGAAATGATACAATAAATCAAAAAAATGTCATAATTAATTTACCTTGCATTTTTGTTGGAGCCTTACATTTTCTATAATATATCCAGCAATTAAGTCAGACCTAGAATTTAATTCACCCTGAAGACCTGTTTGCTCTAATCGTAAATTTCTACTTTCACTGCGCAAAGTTTTTAGTTCATCTTCAGCGACTGCGTATTCCTCCTTTAAACGTTCACTAGCACTAAACAGTGTACGAAAATCTTCCTAAAATCATTATAACATTTAGTTTTAAAATATAGTTTTTTTACTATGTACAAAAATAAATCCCCATAAATACCTAATTTTACAGACATTTTACTGAACATGTCTAATATAAATACGGAGTAAAATTAATGTAAAAAAAATTCAAAAACCCATTTTAAGAATGAAAATTTATAAAAACTTCTGTCCAATTTCGAGTTTTTTATTTAACTTATAGCCCCCCAAGGATCATCACTATAAACACTTTTTTCGAAATTTCATAAATAAAGAAATATTTTTAGTATTAGGTCCTATAACTTTTTTTTTAATTATTTATTTCGAAAATAAAAAAATTGTTTTTTAGGGATTTAGTCAGTAAAAAGTAAAATGATTTGTAATTTTTCTCTATGACATTAGCAAATACCCTGTAAAGGGTGGCCCAGAATTAATTCCCCTTTTCTTAATTTTTTTATTTTTTGTCGAAATTTGTTTAAAACGGCATATTGTGCATACTATCCTAAATCGTTTGATTATCTAACCAAATTTACCTAAGCTAAAAATTATATAAAAACCATACTTCTTCTAAATGACACCCAGGGTGCCCGCATATAGTTTTCTTTTTTTAATATGACAAATAGCTGGAAAAAATCCAAGACAAGTTTTTTGAAAAAGTGCCCCTGTTTGAAAATGTGTTTAACCCATTTTAAAAGGGGCCCCAAATTTCAAAGTAAGTTTAAAATTACCGTTTTTATTAACTTTATTAATTGTACAAATTTCAGGATGGTTGGACAAGACATTTGGTAAATATTTACGATTACGTTTTTTTAGTCTACCTGCTTAAAGGCCATTATTTCCGAAGGGGGGCCCTTTTTCAAAAAACTGTTTTTACCGAATGTCTTGGATTTTTCCCAGCTATTTAATTGCCATATCAGAAAAAGCAAACTATATGCGGGCACCCAGTAGGGTGTCATGTAGAAGAAGTATGATTTTTATCACAGTATGTATAGTTTTTTTGTTTTTAGGTAAGGTTTGATAATCAAACCTGTATATATTTTTTGATAATTTTAAAGAACTTATTATGCTGATTCTAAAAATATAAGTAATATATTTGGTTAAAAAGTTAAGGAGTTATTAACTATGACAAATTCCCTAAATGAGGCCTAAACTAAAAGTGCCCTACCGTCAGGATTACCAGCAGAAAATTAATTCTTTTAAAAAGTCCAATTTTGTTTGATTTTGGTGTCGTAGAAAAAGTATTCATATCACGTTTTATAAACGTCTTTATTTACTCGTTTATAAAACCATCGTTTGTAAAACTTGATTCGAAAACTACAATTAAACAGAGTATTCTTAACTTTACCATCCGGCCATGACAGAGTATATGGATAAAAATTCTATTTACGAGTAAGATTAAATACTTTCATTAAAGGTTAACCTTTAATAAAGTTAGGTTAAGTTAAGTAAAGTTGACAGTTGCGTCCGTTTTTGTTATTAGCATGGCAAAGAACACTGGTATGCTCAAGGCTTGAAAAAAATTCGTTCATTTCTGCGCATGGCGTCATGTGGTTGCAAACCAGAGCGAGAATCTAGTCACCTAGTTATTATTTTGATGTTCAAACAAGCAGTTTTTAAAACATTTCAGCAAATTTTTGTGGTGTTTTAAATTATTCAAAAGTTTATTATTGTTGTTATTGTTTATTTTTGTATAAACTATTATTTTTAAACAAGTTTTTGAGTGAAGTAATTCGTGATTTTTAAAAACTAACGATGGTTTATTGTGCGGTAGCGAGTTGTCAAAGTGAAAACCATTTGGTTCTTACAAAGGGCAGAAACATTAATACTATAGTTTTCGAAAAGATGTGGACATGGCCAAAATATGGGCTATACAGGGTGTCCAAAAAATGGCGCATAAACGCGATGGTACGTTGTTGAGGGATGTCTAGGGAGCCCCAGAAAATCGTTAAAAAAAATCTATCTCATATACCCTCGGAGATATGAGGCCCCAAAGTGCGAAACTTTAAATGCTTATATCTTGAATATAACAGCACATATTAACGAAACAAATGGTTTAATACAAAGCTACAGTATATCTTAAACCATTTAACCATTTATTTATTTATTAAATGGTCGAATTACATTTTTATAAGCAATTTAATTTTACAAAATTTTCATGAAATGAAGCTGACAACAACGTCAATAAAATCTAGTGCAAAAGTGTATGATCAAGACTCATAGATGGGATTTTTAGACTTATAGATGGGATTTTTAGATGTATTTTCCTAGACTGTGTTGCCAAATTTATGCAACTTTGTTTGCATTTTTCTCGATGAATATAACAGATGGAGTTTTCTGACAATTTTCCAGGGATCCCTGAGAATGCCCCAAGAGTGGACCATCGCGTTTATGCGCCATTTTTTGGACACCCTGTAGAGTGCATAGAAAAGAAGAGTGGCGCCATGCATAATGCCATCTCTGTTCAGTATTTACACAACCATTTTAGTAATTGTAGAATAATACTTAGTTTAAATGAATAGTAGCAGACCTCTCTATAACTGGATACTAACAGGCTAATTTTAAGTCAATAAATTTCGAAGCAGTGCAAATTTGAGACGTCGTCAAACGACATGTTTTAATGTCTAAAAAATGATAGTTTTCGTAAAAAAAAATCTGTTTTGATTAGTCAATTGTATTTATTAATGCGTAAATTACAATTCTATGCCAAAAAACCTTTACTTTTAAACAAAATAGTGCTGCAACCGGGTCGCAACTTTGCACTGCTTAGATATTTTTCTGACTTGAAATTAGCCTGTAAGGGTTCGCATATCTTTAAATAACAATAAAATAAAAGTAAAATCTATTTGACGTTTGTTTTGTGTATTTTGACGTTTCTACTGACGGCCAAAGTGGATGTGACAGCAACCACATGACGTCACAAATGCTTGGTCAAGTAGGCCAAAAATGCGCGAGAACATACCGGATACTTTGCCATGGTTATTAGTCAGTAAAATTTAACCATCAAGCAAAGGTTAAATTCAATTTAAATTGAAAGAATTACTTCTAAAAGAATCACCTTTACCTTTAATTTACTATGCTCTGCCCTTAAATTGGAAAGATTTCTTGAGTCGTTCTCTAAGTCATATGTCTCTTGCTTCAAAAATTTTACCATATTATCTAAATTATCACTTTTTTCCTTCCATGTTCTTGATTCTAGCCGCAAATCTCTATTATTTTTTTTTAACAAATCTTTTTCCTTTTTCCATTCTTCATATTCCAAATTTAATTGATCACAAATAGTTCGAAGTTTAACTTGATCCGAAAGGAGTGTATCATGTTGATCTTTTAGAACTTGATTGATTTTAGTCAGCTGAAAAATGATCTCTATGTTTTATGTAACAAGCGACAAAAAACTACGTCAAGTCTTGCCATGTTGTCATGTTTGACTTTTTATGGCGCCGTATCTTTTTTTTGTGGATTGTGCTTTATACATATGTATACAGAATGTCCCGTTGCAACTACACATTCTTAGGAGCAAAATAAGTCCAATAAGGGGTGTATTCTGTAACTCAAGTTTAAATTTTAAAAGGCCTTTAAAATTATTAACGGCCTTTAAAACAGTTTTCAAGCGTTTTACGTCAACGTGATACCTTTAAAATTTTAACTTTTAAAGGAAAAGTTAAAGAATACACCCCTAAACCCGATACCCATTTTTAAAAACGCATCGTTTAGTAAATAAAGCCCTTTAAACAAGGTAGACTGATAATATTTTACCAAAATGATTTTTAATGTGCTTTATATCTTGCATAAGACTAGACTTTCTTTATTAATTTTCCCATTAATGTCTACTATCACTCAACTAAAGAAAGTATTTTGTCTTCTTGTGGAGTACATTAAAAGTCTATTGGTAAAATAATCTGAATTCGTGAATATTTATAAAATATGGCTAAGCAACTAAACAACCATCATAAATCTGTGGCAAATAGGAAAATGGGTATAAGCACAGATGGTCTGTGGTATAAGTGTAAATACGTCATTTGTGCGTCAGTATAGAAATCGTATTCTTACAAATATAATACAATACTACCTCAATCTTGTATTGTTAGCTGAAAAATAAGATTTCGTTGAATGTGTATGACTGATTTTATTTAAATATATAAATATTATTATTAGAATTTGTTAATTAAAAAACTCTTTTTTTTATATGTCAAAAACACTTATACCCTTGTTCCTATTTGCCACAGAAATGTGATAGAATTATGGCCAAATTTACCTAAACAAAGACAAGTTATGACAGTGTACAGAGTTCTTGTAAAATCGAATGTAAGTGGTTAACTTAGTGTACTGTACCAATGAGACATCCTGTATTATAAAGGATTTAATTATGGTATTTAAAAAAAACTTACATCTTCCTTATCGGATACGAGTTGACTATTAGCAATTTGTAGGGCAGTTTGTTGAATTTGTAAAGCTTGAAGTTGGGACTTAATAGTTGAAACGTCAACTTGCAATGTAGCATTTTCCATTTGTAAATTGGTGTTTGAGCAGGTGTTTTGATTGGTAAAAGCGTGTTGTACCTTGCATATATCTTCATTGCTATCCTTTAAATTATTATCACTTGAATTTAAACATAATTTACACACCCAGTTTTCATTATTACTTTTTTTAGAAGTATTGGAATATAAATCTAAATTTTTTAAAATTTGCTCTAACATAACTGTTATATCTTGATCGAGAGAATTGCTATCTAACCCTAACATCTCCATGCAGTGTTTAACTTGTTCGTGATTTATTTTTTCTAAAATCAAATCTTTTTGCAATATTGCAAGGGTTTCTGAATGAATTGCTTCTTTTATATCCAATTCCTGTGCTTTTTGTTCAAATTGGCGGAGACTTTTTAACTGTTTTAATAAATCGTTATTTTCTTTAGTCAGCACAGTTATTCGTTTATTGCATTGTTCGATTTCTTCAAAGTGTTTATATAAGTCACTGTTTTGAGTCTAAAAAGAATAAAATGTTAATTTATTTTCATGAGTGGGCAAAGCGATATAAACTAAAATAATAAAAAACCAACCTCCATTGTTTCCCTTAGTCTACTCATTTCTTTATGAAGAGCATTATTTTCCTTTTCTAATGAATACTTTTGTTCTCTATAAACTTGCTCCGATTGTTGAACATTTTCACACAAAGTCTGTAATTCTTCAATTTTACTCTTTAAAGACTCAATCTGTTTTTCAAAATCTTGAATTTTCTTTTTTGCTGAATCAGCGATAGTTTGCAACAAATTATTATCACTTTGCAATGTTCCTATAGTAGATTCCAGATCAGATAATTTATTCTTTTCACCTTTTATTTCATGGTTTTGCCTTTCAAATTGAATCTTAATATTTTCTAGATTATCTTTTAATTTATTGTTATCTTGTAGAGAATTTTTTAAAACGCATTCCAATTCAATATTTTCTTCAAGAATTCTTTTATTTTTTTGCTGCATTTGATTGCACTTAGAAGTTAGATCTTTGATATCCATCTCAAGTTGGGAAATTCTGCTAAAATTTTCACTACAACCTTGTTCTATAGTGGAGGAAAGCTTTTTGTTTTCCAATTCTAATTCAATTGCACGAGCTTGTGCATAATTTGTTAATTGTTCTGCTAAATTAGGTTGAGTAACATTTTCTTTATCAGTGATTTCAGCAACATTACTATTTTTAAAGGCCGATTTTGTTAGCTCATGCAATTTTCGATTTTCTTCGACTAATTCTTGCATTTTTATTTGAGCTACATCTCGCTCCTAAAAAATATTACAAAAAAAAATATTTAGTGCCAAAATCTGTGGAACACCTTATATGTAATGTCAACAATAATATGTACCAGTATAACTTCGTTAATAGTTAGTTTAAAAGACATAAGCTCCTTTTCCAATTCCACAACGTGATCCGATCTTTGTCTGGATGTTAAAAGCTGTGTTTCTAGCATTTCTTTTGTCTCAAGTAAAACTCTGTTGTCTTCCCTTAATTCATCAACACGAACTTTGTAGAAATCTGCATCAGTTAAACGATCTCTTAATCTTTGGACCTCTATTTCTAGCCTGTCAGCACTTTCAGATTTATCTCTTAAAGCATCAAATTCGTCCCTATAAGCTTTGGCTTTTCGTGCTTCCATAATTAATTCATAGTTCTGTAAAAATATTTATTAATACTCGGATATTTACTAAAATACTCCTGTTTTTAAATGATTACTCACCTCTGTTTTTATCTTGGATAACAGTGCTCTTGCATGTTCTAGCTCTTCCCTACATTCTGTTAACTGCTCAGTTTTTTCTTCTCTAAACAAAAACAAGGAATATTTTAAAAAACAAATATTTGCAACATAATACAGTAGGTACGTAATATACTCTTAAAAATCTTAGGCCGCACATTAAATACAATACTTATATTGTCCCTCTGAAATAATATTTTATATTCTAAATTGTTGGAACTGTTGTTCTACAAACACAAGTTGTGGTATTGTATTTTGGGTAATCGATCCATTAAAAGTACCTACTCTAATAAAAAACCTACAGCTCATGTTTATGTTTTCTTAATTTCAACTTCCAATCAGCCAACTCAACAGCCATATGATTAGATTCAATTTCATGATATGTTTTATCTTCAACAGATTTTTCGAATTCATATTCTTCCATCCATTCCTGCATTATTTTATCCCTTTCCGAAATTAGTACCTGAACAGTTGAATACAACCATTCCGTATTGAGCATCCCCCACTCTTGAGTCATAACAAAATTATGATCGTCCGTAACCTGTAAAAAAGTACACATATTTTTTTTTGTCTTTTAGGTACTAACAAAGGATCAACAAAAAACGGAATCATGGAATTAAGTTTCAATCAATCAAATTTCAAACCTGCTTTATACATTGAACAATATCATGCTGGACATCAATGTCAAGGTTTTTAATTTTGGTTATAAACTGTTCCTTCGTGGGACCTTGAACTGCGCATCCTAATGTTAGCAGTATTAATAATTTCATGTGATGTAAAGAGGTCTTCGTGTTGGAACCTTTTCCCAAAATAACACAGTTTGGTAGCGAAATAACAATTTTTCCGAGTTCATCCTGCAATAAAAAAAAAATCAAAATTTAGTTATTTTGTTTAAACAATTTCTTTTTTTATAAAATGAATGTACGGATTGCTCAAAATATATTTAGTTTACTTACTACAACTAACGTTAATAAATTTTTGTTTAGTTGTTTAGAGTAGTGGATATAAACCCCCACCAATCGACGCTATTCAGAGCAATTCTGTCTCATCTATGAATCGCTTTCAACATTTAGGTACTATTCAATAAGTTTTCGAAAAAAATTAAATGCTTATTTATTTTTTCAGAATATAACAAGTAAGAAATCTGCTATTAAACTTTTACTTTTTAAAATGAAATTTTCTTAAGATTTTTAAATGGTATTCGCTTTCTTTTTTTTTGCATATAAAATGTAAAATACCATTTTTTTAATAGGTACTAGGTAGGTAGCTTTCCCTTTTTTAAAATTTTTAAATTTCAAATTTTATTCCTAAAAGTTACAAATATGCATGGGGCAAGCTATCTATTAATAAAAAAAATATTATTTTACACCCTGCTATGCATTAAAACTAAAAAACATTTTAAAAAGTGAAAGTTTAATGGTGTACAGCTAATTTTTGGTTTTTATATCTTAAAAAAATATATTATTGAATAATAAATGGGCACTCTGAAATAAAAATTCCAGGTGGGACAGCTGTGTACAAAATTAAAAATCATGATCAAATCTGCCTATTCAAATATTCATATTTAGCCATAATTGAATCAATAAACTGTTCATTTTTATTATCTTAATTTTTATTTTAAACCATATACCCACCTCATAAATTGACTTCACGTATTTAATGATGCTGTAGAATAATTTAATTCTAGTTGCTGTGTCAACAGTGCTTAGGTTAGAAGGTACGGGGTTTGATAATTCTGGATCAATTTGTAGTAAAACTTCATAAAAAGGTGAACCATTAAAATATGCTTCGTAATCATGTAAACTTTCTGGTTGTGCAACGCATGTTCTTAACTAAAATGAAAAACCTCTAATTTTTTGAAACAAAAAATCATTCACAATGAAAATAAGCTTGCTTCTTGTAAGAATTAAGGTAGCATGGAAGAGCTTGAACTATGTTTTTAAGCTGTATCATTCACAATGAATTAGCTTACATAAGCTCATACAAGCTAATTCATTGTGAATGATATGGCCTCAATACATATTTCAAGCTCTTGCCAACCTTTATACTCTACAGGTAATCCCAAAATTAAAAATTAAGTTATAGAGACTAGAGTTTAAGAATTAATATGCTACCCTTTACATGAGATCCCTTGGAATTTTTTGTTTGACCAGTCGCGGTCCGTTTTTCACCCCGTGGAATATTTTTATTGACCCTATGGCCGAAAAGTGCTCGTACGGTCGTACAAAATAGTTATTTATATATCAAGGGCGTTAAGTAATTGTTTTTCGCCTGCTGAGTTATAGTTGTAACACGAGGCGGGCGAAAAACAATTACGCCCTTGAGTTATTGTAACACTCGACTTCGCCTCGTGTTACAACTATAACTCAGCAGGCGAAAAACAATTACGCCCGTGATATATACACTATTTTTTTCACGACCCGCAACATTTTTTAATATAAATATTTAAAACCTTACTTTACGTACACAAAGGCGAGCCAAAACGTACACTATTGCGCTTGAAAAAAATTATAAAAATTTGAATTTTTTAATTGATCTATCACCTTGACATTTTGTTTTTCGAGCGCAAAAATATCTTTTGCACCCGGCGGGCTTAAAATAGGCCCATGGTCAAAAAAACCTTACTTTACGGGCCAAAAAGTGCACTATTGCGCTCGGTCGTGAAAATACTATTTTATGAAATGATATCAATAAAACTGATGCAGTATCTATGATCAAGAATCATACAGATGTCCAAAAGCGGCACCCTGTATACAAAAATATCAACAATGTAAGGAACTAGAAAGTCTTTATACAGAGTGTTTCCAAATAACGTGTAAAAAATTCAGGCGGTATTTCCTGGACCCATTTTAAGAAAAAAAGTTCCCATAAACATAGGTCCGATTTTGATTTTTTTTTTCTTACAGCCCCATAAGGACCCCCACTAAAAACAAGTTTTTTAAAATTTTACAAAGGGGAAAATAATTGTTGTATTTAGATAAATCAAAATTCGTCTTCTTTTTTTCTTAATCAATTGATATTAACACAGAATTGTGTTAATTGTTATGAATTGAATTATACAATTGTAGTTTAATCTTCAGTTTAGCTTAACTGACTGATCATCATAGAAAGAATTGGTCAATGTTGTAGTTGCCAAAGCTTGTTTATGATAATCAGTCAGTTGAGCTAAACCGAAATTTAAAATACGATTGTACAATTCCGCCTTAGGTTCTTTTCTACTAATAAAAAATTAGAGACTGAGATTCTCTTTGCGGGTGCTACTAAAGAACTAACCCATGAAACCAAAGGTCCTGCAAGAAATTCTTCTATATCTGATACCGACGTCGCCATTTCTTTTGCATGTATTGTTGCCTTATTTCCATGTAGGCTACTATTGTTCTCTTCGTCCGTAACCAAAATCTTTAGGTTTAAAGGATTTTGTTTGGTTTTCTTTTATCTTTAGTGTGTAGTTACTTTGGGACTAAGATAATTAAAAAAACAAATAGTAAAATTAATAAATACCAAGTACCCTGGTGGGAGTTTTTTGAATTAGGTACCTAAGCAACTTGTGTTTACATTACAATTATGGAGATTTTATAAGAGAAGCAATATTATTATGAAATATGAGCACTGTCCAATAGTCAGTTTATAACAATAAAGGTTTTTAGCAGCAACAAACAAGTTTAAACGCCAAGACTATTTATTGGTGGCTTTCACACACGTTCACGATCTACAAGTCACTACCTTAAATTTACTTTCATTCCCATACCTATTTATAAACGGTAGCTACAATGGAACGAACTAGTTCTTTAGACAGACAAAGATAGAAAATGTGTGTTGGTACTGTTGATGGTAACAGTACTTTCCGTATTTATAATTATAACAACTAGGGGGATGGGTAAGACACTAAGCGGATCATGTTTCTATTCTGTGGTAATTGTTCCGTATAACGTACACCAGTTAATTCTGAATATTTTTTCGCAGATAATATCATTAGAGGAAAGAAGATTCGACAATCATAAAATTTTGACGAAAACTTCGTTGCATAGCAATTTTATGAGTCACATTTATTAAAAATATCACGAGTCTGTAGGACGAGTGATTTTTTCTATTAATGTGACAAATAAAATTGCTTTATGCCAACGAAGTTTGAGTAAATTAAAATTTAAGATTGTCGTGCAAAATTCTTTTCTCGTATGATATTCGGAAGATTATTTCGTGACTGAAATAGTATATTGTGCAACTAGTGGTGAAAGTAGCACTTTTCACACGCTTGTGGCGTTTGTGGCACGAGCCGTTAGGCGAGTGCCATAAGCCACATAAGTGTGAAAAGTGCCTTTCACACGTGTTGCACACTATACTTTTTCTACAACTGCACCAAAACACTAAAAAGGCATGATTTTTTAATTTTTTATTAAATAGCACTATTAAAACTTGTTTATTTATTCTTGTTCTATGGTTATAAAGATAAAACGAACATTGGGTTCGAGATTAAAAAACAAAAGCCTACCTACTTGATTTAATGCAGTACAGACATTATGGCTCATTCTTGACATTCCAAACAGAACAAATGAGGGCGAATTCTTTGCACACGCTTTTAGCGTGCGCAATGGAAAGTGCCTTTCACACGTGTTGCACACTATAATTTTTCTACGACTTCACCAAAACACTAAAAAGGCATGATTTTTTAATTTTTTATTAAACTAGAATGGGTAGAAGTCGGAATGGGTAGAAGTCGAAACGCGTAGAAGTTACTCTTCGCAAATAAGTAGCTCGAGTAGAATTCGCAATCGGTAGAAGTGTAGTTTTATATTTTGTAAATCAAAGCTAAATCAATTTTTTATATAATTGCTACACATTCTATGGTATACTCTTCGCAAGAAAACTATTATAGGATAATTAATAGTTTTTTATAAAAAAAAAAATTATGTAAATAAAATCTGCGAAGAGTGCAAACTATTAACAGGAAACACGAAGAATTTAGTTAACGAAGAGGATAAACGTCAGTTCTGACGTTTAAGATATTTGAGGTTATTTGTTCTGACAGCTGGCTTTGTTTCTTTGTTTGAAATATTTTTCGCATGACCGACGCGTGACGCGTTTTGGACTTAAAAGTTTTTTGCTAATGAAAACTTTTAGTGTTTGTTTTTTTAACGTTACTGGCTAATTTTACAAAAAATGAACTAACATTTTTAATAGAAAATTAAATTTTAATTAATTTTGTATGAAATATTTTTTTTCTAGATTGAATAATAACGAAGACAGGAGGTTTTTTTGTGCTGGGGGGTAATTGGGGGGTCGGACAAAAAAAACTAAGGAATACTTTTTGGTGAAGAATTAAATTGTCTATATTTTATGTCGAATAATTTTTTTTTTAAATTTAATAATAGTCGAGCTACGATTTTTTTTTCATTTGGGGGGCTGAAAAGGGGGCTTTGCAGTACTCGGATTCTCGTCAAAAACAATAGAGTTCTTCCTCTTATATGGATCGATTTTTCCTTAAAATTTGAATTGGATAGATGTTTTGGTTCTTAAGATAGCGTGTTTACAAGAAACGTGACATACACCAGACCGACCTACCGACGGACGGATTTTTTAAAAGTTGTTCAAAATTCGATGAAAAACACGAATCTGCAAGAATTTTTGCTCTAGGATAAAAATTGACGATTTTAGGATTTTTGTATCGATTGCAATATACTCTTCGGACCTAGTCTTGCGAAGAGTATAATAACACTATTTAAACTTGTTTATTTATTCTTGTTCTATGGTTATAAAGATAAAACGAACATTGGGTTCGAGATTAAAAAACAAAAGCCTACCTACTTGATTTAATGCAGTAAAGTCATTATGGCTCATTCTTGACATTCCAAACAGAACAAATGAGGGCGAATTCTTTTCACACGCTTTAGCGACAATAGCTAGCTATTGTCGGTTTCTAGCAATAAATTTCTCCCTTTGTTAGTTAATTAGTATAAGTAATTAAAAAATATCAAGGAAGGAACTTAAATAGTGTTAACTAATATTTACCTAGTAAAATTTTTTTAAAAATATACAATTTTGCAAAATTATTATTTTTTGGTAAAATATTTTTATTTTACTTACAAGAGCTGAAAAAATTTAAAAATATTTTAGCAATTATCAGGAGGTCTTTAAACAACTTTCCATTGCAACATTTTTTTATATTGTCAAATAATAAGAAATTAGTTCATATTTTTACACTAATTATTTTTATGTAGGTAATCATTGGTAAGGCACAAACGGCGCTCCACAGAACCCACTCTTTTTTTCGCATAAGTATTTTATTATTTAAAAAAAAAAATCTAGTCTAGAATTATTTACAATTTAATGGTCTGCGAAGTATACAACAACATAAGAAATGTATAATTATCTTATTTACGAAAAGTACAAACTAATTAAACAATAGAAAAATTGCATTTGCCAAAAATTTTTTAACATTAATGTAATGTACAGAATGCTCCATGAAAAAGATTTTATTTTGCTGAAAATAGTAAAATTTGTTGCGCAAAGGTATATATTTAGCATTTTTTTTAACTTGTTCGAATTGTAGTGAGACCAAACTTAACACCCCCATTAAAAACTAGACATACCTTGACATTTATTTCAAGCAAAGTTTAGAAAGTAAAGGGGTTGGAAACTTTTTCTTGGATCAACACGTATGTATAAAAAAGTCATGTAACCTCGTGCTAGAAATTTGTTTTAATGTTTTTGTCAGCATAGGTAGCTACTATTTTAAACAATTTTACCTCGAATTATACAGAAAACTTAACTTAATTGGATTAAAAGCATAAAAACAAAAGTTCTGTTATTTTTTAAAAACGTAATATCCAAATTTAAATAATAATTTACGTATAAAACGAGTTTTTTATTCGATCTTATTTACGTAAGATATTTCTGTCAATTACTTTTGGTAAAATTTATTTGTTATTTACTGACAGTTTTTAGTGATTGTTGATTTGGAAGGGGAATGTTGACAAAAATATCTAAATTTTACTACAAACAATTGACAGAAATATCTCACGGAAACCAGATGGAATAAAGAAACAGGTATGTAAAAAAATGTGTAAAAGCAATCAATTTGAAATTATTATCTTTTTTTGAAAATTTTTAATCTATGAAAATAAATTCAATAATAATAATCTATCATTATTAATTAGCAAATTATTTTACAGGTGATACATTTTTTTTATTTGCTTTTTGCTTATTTTTTAGTCCTTTCATTTTTCTGGTTTGTAATTTGTCAATTGCTTGTTTTCCAATGTGAATTCTTCCTTGAGTGTTGCCTACTCCATCAATCAAAGAATTTTTCTTACTTGCGGATTTAGTTTCTTTCTGCGTTTTAAGTGACTCTTTCAGTAAATCTTCTGTCGGAAGTTTTGCTCGTCTTATCATAAACTCTATTCTTGGACCTAAAATAAGATATGAGACTGAGAAGTATACTACGAAAAATTTTCTTTGTGGAAATTTATAATATACCTCCTGACAGGTGTTAAAAAAAATGTAGTTTATAATAGTAAAATTTGTAAATAACAAGTCAATTACAAGGGAAGAATTCATCTTTTTGCATCAGGAAAGCCAACCAATAAAATAAAATTTTGGGTTTAATAATGAAGCAATTTAGCTTAAAAAACAAATTTCGGGTGTGCTTATTATAGAACGCAAATATAAAAATATGTATTATGTTAACTACCATGTTCTTACATTAAGCTGCGTGTCCACTTAAGAGTAACCCGTGCAGAATAAGTTTATGTGTAACTCCAGTGAACATCAAAGTCTCATCAGAAAACACTTAGATAACTACTTGCGCTGGTCACTTGCAAATGGACACGTATTTTGTAGAAATTTAGGTAATGCGTAGGTTAAATCTTACCGATTTCCTCGAGTTCCACTCTAGGTGTTCTTAAGCCGGATTTCTTAAGAAATACTTTGTATGATCGCAGAATTATTTTACCATCAGGAGAATGTGTAAAACTTATTGTGTGTTCTAAACCTTGAAGTCTGATAGACGGTACCTCTTCCTTATGAAAAAAATCTATAAAAACTGATTTTAAATGCTTAAGACTCTCCAGTTGCTCCCACGTTTCCCCATTAAAAATTAATGTTGGTTTAGTTCCCAATGGAATTTTTTCATTGGGAAATTCTTTAAGGCTCTGATATTCTTCTACGCTAAGTTCAATCATGTCCAATAATGCATAGTTAAACACTCTTCCTATTACTAAATTGTTAGGTCGTTTTTTGTTATGTGATCCCAAAACGAACAATCCAGCATTGTGTCGCTTGCAAAATGTTTCAACAGGAGTTGGATCTTCAAAAAGAGTAATGTCGTTTTTACGAGAAAGCATAGTTCCATCAGGCTTTTTTAAGTTATAAAGATCATTTAGCAATGTCCTTACTTTTTCTGAACACTTTCGTCCTTTTAAAAACACAGCGCTTTTAACTCCTTCAATGACTTGTGACTCTCTTTTCAATAGAATTTTTTTCCCCTTATGTGATTTTGGTTTACTGCAATACAAAAAACAGGTCAAGTTAGAAGAGGATTTGATTAAGCTATTTTAATAAAAGTTTTTCATAAAAAAAAATAAAGAAAATAGGTAAGTATTTTGGTAGGTAGATAATTTAATAAAAAAATAAGCTGGATCTTATCATGTCCATAATAAAGCAAAAAGCAAACGTAAGACCTTGGATTTACATTTTTTAAATCAACCCAAAATATGAGGATTATGACTGACTGACTAACAAATGTTTTAAGCCTATTTCTAGTTATATAAAACAATTTTGTAAACCTTTAATGGGGCGCGGGTTGCAGAATACTTGTTTTGTTTTTGTTGGGGGGAATTTTATGACAATTATTTTTAAAAGGGGTTTCAGCACAATTATTCTTAGTTGGAATGATGCATTTACAATGATGGATTTATTATAACAGGGGTGCGAAGGTGGCAATGGATATTTTAATTCGAGTTACTTACACTATACGATTTAGAACAGCCATTTGACGTAACTTGTAAAATCCTCGTTATAATAATAAATCACCCTTCAATTAATGATTTGGGATCATGCAAAACTTGTTATAGTACATAAAACGCCAAATATTTAACATGCGTTTTTATTTCACTTTGTTAACAGCAAGATACCGAAAAGTAAGGTTAGAAGAAGATGTCAGCAGTGACAGCTGACACATCACATTAAGGGTTGGGACTTATAACAAAAATAAACTAAAGTAACCTATTATACTCTCAACTCTTTTAGTTCAGAGACATATTTGTTTAGTCTAACATAGCCGGTTACTTAATTAAGGGTGGTTAACAAATAATAAGATAAGTATAGTTTGTTCAAACATATCTACTTTTACAGATCCGTGAGACCGGCCCATTAAAGTTAAAATTTTTGGGGGGCGTCAGTGGGAATGAATAGTGCTTCGTTAGTGCTTTAAAGTGCTTTAAAAAATTTCGTTGGTGCTTTAAAAATAAATCCCCCAAAAATAATTCAAAAAATAAAGTGGGAAGCTGGCCTCCAAAAATTATCAAAAAATAATAAATTTGGGCTTAAACGATCGACAATTTAAAAAGTACTTTAGTGCTTCAAAAATTTTTGTTTGTGCTTTTTATATAAATGAAAAAAATCAAAAAAACACAAAAAAACGTGAAGCCAACCCCTCAAAGTTATCAAAATTTTATGATTTTGGGCGCAAAATGTTACAAATTTATCGTATTGTTCAGTGCCTTCAAAATATTCGTTAGTGCTTTTAGTATAAACCCTCAAAAAAATAAATAAAAAAAGTGTGAACCTGGCCCCCAAAATAACCCAAAAATAATAAATTTGTTCTTAAACGATCGAAAATTTAAAAATATGTTTAGTGCTTTAAAAAATTTTGTTAGTTCTCTTAGAAAAAATGAAAAAAATCTAAAATACCCGAAAAAACGTGAAGGCAGCCCTTCAAAATTATCCAAATTTTATAATTTTGGGCGCAAAATGTTACAAATTTATTGTATTATTTAGTGCTTTTAAAATATTTGTTGGTGCTTTAATTTTACGTACATATTTTTTTTTTATACCTACTTAGTTTTTACATTTTTTTTGTATTTTTTTTTATTGTTTATTACAATATTGAAATAGAATATTTTAACTTTTAATAATTGTTTATATTTAACTAACCAACCGGGTAATAAAACGTTGAAAAAATCTGCAAGCCTTATTTGGAATTTATTTTTTAATTCTTTGCGATATACCTATAGCTTTTTTTAAACCGTTTAAAATTCTTCAATCCAAAAAAATAAAGGGCATTTTTGTAACTCTTAATCTAAAAATGTACAGGATAATTTGATTAAATTGAATAATTATACCTACCTACTAATAAATAAAGAAAATATTTTGAAGCACTTAAAGTTAAATAAATTTTGTGCTTAAAATTGAAAATGTCGGACAATTTTTGGGTTTTTTTTTAATTTTATTGATACTTAAGAGCATCATGAATTTTAGAATTTTTAAAATACTAAATATATTTTAAAATTCCCGATCATTTAAGCTCAAATAAATTATTTTTGGTCAATTTTTGGGAGCCTGCTTCACACTTCACCTATTTTTATTTTGGGAAAGTTTATTTTTAAAGCACTAACGAATTTTTTAAAGCACTAAATAATACAACAAATTTGTAACATTTTGCGCCCAAAATTATTAAATTATTAAATTTGGATGATTTTAAGGGGCTGGCACCACGTTTTTTTTTTTGGGTATTTTTGATTTTTTTTATCTTTTTTTAAAGCACTAACAAAACATTTTGAAGCACTAATCATATATTTAAATTTTCGATCGTTTAAGACCAAATTTATTATTTTTGGGTTATTTTTGGGGGCCAGGTTCACACTTTTTTTATTTATTTTTTTGAGGGTTTGTATTAAAAGCACCAACAAATATTGTAAAAGCACTAAACAATACGATAAATTTGTAACATTTTGCGCCCAAAGTCATAAAATTTGGATAACTTTGAGGGGCTGGCTTCACGTTTTTTTGTGTTTTCTTGATTTTTTTCATTTGTATTAAAAGCACAAACAAAAATTTTTCAAGCACTAAAGTCCTTTTTAAATTGTCGATCGTTTAAGCCCAAATTTATTATTTTTTGAGAATTTTGGGGGGCCAGCTTCCCACTTTATTTTTTAAATTATTTTTGGGGGGTTTGTTATTGAAGCACCAACGAAATTTTTTAATGCACTTTAAAGCACTAACGAAGCACTATTTATTCCCACTGACGCCCCCCAAAATTTTTTACTTTGATGGGTCAGAATCACTGGTCTTACTTTTACCATGTGTGATCGATTAAGAGTAATCGTACTCATTAATCGATTAAGGTTGGACTCCATTTGAATTTTAATAGTGTGGTCCGATTTACATTAGGATCAATATTTTTTGAAAATGATTGATATTGATTTCCATTTAATAAACTAACCGTAGTCAACAATAAAGAGAATAATGCGTGTCCCTTAATAATAGAATAGCAGACAGGCGAGCTAACAAAGTGAAATAGTCAAATGTGTAATCTGCATGCAACAAAAAGAGATAGACTGAAATGAATAATGTTGTTCATGCGCATGTATGTACATAAATCGTATATTCGGCCAACCCGGGTCGTCAGTAAGCGGGGTGATTAAGGAATATCGCTTCGTACGAAACCTACATAAGAAGACCATTAGGTTTCGTACGAAGCGATATTCCGTAATCACCCCGCAGCGTGCTGATTACGGAATATCGCTTCGTACGAAACCTACATGGACAGTAATAACGGAGTATCACACGAAGCGATATGGGAAGCGATGTGGGAAGTTTGACATTTGTTGGGAACTCGAATCTCTTAAAACTAAAATACGTATTACCGAGAACTCATGCGATTTCCTCCATATTTTATAATTTACCAATTAAAACAAGGAATTGATGGTCGTTTGGTCTTGCGCACTTGATTGTATGTCACGATGGGCAATTTTATTGTTAAAAATTAAAAAATCGGCAATTTTCTCCTATTTATACAAATTATAATTTATATTTCTGTTATTTTGATGTATCTTGAGTAAAATTATTATTTTTCTGTTAGTTTAAATACAGGGTGTTGCAACTTTGAATTTTTTTCTCAAAAACGGTTGGTTTTATGAAAAAAGAACAAGACATTAATTTTAAACATCATACTCTAAGGCTTCCAATTATTTTATGAAAATATCAAAAAAGTAACACACAAAAAAGTTGGGGGTGAACAACTCTCATGGTACCTCCAAATGTGCCACTTAAAATTTTTATTTTTTTCTACCGCACTTTATGCCTTAGGGCAAGAAAATTACCCGTGCTAGGTTTCAAATAAATATCTGGTCTAGTTTTTAGATAATCTTTAAAAAAAGTTTTTTTTAGAAACTTTGGCACCCTGTATCTCAGAAAAGAAGGATTTTCGGACATATTTATATAGTTTTATTATTAGTTTATACAGGGTGTTTCCGAAAGTCGTTTCAATAATTTAACCCGAGATTCCTTACCCAAAAATAGTTCGATTAAGCCCCATTTACCCGTATCTAAAAGTGCCCCGTTTTCGAAAACCAAAATTTTTATGTTTTTTTTCATTACTATTAAATGAAACAACATAGAAAAACAAAATTTGGTATAATTGTCTTACTTTTTATGATCGACACAATGGTCGTAAAGAGAAACCCATAGATTTATTCCATAACCTCAAAATGGGACACCTGCGCCCCCTCTTGGGGCATAACTTTTTTTGTATTAGAATTTTCAAAAAATAAATTATTATCGGTAAGATACGTTTAATACGAAGAAAAAATTATACCACATTTTTTTTGAAAAAACTAACCCGTTTTCAAAATTATTTACATTTCATAATTTCATGTTGCATTCTACTTTTTGAAATATTTTTGCAATTTTTTTTTCTGGAAAACATAAAACTATTATAAACTAGCGTAAACAAAAAAAACTAGAATTGGGCCCACAATAGGACACTGGGCACCCTTTTTGGAGCATCGGGCCCCCTTTTTGGAGCCTTTTGAAATATTATTGCAATTTTTTTTTCTTGAAAACTTAAAACTATTATAAACTAGCGTAAACAAAAAAAATATTTAAATTTGCCCCACAAAAGGACACTGGGCCCCCTTTTGGGGCACCGGACTTTATGTGATGACAATGATGTACTTTTTCTGTAATAAAATCTTCAAACGCCTAGTATTCTTTTCTTTACAAATAAAAAAAATATGAGCCCCAAAAAGGGGTCAGGTGCCCCAAAAAGGGGGCCCAGTGTCCTATTGTGGGGCCAATTCTAGTTTTTTTTTGTTAACGATAGTTTATAAGAGTCTTAAGTTTTCAAGAAAAAAAAATTGCAAAAATATTTCAAAAACCAGAATGCAACATGAAATTATGAAATGTGAATAATTTTAAAAACGGGTTGGTTTTTTCAAAAAAAATGTGGCATAATTTTTTCTTCGTATTAAACGTATCTTACCGATAAAATAATTTATTTTCTGAAAATTCTAATACAGAAAAAGTTATGCCCCAAGAGGGGGCGCAGGTGTCTCATTTTGAGGTTATGTAATAAATTTATGGGTTTCTCTTTACGACCATTGTGTCGATCATAAAAAGTAAGACAATTATACCAAATTTTGTTTTTCTATGTTGTTTCATTTAATAGTAATAAGAAAAAACATAAAATTTTGGTTTTGGAAAGGAGGTTGTATCTCGAAAACGGTGCACATTTGGATACAGGTAAATGGGGCTTAATCGAACTATTTTTGGGTAAGGAATCTCGGGTTAAATTATTGAAACGATTTTCGGAAACACCCTGTATAAACTTTTTTGCTTAAAATGGGTTCAGGAATTACCCCCTAAATTTTTTCCTAGTTATTTAGCAACACCCTGTATAATGCTTTTATACTTTATAAACTTTTATTTTTACTTATTTACCTTCTACCTCTCAATTGTTTTTATTAGTTTTAAAATTACGATAGGAGCGGGTTAAATCGATTAATTAAAGGGGCGCCGACTTAAAGGGGGCTTAAGGGTCTGGGTTAACCTAGAAATTTTTTCAGAAGGCGCAGCCCCATTGACAATTTGTGGTAATTTTTTACTTAACTTTATAATTTTTTATTTAACTTTTCTTTAAAACTTAAGCAAAGAGGAAACTCACGTACCCAAATACAGTGCACAGTGTGTACAGTGTGTTATGTTTTTAATGAGTATTGGCGGGTTACACCTATTTTTTGTTTTTTTGATTGATGAAAACCGCATTTCGATGTCTTTTTCATATAAACCATTTTTCACTTTTCTCAGATTATGAGGGGTCGCCGTATTTCCCTTATTATTGATTATATTTAGATACGGTAAAAAAATTTAATTATAAATTTTTTAACGAGAATTTAAATGTGGTCGTTGACAGTTTTTTCTGCAGCGCTAAGAAGAAAATAAGAAGTTTAAAATTATTTGTTTGTGTAAAATTTTATTTCATATGCCTATCATTGTTTGAAATTTTGTTAATTTGTTTATTTAAATGCAAGATATGATCTCGGATCTGATGTATAATTTTCAAAATCCTTATTTTCCTAATTTTCCTTTTGAAAAAACACACACAAACATTAAAGTAAAAATATATTTCATGTTTCCGCATCTATGGGTTAATAGTCTTGCATAAAGCGCATGATATTTGCATCATATTCACACGATAGCTTCGCTTGGTCCAAAGCAGTGGAACAGCGTTTTTAGACGATGCGATGACTCGAAAATATGGTCTTCCCTCGTTCACATGAAAACTACACGAAGCGAGTGCGAAGCGGATCTCGGATATCGAGATGGAGCTCAATATCCGATGAGAAGACCATGTAGATGGTGGGAGTTAGAGTGCCTTGAAGATTTTGACAGTTATTGTCGCCTAATAGAGTGGCGACATGCATCATTCCTTCTCTGTCATACAGATAACGTCATTAATTGTGATTGTAAGTTGTAATTGTTGTCACTTTGGCTATAACGTTGATGACGTTATCTGTATGACAGAGAAAGAATGATGCATGTCGTCACTCTATAAGGCGACAATAACTGTCAAAATGACATCGAGGCACTCTAGTGGGAGTGATCATGCGCTTTTCAGATCCGTGAGACCGGCCCATTAAAGTGAAAAATTTTGGGGGGCGTCAGTGGGAATGAATAGTGCTTCGTTAGTGCTTTAAAAAATTTCGTTGGTGCTTTAAAAATAAACCCCCCAAAAATAATTCAAAAAATAAAGTGGGAAGCTGGCCCCCCAAAATTATCAAAAAATAATAAATTTGGGCTTAATCGATCGACAATTTAAAAAGTACTTTAGTGCTTCAAAAATTTTTGTTTGTGCTTTTCATACAAATGAAAAATATCAAAAAAACACAAAGTTATCAAAATTTTATGATTTTGGGCGCAAAATGTTACAAATTTATCGTATTGTTTGGTGCTTTTAAAATATTCGTTGGTGCTTTTTATATAAACCCTCAAAAAAATAAATAAAAAAAGTGTGAACCTGGCCCCCAAAAATAATATATTTGATCTTAAACGATCGAAAATTTAAAACTATGTTTAGTGCTTCAAAAAATTTTGTTAGTGCTCTTAGAAAAAATGAAAAAAATCTAAAATACCCGAAAAAACGTGAAGCCAGCCCCTCAAAATTATCTAAATTTTATATTTTTGGGCTCAAATGTTACAAATTTATTGTATTATTTAGTGCTTTTAAAATATTTGTTGGTGCTTTAAAAACGGACCTCCCAAAAATAAAAAAAAAACATTTCTAAGGTGTAAAAAATAAATGCAAAGGCAACCGTAAAAATGATTACTCTGTATTTTTATGCATTGTAAAATATTGTAAGAATACCATTGTACCTGAGTTCTATTAAATTGCCAATAACCATCATCTTTTAACTAAATTATGTTTGGTACTTATTGTGTTTATAAAACAAAAAATTTCCACACATCACAAAAAAGATAATTTTTTTTTGTTTCTATTTCCTTTAAGATGCCCCAAAGTTTGTTGTTGTTTGTTTACCTTATTTTTTCTACGTACATATTTTTTATACCTACTTAGTTTTTACATTTTTTTTGTATTATTTTTTATTGTTCATTACAATGTTGAAATAAAATATTTTAACTTTTAATAATTGTTTATACAGGGTGGTCCAAGCAAAAGTTTCCACCCCCATTATTTCCTGAACGAATTTGTTCTGGAGGAACTGCCGCGACACGTCATTTTTTTTTTTTGGAGGGGGACATCCAATTAGGGTATTTTTTAATTTTTTTGTTTAACCCTCCAAGTGGGTGATTACCCCATCAAAAATTTCAAATGGCACTACGGGTCAAGTGGGGTCTTATTTGAAAGCTACAATTTTTCTCTTTTAAAAAAAAATTTTTAAAATCGGGCGAAAATTTTTCAAAATTTTTATTTTTTTGAATTTTAAATTTAATCATATTTTACGCTTTTTAAGAAGAAAATGCTTAGACAGGTCGATTTTCTTTTGAAGAAGAACATCTAACAACATATTCCTTAATTTTTTTCTTTAACCCCCCAAGCGGGGTAACAACCCCATCAATAATCTTTAATGGCCATTCAGGGTAAGTGGGGCCTTATTCGAAAGCTACAATTTTTCTCTTTTCAGAAAAGTAAAAAATTTTAAAATCGGACAAATATTTTTCGAAATTTTGTTGTTTTTTTTAATTTTAAATCTAAAACTACACACCTTAAAATTTTGATTTTTTGAGAAATTATTCTTAAAAAAAATTAAAAATGTTATTTCAAGAATAATTTTTTAAAAAATCATAATTTTTAGGTGTTTAAATTTAATTTTTGATTTAAAATTAAAAAAAAACAACAAAATTTTAAAAAATATTTGTTCGATTTTAAATTTTTTTACTTTACTGAAAAGAGAAAAATTGTAGCTTTCAAATAAGACCCCACTTGGAGGGTTGAACAAAAAAATTAAAAAATACCCTAATTGGATGTCCCCCTCCAAAAAAAAAAAATGACGTGTCGCGGCAGTTCCTCCAGAACAAATTCGTTCAGGAAATAATGGGGGTGGAAACTTTTGCTTGGACCACCCTGTATTTAACTAACCAACCGGGTATTAAAACGTTGAAAAAATCTGCAAGCTTTATTTGGAATTTATTTTTTAATTCTTTGCCATATACCTATAGCTTTTTTTAAACCGTTTAAAATCGTTAAATTCAAAAAAATAAAGGGCATTTTTGTATGACTTAATCTAAAAATGTACAGGATAATTTTATTAAATTGAATAATTATACCTACTAATAAATAAATAAAGAATTTATTTTGAAGCACTTAAAGTTAAATAAATTTTGCGCTTAAAATCGAAAATGTCGGACAATTTTTGGGTTTTTTTTTTAATTTTATTGATACTTAAGAGCATCTGCAATTTTTAAAATACTAAAGATATTTTAAAATTCCCGATCATTTAAGCTCAAATAAATTATTTTTAGTCAATTTTTGGGAGCCTGCTTCACACTTCATCTATTTTTATTTTTGGGAAGTTTATTTTTAAAGCACTAACGAATATTTTAAAAGCACTAAATAATACAATAAATTTGTAACATTTTGCGCCCAAAATTATAAAATTTGGATAATTGTGAGGGCCTGGCTTTACGTTTTTTCGGGTATTTTAGATTTTTTTCATTTTTTCTAAGAGCACTAACAAAATTTTTTGAATCACTAAACATATTTTTAAATTTTCGATCGTTTAAGACCAAATTTATTATTTTTGGTTTATTTTTGAGGTTCACACTTTTTTTATTTTTTTTTTTGAGGGTTTATATTAAAAGCACCAACGAATATTTTGAAAGCACCAAACAATACGATAAATTTGTAACATTTTGCGCCCAAAATCATAAAATTTGGATAACTTTGAGGGGCTGGCTTCACGTTTTTTTGATATTTTTCAATTGTATGAAAAGCACAAACAAAAATTTTTGAAGCACTAAAGTACCTTTTAAATTGTTGATCGTTTAAGCCCAAATTTATTATTTTTTGATAATTTTGGGGGGCCAGCTTCCCACTTTATTTTTTGAATTATTTTTGGGGGGTTTATTTTTAAAGCACCAACGAAATTTTTTAAAGCACTAACAAAGCACTATTCATTCCCACTGACGCCCCCCAAATTTTTTTACTTTAATGGGTCAGAATCACTGGTCTGCGCTTTTCTCGATCTATTCAAGAGGTACCTGTCACTTTTTTGGCTCCAACCTCTATTTTTTTATTCATAATATATTTGGGCGACAATAACTGTCAATTCTTTCAGGCACTCTAACACCGAGGAACGTGAAGTGAATTTCGCGAATTGCTACCTTGTGTGGTGATTGCCGAACATCGCATCCCACTTCCCCACTGTTAAAATCTAGTAGGAGGGTGCGAAGCGAAGTTCGATTATTAGACTATTGACGCTAATTGCCGAACATCGCTTCCCACTTCTCCACTGTTAAAATCTTATGTAGAAGAGTGCGACGAAGTTCGTTCATTAGACTGTTGCAATTCCAACTTTCGAGTAATAACGTCGTTCGATGATGCTGTTCTTATGTTTAGTTTTGCTCCTAAAAAGAAATTATAAACAACTAGGTGGCTCTTCTTTAGTGAGGTTACGAGCGAAATTGAAAAGTCGTTTTGAACGACTAACTAACTATATTAAAATAACTTATTTTCAAATAATTTTTTTATTTCTATTTTACTTACTATTATATCGAAATAAAACTTAATTTAAATTAACATTTAACTGATTTTAACTTCTTAATATAAAAAATGTAGGCACTTTTTGATTAGTCTATTTACCTAAACATTATTATTATTTTTAATAGCTATTTTTCTAACATGCGTGGAAAAGTTACACTTTTTTGAACTTCTGTCAACATTAAATTTCTAGTAACTCGTGTTTATAGAAAAAATATTGCTCCTAACTCGTGTGGAAAGTGTTTTTTCGGGTGCCTCATTGCTCTTGCCGGGCATCGTTATCAATGACAGTCGCGTGCGAAAAAGGTTCACACTTCCACATATGTTAGAAAATAGTATTTTCCTACAAGCGTGCGAAAGAGTGCACTTTTCCGCACGCATTTTAGTACGCAAAGTGTCACTTTTTCGCACTAGTGCGGCAAAGTACTTTTCCGCACGCATTTGCGTGCGACAAAGTGACAGGCCTAAGCCGACGGTTTTATATTTTTTATTTATTTTTGTTTTTTAATCGAAGCGTCTTTAATATATTGTTCAATCTTAAAATTATGAATTATTTATTTATTATTTAATAACCAACACATTTTGCTTTCGATTTTAAGAGGTTTTTGATTTTTTGAGACTTATTTTATTTTAAATGACAATATAAATGTCAACCATTTTTTTCTTCGGTTACTATGGTAATGACAATATATTTTTGATATACAGGATACTTAAAAAAACCTAAAACTATTTTTCTTTTCTAAAAATAAGAAAATAAAAGCTTATTCCTTGTTGTATTCAACGCTTGTAGAAAAAATATTGTTCCTAACACGTGAGGAAGGTGTCTTTTACGCACTTGGGCGCATCGAACTCCGCTTCGCGTCGTTCGTCCAACGCTGCCCGCGTGCTGAAAAGTATCACCTTCCGCAATTGTAAGGAAAAATCCTATTTTCTACTAACTTGTAAAAAAGTACACTTCTTCGAAAGCATCTTAGTACGAAAAGTGTCACTTTTCCGCACTGAGTGTGGCAAAGTAATTTGCCGCACACATATTATTTTTAGATTTTTACAATTTTTCAAAATTTAAAGCTTGTAGAAAAAAATATTGTTATTACTATTACTATTTTCCTAACAAGTGCAGCAAAGTTTTTTCCGCAAGCAATTTACTTTGCCGCGTTCAGTGCGGAAGAGTAACACTTTGTGCACTAAAATGCATGCCAAAAAGTGCAATTTTTCGCACGCTTGTAGAAAAATGGCTATTTTCTAAAACTTTATAAATCATCTGTTTGGCCAGTTTTAATCCACCATTTATTTATGTTGAACATTCACCTTTCCCGTCATTAAGAGGCCTAAGTGCTTATCGACCCTGTGTCGACCTCCTTTTTAATCCAGATCCAGATCACCTTTCCCGTCGTACATGCACGTTCGCGGTCGTTATACTTGGGAAACGACAGACTGACTCAAGTCATCGTGGTGCTGGTGGTCACCTTATTTTTTTTTTCAAATTCCTGCTCATAATAATATTTCATTTACATAGCGTATTGTTAAACAGGAAAAAAAAAGAGGGGTGCGTCAGACCAGTGCCGAAGCACTTACTGATTTTCAGCACCTCACATATTTCCAAGTATAACGACCGCGAACGTGCATGTCGACGAAAAAAGTCAATAAGAAGATTCTTTATTATTGTTTATCACAATTGACAAGTAATCACAGATTGCAAAAATTAATAGCTTTGTTCGCAGAGACACAAAAACTCGGATTCAAACTGTCGGCTGGTGTAAAAATCCTCCGCAGAACTTTTTTTTTTTTGATGTGCGCAATCTGCGGGGTAATTACGGAATATAGCTTCGTACAAAACCTACATAAGAAGACCATTAGGTTTCGTACGAAGCGATATTCCGTAATCACCCCGCTGTTGGCAGTTTGAAAAGAGTTTGTGACTGAAAATTTGGTATGTCAAACAGGCTCCTAATTGCGGAACATCGGTTCCCACTTCCTCACCATTAGAATCTTTTATAGGAAAGTGGGAAGCGATTCGGCAATTGAGCTGCAGAGCTAATACCAAAATCTATTGTAACATGTTTTCTTTTTTGTATTTAAAAAATACAACACCATGTCCAAAAATCATTCCAAAAGTATCATGCATAATTGAAACACAACACATGCCTTGCACATCGGCTATGGATATGCGAGTTTCAAAAATATGATTAACAGTTAAAACAAATTTGTTAATGCTCCACTCAAATACATGCACATTCTGATCAATGCTTGTCGTAATAATGTGGTTTTTATCTATATGAATTCCAGATATTTGTGAAACATGCTTATCATAATTTTTAATTGTGCATTTAATTTCCATGCTTGATAAACAAATTAAAAATAAAATTAGACAGTTGTCATCACCACCTGTTGCAAACAATGCCAAGTCATTTTCTAAATAAAAAATTGAGTAACAGTTTATTCCAGACTGATGTAATTTAAACATTTTCCGTTTCCCGTTTTCTTGTAAATTATCAATATCCCAAAATATTAAATAACCATCAGTAGCCATGGAGGCCAATAAATTAGCAGAAGAGATTGCAACATGGGTAAGTTTAAGTAGGCATACATTATTATAATGAATGGTGGATATTAATTTCAATGTAAAATTACTATTATTTAAACATATGTCGAAGAATTTAATATTTCCATCAGAGCACGCAGCGAATAGACTATAACGATCATTTTTACAAACAACTGTCATATCCATTATTCTATTTTCAGGTTTATTATTTGTGCTATCAATGTAGGAATATTTTTCACTAAAATTTATTTTTATTTTATTATTTACATCTTCAGTAGCGGTCAACAACCACAAAATAATTTGACTTCTTCCTCCTGCCGAAATAATTAACATTTTCTTTAAAATATTAGAAGATAACGTATATGTGGTGAAACATCGAATGCTTGATAAATGTGACTTGTAAGAATAAGGTGTAAACAAATCCACATCGCTTTTATCTTTTAAATGTATAGTACTTAAACAAAGAACGGTATCTTCACCTCCCGATAATAGAATAGCACGATTTTTTATTTTAAAAACCTTTAATGCATTAATTTGATTTACGTGAAAACCGACTGATAAATCTTTGGGCAGAAGACATTGTAAATTTGTTTCAATTATATAAATAGTTTTGTCTTTAATAAATCCAAAATTAAGAAAACCTGAATTTATTATAAAACTCCATGACCTATGACCGCCTCCACATATGTGTTCATATAAAACTCTCCTATTGTGAACATCCCAAAGAATGACTTTACTGTTTGAAAATGCTAATAAAATACGTTCATTATAATATGCCAGCCACGAAAATGGCAATTTATTTACTGAATCTACACAAAGTTCTCCACTTTCGTTAAATGAAAGTGTTTTGAGTAATGAATCTCGACCCAACGACACTAGACAGGACTTAAAAAAGTATATTTTAAAAACTCCAAGATAGTTATGTACTTTTTTGACGGTTTGTGATGGTGTTTTACAATTTCTATTAAAAACATAAACGTTTCCATTTCTGTCTCCTACAGCCACAGTATTAGGATTCATAAGACAAGCAGTGGACGAAAGCCGTTCTTTACCTAATGAAAGTATAAATGTATTATTAGCATAGAATTCGTTGTTTTTAGATGAGTAAATAGTCATAACACCATCTTTTTCGCATGTCATAAATTCTGCACAGTTGAGCCAATGCAATGAGTAAATTCTTTCTTTTTTTGCTGTTATCATTGTATGAATTTGTTTTACTTCACTTTTAACATCTTTGTAAATAAAAATTTCTCCATTGTATCCTACAACAAATAATAGCAATTAAAGGTAGGACAATGATACATCATTTGAAAGATATATAAACCCCAGTTAGAAACAATAAAAAAAGAATATGGCATTACATTAAAAAAAAATGAGATAATTTAATTTTTAAAGAGGTGGGTTTAATGGCTGATATTTTACTTCCGGTTAACTTTTATTTTATTTATAATCACAAAAGTTGATTTTCGGACCATTATTTATCCGTAAGCTAACACTGCAATTAAAATCATTTATTTATTTTTGAAAAATCGGCAATCTTCTAAATCCTTACAACAGTAAAAAAAATTCAAAAAACATTAATTTCAAAAAAACTAAAAACTTTTTTTGAATTCTTTTTTGCAAAGTTTACTCAAAATGTGAAAAGGAATGATAATATCGAAAAAAAAAAAAAATAGGTAGTTCCATTTAAAATAACAAAGTTGACACTAGTTTCCGGTATAACCGGAAGTGGCACAAAGTTGAAAATATTTTAGGTAGATGCATCCTATCCCAAAACTTGTGTATACCAAATTTGCATAAAATATAACGAACCGTTTTTGAGATACTTATGCCTTATGCTCGTCGTGATACACCCTGTATAAATGTATCTTAACTTTCCAAAGTATTTTTTTATAAATAATTTATTTAAAATAATTTTTTACTGAAGCCTCATTTCTTTCTTGTAACTACGTCACACTTAAGGTATAGTTTTTCTATCTCTACGGATGCCTTAAAATAATATTTTTCCTAACAAGTGCGGAAAGTGATAGTTTTCCGCACGCGAGCTGCGTTGGACGAACGACGCGAAGCGGAGTTCGGACATGCAGCCAAGTGCGGCAAAGGCACACTTTCTGCACGAGCACAACGTCGCTTTACACACGGTTCAGTTAACCTAATCCGTCAATTTGAAAAACGTCATGAAATTTATGAATATTTTTGTTGATGTTGACACAACAGGTAACCAGAGGTAACCCTGCTCGGATACGGATGGTAAGTTACAAGTATGTACATCATCGTTCGTTCGATTTTTCATTGATATTTAGGAGGCCAAATACTTAAATTCAAAAATAAGTCATGACTTTTAAAAAATGTTTAACGTTATGTCAAAATATTTACGCGCAGCTAAGTGGCGCATGTTATCGTAAAGTTTAAATTGTAACCTAAAAGTATGTTGTAGTTCCCAAAAAGAAATTCTACTTAGATAAGTACTAACCTGCCAATGCAACCAGTTTTTTGCAATTTGATACTTCAAGAATCGCATATTTTTTTAAACATATGTGGCTGCAAATTAATTTCCATATTTTAAAAATATAATCGTAGCTATATAAAATTCCTGATTCAGATATTACTACCATGTGGTTCTTTAATAGTCCAAGACGCTGGGGAGAGTGTGCACTCGGCAAAAATAACTTTTTCTTTTTAGATCCAAGTAATATGGGCTGCATACTTATTCCTCCATCGTGACCACCAACAGCAAAACAGTTTTCTCTTTCATAGCAATTTAAGCTCCAAATTCCACCTTGACGAGTACTTATAGATCTTATTAATTTTCCTTGGAAATTCCAAATGTTAATTTTTGAGTCCTCGCCGGTTGTAAGGTAGCATTTATGTAATACTTCGCATCTAAATATGCGAGATGTATGTCCATAGGTTCGACATATTATTTTGACATCTACGGTTAGTGAATTAATATTCATATTCCATAAGATTGCAGATCGATCGTCCGAAGTTGAGCAAATGTAAGAATTTTTCTTATTAAAATTTAGTGAAAATATTACGCCCTAAAATCATAATTTTAATTAATTAAATAGTTAAATGTTTCCACCAAAAGTATGTAAATGTAGATGGTTTCAGGTATTAAAACTACACACAAGTTAAACCTCCAAACTTGGAGGTTGAATGACCAATAAATAAATTTATATGTAAGAAATGACCTCAAGCGTCGTATCTACCGGTCTCGACCTAACTAGTTTATTTATTCAGAATGTCCAAAAATTGACGCTTAAACGCAATGGTACGTTCGTCGGTCGTTGGAGTATTCGCAGGGATCTTTAAATAAATGCTAAAGAAAAAAAAATGCGAACAAAGTTGCATAAGTTCGGCAACAATGTTCGTTGACATATATTATAAAAACTCTCTAGATTCTTAATCATACATTTTTGCAATAGATTTTATTCAAATTTTTGACAGCTTTATTTCATGAAAATTTTGTAAAATTAAATTGGTTGCTTATTTATATTCTATATTAATTTAACGACCTGTGCCATTAAGACATTTCAGTCATTCTTAAAAAATGTTTATTTAGACTTCAATCTTATTAACATTCACTGATTACACATATAAATTGAGATTACAATAGAATGCCTGGCAGAAGCATGTTCGCCATTAGGCATGGTCTTGGTGGCCACGTTTTACCGATCCGCACCGTGTGACATACAGCACAAGACTCGGTTATTTAAAAGATTAAAAAAATTTATATAGATTGTGGCATATTTTTTGTTTAAATGTGCTATTTATTTGGAGATAATTTTCTGCAATTTACCTTATGACCCTTTAATCTTTGACATCCAAATTCTTTTTTCTTAGATGGTATCCACACCAACAGGTCACCATTAATAGTACCAGACAAAATAATAAGTCTCTCCCAAGAATTAAAACAAATATGTCCCGAATATAAATTACATTTTTCCAAACAACTGACTTCTCGCTCCAATTCAAGAAGTGAATTCCATATGTATACTTTATTATTCATTACCAATGTGCATATTTTTTTGCTTTCATCAATATACTTTGCATCCAAAATCCATTCCCTTATGCGTTTGCTGTTATTTGTAGTCAGTTTTGTAAAATATCCCTCGTATGTTAAAGTCGCAATATTCATTCCTCCGAATAATATAACTTTGGGTTCTACATTACAAATATCAATTCCTTGAATATTTTCTCCATCAAAGATTTTTGACTTGCTAATAAGCTGTTTATTATATTTAGAATAAACTAACAGAAAATCACCAATGCCTAAAATGGATAACAAGTTTATTTAACAAAAAGTTTCCACAAAAAACATTTGTTAGTAGTTATACAGTGTGGCCCAAGAAAAAGTTTTTACTCCCATTATTATACTCCTCGCAGACAAAGTCAAAAACGAGGAGTATATTGTGATTGTTTTGAAAATTCTAAAATCGTCAAAAATCATCCTAGAGCAATCGTTTCATCGAATTTTGAACAACTTTCAAAAAATCCGTCTGTCCGTCTGTCTGAACTCTGTCACGTTTTTTGTAAACACGATAACTTAAGAACGAAAACCCTAACCATGTTCAAATTTTTAGGAAAAATCGTTCCTATTAAAATCTTGGTTGGGATTGTTTTTGAGAGAAATCAGATAATGACAAAGGGGGCTCCAGGGCCCCCCAACTGGAAAAAAAAATTATATTTCGGTTATTATAAAATTTATAAAAAATTTTTTTTGGCAATATACAAGCCCTTCCAATTCTTTACAAAAAGTAATGGAAAGTTTTTTTTGTCCGACACCACATAAGCCCCCCAGCAAAAAAAAAAAGCTGTAGCTTTGTTATTTTTCTATTTACAAAAAAAAATGAAGTTATAAAAATGGAAGAAAATTAAATTCTGTATTAAAAAATATTTTTTGATTTTTTTTCTATTAGTTCTATTAAGACAAAAAAGGCCAAAAGATAGATTTTTAGTTATAAAAAAGTCCCGAAAGTCAAGGATCGGTGGCTTTGCAAAAAAAAAATCAAAACAAAAGCATCTTTCATTAGCCAAATTAAATCATAAACGTCAGTGTCAGAATTTATACCTATTTATGCTCTTCGCGAAAAAAAATTATTTTTTTTGTTTATTGGAGTGTATATAGTTTGGCCTCTTCGCAGATTCTTTTAAATGATATTAATTTTTTTTTTATTTTCAATTTTTTGTCTGATTACTGCGAGGAGTATCCTATTAAATGTTGTCATTTTATAAAACATCCAACCCGCTCACTGATCTAACCCACTCGCTGAACTAGCCCATTTCTAGTTTTTTAAATGTTTTAGGACCGGTTGTACAAACCAAGTTTAAACTTCGGTTTAGTTAAACTGATTATAACCATAGAGAGAACAATTTTAGACACTGTTCATGTTGTAGTTGGTAAGGTCTGTTTGTGATAAAATGTCAGTTTAGTTAAACCGTGGTTTAAACTAGAATTGTACAATCGGGCCTTAATAAAATTGTTGTTTGGGGACATCTTACATCAAACAGGTTTAATTTTATATTAATGGTGAGCATTTTTTTTTTAAAAAGCTTTCAATAAATTTATCAATAGGCCACCAAATTTTTTAAAACTGCTTTAAAAATTATTACAATTTTATTTTTACTGATTAAATTGTTTTTAGCCTATTCGTGTGAAAATGACTGCGTTCAAATTGCCAGCGGCTTTTTGATTGTTGCTTGATTTTTTGGTATATTTAATTATTGCTACAATTAAAAATGACCGTTAATCAAACCAAAAAGCCGATGGCAATTTGAACGCAGTCAATGACAACAGCTTTAAGAGAGGTGTCCCTTGACGCCTCTTCGCTCTTGTTCGGGGAAGCACCCCCCCACGCTAGGGGGCAACTCTCTCAGTGTCAAAATTTATGACATATTCAGCCCTATTATGGTAAAGCTATCGAAATCGAAAAGTGGGCCATATTTATTTATTTATTTTGTCCCTCTCCAATCAAGAATCGACGTGTTTGAGAAATTTCCTAAATTTTAGAATGGGACGTCTAAAACTTGCCTGGAAAGTTTTTAAATGAACACCCGGTATAATATTTAGAGCGTGTAGATTTAAAATTGACAAATATTGTCACATTATAGAGTGCATAGAAAAGGAGAGTGGCGCCATGCCATCTCTCATGAGTGCAAGAGAGACAAAGCCACTTACTGGTTAACCGGTAATGCTATTGGAACATGGTCGGTGTTATACAGTCATCAATTTTTGCAGGATTCCAATAACGTAAGACAGACTTGTAGCAAATAAACTAAAATCTTGGTCAGACAAAATACAACGAGTGCGAGAGAGACAAAGTTACTTAAAGGTTATGCTATTGGACTACGTCCGTAATTGTTTTGTCACTTTGCTATTATTATGTTGATGGCAGTATCTGTATGACAGAGATGGCTGATTGCTGGCGCCACCCACAGCGAGGCACTCTAGTATTATGCGGGGTGGGAATAGACATCAGTGGGCCAGATTCGAGATAAGACACAACAAAACAAACCTATTATAATTAGAACTTACCTATTAATATCCAATGAGTACTAAATTTAAGTGATGTAACGTATGTCTTGATTAATGGAATTTGAAAGGAAACAACCATATTGCTTTTTTGAATATTAAACTGTTACATTACTTTAAATAGAAAAATTTCATGATGTAATGTAGTACAGGGCTATGTTCGGATTCGGAAATAGAAGTAATAGAACCCGAGGACTACCCGGGTAAGAGTTTGCGTTCGAAAATCAGATTGACTAGCTTCTCGCTTAAGAAACTTAGGGCATGGTTCGAATGGTAACCTTTTCACCGCTGCCGTGCAATAGTAAAACATAGTAACTCGAGTTACTATGTTATACGTTTGTTTTGTATGCATATTTTGGGTCTACTCATTGTACCCCACACTAAGGTTGTTATAGACCTTTCCCGCCGTTGACCACCTTCGTGGTCGTTATACTTGGCAAACGTCAGATATGCGTCAGATTGACTCTAGACATTGTGACGCTGGTGGTCATTCAGTTTTCCAAGTATAACGACCGTCAACGACGGAAAAGGTCTATAAAATTTAAATCCAAGCTCTAGTTATAGTACAGTCAATCTGTCCTAAATAATGGGGGACATCGACAAAACTCCGGGTAGGGCTGCCATTATAATAGGTTATTACTGAAGGTCCAAAATGTAAAACCTCAAATTGGCGTATCTCTACCTGTCTTGGAAACGGGGTTATAAGCCCCCAAAGGGCCCCCTTCAGTTCGTTATGTAAGATCAAAGTGAAACTGAGCCAAATTTTGTAACTAGATGTCAATTAAGATAAAAAAAAAATTCTCAGAAAAAATTCCTTCACCCCCTAAATAGCCCCCATTCCCCCAAAGAGTAATATTCAATCACGTTGGATTACCAGCGAACAGACCCCGGTCTGTAAGAGTTAATCTCAATATTCTTAATCTTACATGGTTTTGTCGTTTCCTAGCAATGGCTTAAGTCGTGATAGTTTTCTAAGTAAGCGTTCGAAGTTTTGTCTTAAGATTCTTTTAGAATTTTGTAACTAGATGTCAATTAAGATAAAAAAAAAAATCTCAGAAAAAATTCCTTCACCCCCTAAATAGCCCCCATTCCCCCAAAGAGTAATATTCAATCACGTTGGATTACCAGGGAACAGACCCCGGTCTGTAAGAGTTAATCTCAATATTCTTAATCTTACATGGTTTTGTCGTTTCCTAGCAATGGCTTAAGTCGTGATAGTTTTCTAAGTAAGCGTTCGAAGTTTTGTCTTAAGATTCTTTTAGAATTTTAGTCACAACTGTCTTAAATGTCAAGAGATGGCATTAGTGTTGTTACTCATTTGAAACATCATTAGTTGACATGGATAGGTTCAATCGAAAAATATAATAATAAATGTGTCTTAGAATTACTTCTTCTTCCAAAAATGGTAAAAATATATAGGGTGTTCCTATAGAAAAAAGCATATTTTTTGCAACACCCGGTATATTTGAAGAGCTATTAAAATTTTAAATACATATTATAAAAATATAAGAAATGGGTCACAGAATAGCATTTTGAATTTTTTAAATAACTCAAAAATAACTGAAAAAAGTGGGGGTGGAATTCACTGTAAGACACCCTGTACTACATTTTGAAAATATTCCCAGAAATATGTACCTTTACACAAATTGTTATTTTTATATTTCATGTGAATATTTCAAATGACCCCCTTTTACTGGATAATATATTTGGAATGATTGGGGGCCACTTGGGGGCTAAGGAATTTTTTTAAACAAAAATTTACTACAAATAGTTGTCAAACATATCATTTTGCATACATCTTCAAATTTTTGTGCAAATCCAACAAATCTGAATATTACTCATTCCGAATAGAAGGGGGCCAAGAATATGTTTTAGGCAAAAAAATATTTTGAAAAGTTGTTAAACATATAATTTTGCATACATCAAAAAATTTTGGTGCAAATCCAACAAAACTGCATTTTATACCCATTAGAAGGGGCCATTTAGGGGGTTATGGAAAATTTTTAAACAATTTCTTTTTTGGAAAATCTTTTTGGGACCTTATTTTGTACCTATTTACAAAATTTGGTGCAAATCAATTTTTTTTATAAATAGGAGCCATTTGGGAAGCAACGGGGCAAGACCACAAAATAAAAAATGGAAACATTTTTTCTAGGAGTCTTTCACAACCAAATGCAAAAAACCGCATCCCAATCCACTTTGGCCAAAAAAAAGTTAGAGGTGGAATTCTTCGTTTCCTCGCCATACAAATTACATATTCGATTCTTCTGGCCTGCTTTGCAGCCGTGTAAATGACTTGCGATGCGCGATGATGAGAAATAAAAAAAAATACCATACTAGCGCGAGATTCGAAGGCCTGTGTTACTTATGATTATGAGCCATAGCATACTAGTGGTTTTCCATTGCTCACGGATCACAGGATCATGATCCGAATTTGACCAATCACAAAGACTCCGTGGCTCACGGAGTCATTATGATTGGTCCAGTTCGGATCATGATTGTGATCCGTGAGCAATGGAAAACCCCTAATAAGTCTTGTGGGTAACTTGCTGTCTGTGCCGGCAGTTGCGGGTACGAACTACAAAAAGGCTTACCTATTGTTTTTATTCCTATATTTACTCTGCTATAGTTCACGACAATCACAATCTTGTTGCCTGAACCCTAACACTATTAGCTCAAATATAAAATGCTCTGTCTATGGACATAACTTAAATAAGTTTGAAAAAAAAAAAAACGCAAAATAAAAATTATTGCAATTTGTTCTTTACTACCTCACTGATGTACAGCTGTTTTATGACTTAATGCAATTTTTTTAGGTTATATTATTTTGATCATACTTCACTGAAATCATAGAGAAATAGGGTAAAACACCCAGTCGTTGAGCACTTTTTTGAAGATTTCACTTTAAAATTCGGTAAAAAAATAACTAGCGAACTTAAGCAATGTAACCATTTTTGTATATGTACAAAATTTAACTGGTTTTTTGATAAACTAACTTTTTTTGGGGTAATTTAAGTTTTTGACGGTTATAATTGCGATTTTATCAAAAAATGTCGAAATTCCAGTCGTTGGCCACCCCCTCCGTAAAAGTACCCAATCGTTGGCAACGACATCCCAGTCGTTGGCCACATACATAAATGCTATTAAGAGTAGTAGAATCGTTTATTAAAACAATTAAAATAAAATCTAAATTCACAAATTATTAATACATAAATACAGTTATATTATTTAAATAAAAAAAATAAAAATATAGTCATTTTAAACTGCTACTACTTACTAAAAATATTTGACACACTGTCACAAGCAATATTTATTTGTATTATTTTCGCAGATATTGCATACAAAGTATTCAATTGAATTATTTTTGTTGCCTATACTTTTAAGATGATATGCCCTGAGGCAAGTTTTGCATTTAATGCCATGATTCGTGTTGTCCATGTTGTTTGCACATTTAAAACAGAGACCTTTTATTTGTTTTTTATATTTAAAATTGAACAACACATCATTATTTTGGGAAGGCGTTTCCAAGGCTTCCGGGCTTCCAAACAACAACTTTTTCACCTGTTGAACATTGTTTTTGGTTTTAATTTCTGGATTCAAATTAACGTCAACAGATATTGATTTAACAGGTTTAATCATTTTTGTTTTATTAATTGTTTTCTTCCTTTTGATCTTCATAAATGTTTCTTTTTCCTTGTTGATTTTTTTCAAGCCTCTCTTTTTTCTTTCCTTCTTTTTTAAATTCAAGCGTTTGTTTTTTTGAAGGTTTTTCTCTTGCAAAGCCTTCCAGGTCAAAGAAGTAATTACATAGGGCATTTTTTTACTCTGTTTTGTGCTTTTCTCTCTGGAGTTTCGGGACAGGTAACATAATCATACATACTCTTTTTGGGATTAATATCACTTGTCATCTTCCATAATGTTTTTTCTTATTTTAATTTAGAATTGCAAATTGGCTAGCTTGAAATAAAATTTTTATCGATCTAAAAGTCCTAAATTGTGAAAGAACAGAACAACCCAGTCATTGGCCGCTACTTTTGTCTAGTGGTTGGCCATTTTTATTTTGTTATAACTTATTTATTATCATTATTTTCTATGGCCAACGACTGGTTGCTATGACCTTCAAGGTTAATTAATTTTGATAAAGCTTTTGTTTTTTAAATAAATATAAAGCACTTCTTAATATTCTTATTTGAAATTACATGTAAAATAAACTCTTGAACCCAATCGTTGGCCGGGGTGGCCAATCATTGGAAGCTCACGATTTTTCGACCCAGTCGTTGGCCACCCATTTTTTTAATCTAAAACAATATTTTTTTGCATAAAAATTTAGTCTTAAGTATGCAAAAACTTATAGGGAACTTGATACACTAAAAATATTAATTGACTCATCTTAGTTATTTTTTTTTAAATGCTATTATCCACATGCTTGTTATCTATGTTTTGAAGAAGAAAACACCAAAATTGAGCACAATTTGTGACACCATATCCTAAACCAATTATTTTCTCCCCAATAAGGCCAAAATATAAAAAAAACTGTAGATACAAAAATGTAAAAAAGAGTCCAACGAACGGAAACAATGAAATATTTGGACGCATAACTTACAAACAAAGTAATTATTAAGACTTGAAAAAAGGTGGCCAACGACTGGCGTGAAATTCTTGGGTGGCCAACGACTGGGTGTTTTACCCTATTTAATGGAGAAGCATTTTATAAAGAATTGAAAATCCCATAATTTGTTTTCTATTGCATTTTTGATACATAAATACACCTTTGGTTTACTTACATTATTAAAATAAATACTATAAAAACTTCAATTCTCTACACAAAAGGCTAAAATGATATTATAATCTATCATATATTTTATCGGCAACTTCACAAACCTATTTGATATACAAAAAATGTGGCGCACCAATGCCTTTGACATTTATTTTCGGGGATTCCCAATAAATTTGATACTTTTAAAATTTTGCACTATTACAGGGTATTGAAAGAATTAGACCAAGTTTGGGGCCCTTTTTAAATACCTTCCCATAGTTTCCCATAAATAAAAAAAATATTGTATGAAAGCCAGATTCTTAAACTTTAAGTAGCATTTATAAGATTTTCGAAAAAAGACTCAGATCTGGGAGATAAAAATTGTTTTTTTACTGTCCTATATATAGGACAGTACCGCTCAAAGGGTTAACAGAATTTGTTTCTGTGTTAAAAAGTTTGGAATATCGCCTGTAAAATCGTAAATATTTTTCGTAGAATGTTAATTTTTTTGAGACCCATTTTTATTTTCTGAATACGCATCTAACAAGCATACACTCAACTTTACAGGGTGTTCCCCTTTTTTAGGAGAATGGACAACTTTCTTATTTTAAATAAAACACCCTATTTTTTTTTTTTTTTATGAATGTAGTGATCTAGATTAAAAAAAATAAAAATCAGGATCTTCTATTTAAAATAAGAAAGTTGTCTAGTCTCCTAAAAAAAAACGGGAACATGCTGTATAGTTAAATGCATGGTTGTTAGATGCGTATTTAAAAAATAGAAATGAACCTCGAAAAAATTAACTTTCTACGAAAAGTATTTACGATTTTACAGGCGATATTCCAAATTTTTTAACACAGAAACAAATTCTGTTAAAAGGGGTAACATTTAATAACTTAAGGGTAGCAAGCGACATATCGTTAAACTGCCTATGACATCTAGATTCATAAAAAAAAATAAAATATAGGGTGTTCCATTTAAAATAAGAAAGTTGACTAGCCTCCTAAAAAAGGGGAACACCCTGTATAGTTGAGTGTATGCTTGTTAGATGCGTATTAAAAAAATAAAAATGGACCTCAAAAAAATTAGCCTTCTACGAAAAGTATTTACGATTTTACAGGCGATATTCCAAACTTTTTAACACAGAAACAAATTCTATTAAAAGGGTAACATTTAGTAACTTAAGGGTAACAAGCGACATATTGTTGAACTGCTAATGACATCTAGATTTATAAAAAAAAATAAAAAATAGTGTGTTCCATTTAAAATAAGAAAGTTGTTCAGTCTTCTGAGAAAATTGGACACCCTGTATATTTGAATATAAGTTGAAAAGATGCGCATTAAAAAAATAGAAATCGACCTTAAAAAATCAACCTTCTAAGAAAAGTATTTACGAAATTAGGAGCGATATTCCGAACTTTTTGCACACCCTGTACTATAAAAAGGGTAGAAGTAAAACTACCTACGGCACTGATTATTAACCCCAATTAATTCTAACAAAAAAACATAGTATGTATCTACTCTATCCAGATAAATACCTGAAAATTATTTACCCAACAATTATTTTTTGCCTTCGTAGACCGGAAGTAATGCCTCTTTAATTACTCCTACTTTGCTAATTATCTATAAATACTTATTTTCCATTTTGTCATTCAATGTAGTTGGTCCACATGCTTTTTTTACAATATCTATTAATAAATAATTAGCAAATAAAAAAAACATTTTAAATACTTTACTGGATTTATTTCTGCAAATTTATTACGTTTATGAAATATTGTTGAATAGTTAGGTACATTTAAATGTTTAAAATTAGTTTTAGATCAAATATAACAAAGCTTAGTTCAAATGATATCAAATGCCGAGAATTGCCGACGACAATAGTAATATCATAAGAGTATCGTTTGAGACGACAATAGTAGGAAAGTATCAAAAGTATAATCGTATCAGGGAGAATATCGTATCGTGCCTTCGGAATCTGCAGTGGAATTCTGAAGACACGATACGATAGTCTCCCTGATACGATCATACTTTTGATACTTTCCTACTATTGTCGTCTCAAACGATACTCTTATGATATTACTATTGTCGTCGGCAATTCTCGGCATTTGATATCATTTGAACTATGCTTTGTTATATTTGATCTAAAACTAATTTTAAACATTTAAATGTACCTAATTATTCAACAATATTTCAAAAACGTAATAAATTTGCAGAAATAAATCCAGTAAAGTATTTAAAATGTTTTTTTTATTTGCTAATTATTTATTATTAGCTATTGTAAAAAAAGGATGTGGACCAACTACATTGAATGACAAAATGGAAAATAATTCTTTATAGATAATTAGCAAAGTAGGAGTAATTAAAGAGGCATTACTTACGGTCTACGAAGGCAAAAAATAATTGTTGGGTAAGTAATTTTCAGGTATTTATCTGGAGTTCGAGTAGTTACATACCATGTCTTTTCCTTAGAATTAATTAAGGGTTGATAATTAGTGCCGTAGGTAGATTTTACTACTACCCTTATTTTTGGATTTAAGCAGAAGAAATATGAATATATATAAAAAATTAAGTTCATAAAATATTGTATTTATGAAGTTAACACTCGATTATTTATTTTCGTAACTCCATCTAAAATATATTTGTATTATACATTAATATACGTTAAAGCAACAACACCTAATATAAAACAACGATTCTCTCCAAATCACACTTTATAAATGGATATTTGTTGATTTCTGTGGCGAATGTTTAATATAAAACAACGATTCTCGTTGCTTTACATTAAACATTCAATCAACAAATATCCAACAATACCTAACACTAATGACTATCAAATTATATTAAAATATATTAAAAAATTAAGTTAATGAAAATACTGTATTTATTAATATAACACTCGTTTAAATTTATTTTCGTAACTCATCTCAAAATATATTTGTACTCTACATTAATATACGTTAAATCAACAATACCTAACATTAATGACGATAAAGCAATATTAATATACAGGGTGCTTCTGAAAGTCGTTTCAATAATTTAACCCAAGATTCCTTACCCAAAAATAGTTCGATTGAGCCCCATTTACCTGTATCCAAAAGTGCACCGTTTTCGAGAAAAAACTAGAATTGGCCCCACAATAGGACACTGGGCCCCCGTTTTTGGGGCACCTGACCCCTTTTTGGAGCTAACATATCTTTTTATTTTGTAAAGAAAAGAATACTAGGCGTTTGAAGATTTTATTACAGAAAAAGTACATCATTGTCATCATTTAAAGTCCGGTGCCCCAAAAGGGGGCCCAGTGTACTTTTGTGGGGCAAATTTAAATATTTTTTGTTTACGCTAGTTTATAATAGTTTTAAGTTTTCAAGAAAAAAAAATTGCAATAATATTTTAAAAAGCAGCAAAAAGGGGGCCCGATGCTCCAAAAAGGGAGCCCAGTGTTCTTTTGTGGAGCCAATTCTAGTTTTTTTTTGTTTACGCTAGTTTATAATAGTTTTATGTTTTCCAGAAAAAAAAAATTCAAATATATTTTAAAAAGTAGAATGCAACATGAAATTCTGAAATGTGAATAATTTTGAAAAAGGGTTAGTTTTTTCAAAAAAAATGTGGTATAATTATTTCTTCGTATTAAACGTATCTTGCCGATAAAACAATTTGTTTTTTGAAAATTCAAATACAAAAAAAGTTATGCCCCAAGAGGGGACGCAGGTGTCCCATTTTGAGGTTATGGAATAAATCTATGGGTTTCTCTTTACGACCATTGTGTCGATCATAAAAAGTAAGACAATTATACCAAATTTTGTTTTTCTATGTTGCTTCATTTAATAGTAATGAAAAAAAAAACATAAAAATTTTGGTTTTGGAAAACAGCCTGTATCTCGAAAACGGTGCACTTTTGGATACAGGTAAATGGGGCTCAATCGATCTATTTTTGGGTAAGGAATCTTGGGTTAAATTATTGAAACGACTTTCAGAAACACCCGGTATATTAATATTGTTTTATCGTCATTAATGTTAGGTATTGTTGATTTAACGTATATTAATGTAGAGTACAAATATATTTTGAGATGAGTTACGAAAATAAATTTAAACGAGTGTTATATTAATAAATACAGTATTTTCATTAACTTAATTTTTTAATATATTTTAATATAATTTGATAGTCATTAGTGTTAGGTATTGTTGGATATTTGTTGATTGAATGTTTAATATAAAACAACGAGAATCGTTGTTTTATATTAAACATTCGCCACAGAAATCAACAAATATCCATTTATAAAGTGTGGTTTGGTGAGAATCGTTGTTCTATATTAGGTGTTGTTGCTTTAACGTATATTAATGTATAATACAAATATATTTTAGATGGAGTTACGAAAATAAATAAGGGTAGAAGTAAAATCTACCTACGGCACTAATTATCAACCCTTAATTAATTCTAAGGAAAAGACATGGTATGTACCTACTCGGACTCCAGATAAATACCTTCTTTTCTTAAAATAGCCAATAATGAATAATTAGCAAATTGAAAAAATTTAGCAGTAATAATGTGAACACTTTTCAATTTTTTGTTTATGTTTAACGCGTAAGTAGTTGCATAATATATCCTCTTAAAAATTAACTAAATTTGCACTTGTAACGGCAAAAGAACTTATAATAAAGAGAGAAACCTTCTTAAATTATGTTGATGTCTCTCTCGAACTATTTTGATACTATTTTTATGTTATCGAAGAATAACGATACTTTTGATTCTGAAGCATTATCATTTTGATATCGTTCAACTCGGCAATATCTTCGGGATTTGATGTCAAAGTTAGGCATTTGAACTACTTTTTCTGGTTTTCTAACCTATAATATGCTTAGGAATGCACCATTTTCAAATTTAGTTTTGTATTTTAGTAGTTTTTTAAATGTTTTTAAAAGTCTTTACTTGTTTTGTAAAAGTTAAAGGGATATTTTATGAAATAAAAAGAAATACAAATACTTTCAAACAAATTGTTTGTTCAAAGTATAATTTTTTATTAAATTAAATACTTGATTATTTTTTCATCAGCTACATTTTTAGTTTGTAGTAGTGTTTTATAAATTTATAACCCACCTTAAATAAAATAAAAATTTTTTGTTATTTAGTCTTCAAATAAGAAAAAAGCTTTTAAATTTTTTTTTAAGTGGGAAACATTTTTGTTGATTTTTAAGGAAATACGGCATTACAAAAATATTATAATTTCGGTAAGAAAATTGCAAAAATATATTCATATGTACCCAATTATTGGCAATGATAATTCTTATTGTGAGTGATAATTACAACCCCAAATGGCATAACCAAGAATGAAGATTGTTCTTTTTTTTTAATTAATTATCTTTTTCTATACATAACTTTTATGTTTTAAGATTAAAAAAAAATATATTTTAAATTTGATGCGTAATTTTTTATTTTAAAACTATAGTATTAAGTACAAATTAATTAAGGAATGAATTGTCTAAAAAAACATTTTTTTTAGTTGTTTGGTAATTAAGATATTTTAAAACAATTAAATATAATTGTGAGTGAAATTAAAAATAAGTACTTAGTCATAAAAAATATTTTTTACGTATTTAATAAACAAGTATTTAAAGAAAATTACTTATTATGTAATAAATTTAAATAAGGGTAGAAAACTAAGAAATTAATGTGGCAGAATCGGTCATCAAATTTTTTTAAAAGCTTATAATTCTCTTAATAAAATAATTAATAATAGAGGTAGATAATAGTACTTTTCAAAGTACATTTGTTTTTAATATTTTAGTATTTGAAGAATTTTTTGTTCCTATAATGTTAAAATATTAACAAGACAAGGATGGTTTTACATGTAAAGGTAAGTGAAAGTGAGATAGATTTGATACTCGCAACCTCTTTAGCTATCGAGAAACAATGGCGGCTTTTATCGTGATTTTACGATTTTAAATCCCTTCAGAATCAGTCAAATCGTTTGAACACGTCGAAATCGAGTAAAACTAACCTCAACACAGCCAAAACGATTCTCATTTGTAGAAACATGGCGTCTTTTGTCGTCGCTTCACGACCATAAAATGCCTTCAGAATCAACAAAATCGTCCTGATACGATAATAGTTACTATCAATTATCAAAATCGAAAGATCAAAATTCCACTGCTGCCTGCAGGACAGTAATAACGGAGTATCACACGAAGCGATATGGGAAGCGATGTGGGAAGTTTGACATTTGTTGGAAACTCGAATCTCTTAAAACTAAAATACGTATTACCGAGAACTCATGCGATTTCCTCCATATTTTATAATTTACCAATTAAAACAAGAAATTGATGGTCGTTTGGTCTTGCGCACTTGATTGTATGTCACTGATGGGCAATTTTATTGTTGAAAATTAAAATCGGCAATTTTCTCCTATTCATACAAATTATAATTTATATTTCTGTTATTTTGATATATCTTGAGTAAAATTAATATTTTTCTGTTAGTTTAAATACAGGGTGTTGCAACTTTGAATTTTTTTCTCAAAAACGGTTGGTTTTATGAAAAAAGAACAAGACATTAATTTTAAACATCATACTCTAAGGCTTCCAATTATTTTATGAAAATATCAAAAAAGTAACACAAAAAAGTTGGGGGTGAACAACTCTCATGGTACCCCCAAATGTGCCACTTAAAATTTTTATTTTTTTCTACTGCACTTTATGCCCTAGGGCAAGAAAATTACCCGTGATAGGTTTCAAATAAATATCTGGTCTAGTTTTTAGATAATCTTTAAAAAAAAGTTTTTTTTAGAAACTTTGGCACCCTGTATCTCAGAAAAGAAGGATTTTCGGACATATGTTTATATAAACTTTTTTCTTAAAATGGGTTTAGGAATTACCCCCTAAATTTTTTCCTAGTTATTTAGTAACACCCTGTATAATGCTTTTCTTTAAAACTTAAGCAAAGAGGAAACTCACGTACCCAAATAGTGTACAGTGTGTTATGTTTTTAATGAGTATTGGCGGGTTACAGGTTACACCTATTTTTTGTTTTTTTGATTGATGAAAACCGCATTTCGATGTCTTTTTCATATAAACCAATTTTCACTTTTCTCAGATTATGAGGGGTCGCCGTTTTTCCCTTATTATTGATTATATTTAGATACGGTAAAAAAATGTAATAATACATTTTTTTAACGAGAATTTAAATGTGGTCGTTGACAGTTTTTTCTGCAGCGCTAAGAAGAAAATAAGAAGTTTAAAATTATTTGTTTGTGTAAAATTTAATTTCATATGCCTATCATTGTTTGAAATTTTGTTAATTTGTTTATTTAAATGCAGGATATGATCTCGGATCTGATGTATAATTTTCAAAATCCTTATTTTTCCAATTTTCCTTTTGAAAAAACATACACAAACATTAAAGTAAAAATATATTTCATGTTTCCGCATCTATGGGTTAATAGTCTTGCATAATGCGCATGATATTTGCATCATATTCACATCACACGATAGCTTCGCTTGGTCCAAAGCAGTGGAACAGCGTTTTTAGACGATGCGATGACTCGAAAATATGGTCTTCCCTCGTTCACATGAAAACTACACGAAGCGAGTGCGAAGCGGATCTCGGATATCGGGCTCCAGGTAGATTTTGTTTGATCTGAAGGGGTGATTACGGAATATCGCTTCGTACGAAACCTAATGGTCTTTTTATGTAGGTTTCGGTCTGATCTTTCTTGGCTACATTTACCGACCACCTTAGACGATGGACATGTGTGATAAGTCGAGTTAGTTTGCATCTAGTGGTTCTGGAAATAATACTGTTGAGACTCTTCGGATGTTTCCGGGTTGTGGGAGAGCTTGCTTGATGGGAACTAGCTTAGTTACATTTACCGACCATCCTTTGACGATGGACATGTGTGATAAGCTGAGTTAGTTCAAATCTTGTGGTTCCTAGAGATCATCTGCAGAGGCTACAGGGCCTTCTTCTATATGTGCTCAAGGGATATTTCTTTAGTAGGTTTTTTCTATACAGTCGCTCTAAAATTCTTGTCAGTCTTGAAACAATACTGAGCTTGCTTTCATTCCTTTGTTGAAATAACACATAGAATTTAGGGTTACGACCCGATGTAACGTTGGTTACCACGGTATCAGCTGAAAAAGTCCAAGGACTGTTATGTCATAAAAACTACGGTTCCACTCCTTAGCTAAATTTCAACAATCCAATGAGACCTGTCTTATTCTGTAGACCAGTATTTTTCATTATTGAACATTATTTTACCTAAAGCAGGTGGCGGTAACATCTTCAAGTCCTTCTTTCGATATTTGTTGAAATACACAAGTATCTTAGTTTCTTGAAGTTATGCATCGACTATCCCTGATACGTGATTCTGATGAGCCCCAATATAGGGCGAAACAGCTGTCAATCACTTCAGGTTTGATATAAAATGGTGGAATCTAAGATTCACTTTCGACCCTAAAGGCGGGACGCCAAGTTATAAAAGAAGTCCTTCTTTATTTCTTAAAGGTATGCACCTACCAAACCTGAAGTGATTGACAGCTGTTTCGCCCTATATTGGGGCTCATCAGAATCACGTATCAGGGATAGTCGATGCATAACTTCAAGAAACTAAGATACTTGTGTATTTCAACAAATATCGAAAGAAGGACTTGGATTTTATTACTTCAGGTTTGGTAGGTGCATACCTTTAAGAAATAAAGAAGGACTTCTTTTATAACTTGGCGTCCCGCCTTTAGGGTCGAAAGTGAATCTTATATTCCACCATTTTTTATCATTATTTTACCTATTTAACCTTTATTTTACCTGTACCTGTATATTTACCTATGTCCATTTTAACAATTATAAACAAAGACACCTTTTTATTAATTAACAAGCGATGTGGACCGCTTGGATCTTTTAGATCCTTTTCTAAATTCTCAGTACTCTAAAGACCTGGGTTACAAAACACAACACAACGTAGGGGTATAGACGATCACAAGGTTAGGATACTTAGCATTCTAGGACGACTAAGGGCCGTAAGGTTTCATTACTTTTTTTTTTGTTTTACTTTTGCACGACAGAGTCCGGTATAAGAGAAAAGTGCAGTGCAGTTTGGCACATTTAGTGTCATGCAGACGGACCATAAGTTTGAAAATTTAATTTTGCTAACTGAAGAAATAATAACTTCAATATCCTTAGCCCAATCATTCTAATAATGCCCCCCGAAAAAAATCCCAACCAAGATCTGCTTATGCAGGTTTGTAGCCACTACCCCCAGGAACATATAAGTGAAAAATTCCCACATAATTTCCGTGACGTTTAGCCCTCATCTTGCATAGAAGTGAGGAGTTAGTTTTTTGTTAATACCTAAACTATTCGGCACTTTTGAAAAAAGTTTTAAAAATTTGTAGGAACATTATTTTAATAAGAATACAATCATTTTTAAAAAAATAATAAATCACCAATGTGAACGATTTTATAGCACTTTGAAAATGTGCTAATTTGGTCCTACAGAGAACGCTGCAATCTATGCTTCAGGACTCTATAACTAAGATAGACGATTCTGATGAAATAAGGTGTGAGCATATCTATCCTAATTTGGGTATGAACGGGTTGATTAATTTCGTTTCTTGACCATTTAAATAAAGATGATTTGGATATTTAACAGTTTTATTATTTTAAAAAACTTAAAAATCAGTCGAAAACATCATAAACGGAAACAGCTGACAACTGTCAGACTGTCAGAAAAACTTGACTAACCTAATAACGCTAAAAGTAACCATGCATACCAACTATCTTAAAAAGGTGCGAAATTCAAAATGTGAATAAAAACTCTTACAGCTCGGCCAATCCTGACAATCAGATCGTCTCGATCGTCAAAATTAAACAAACAAAATGAATGTAAAAATGGTAACTTAACACATAACACAAAGATATCATAAACATAAGTATTTCCACAAAGTACCACAAAGTATCACAAAGAAATCATAAAATTTAAACATAAAATCACAAAGTATATTTCATAAAAACAAAGCATAAAACGTTACCAAACCAAAAGTGAATTCTAATGTTCGTTTGATTTATATTACTATGCTGTAAGTGATAAAATTAATCAGAGATCCAAGGCCTAATATTAGCAGACTCAATTACCCCTTCATAAGGAAGCTGAGTAACTTGGAAACCGTCAATATCTTTAACAATATATCTATCATTAGGTAAAACGGAATGAATGACATATGGACCCTTAAATTTAGGAATTATTTTCTTATTTGCACCAACAGAAACATCAGTATTAGTAATTACAACTTGATCACCTACATTAAATTTCCGGGGTTGTTTATGACAACTATCAAAATATTTTTTGTTATATTCTTGGCTTTTCCCAATATTATCATAAGCTTTTTCTCTTAAATCGGACAGATTAATAGATTCTAAATTGTCTTGATCAAGCGATTCTAAAAACTGTCTAAGGTCATCATCATTTTCACCTCTTTGATGTACTCCAAAAAGAAGTTTACTAGGAGTGATGGCTTACCAAAATTTGGATTATACACAATACATTTTAAACAATTCGAAATATGTACCTTAATCGTGTCACGCATTTTTGGAAACCAATACGTTCGAGATACCAACTCATAGCATTTGTCAACACCTACATGACCCATTTTGTCATGATAATTCTGAATTATATTCGCAACAAGCACTTTAGGAACATAAAACAATAAATCACCTCTATTATTTTTACGATAAACTATACCATTTCGAAGTTCATACAATGGCAATTGAGTGGACTCTAGTTTTTCACGAACTGCAACTATTTCGGAATCAGATTGCTGTTTTATTGAAAGCACTTGTTCAAAAGATTAAATTAAAACAAGAACATTTTGACATCTGCTTAACGCATCAACATGTCGCATTCGGGTGTTAGATCGATGTTCGATTTCATATTCATAATTTTGTAAAAGTAAACACCATCGCATTATTCGTGGAACAACATCTTTCTTTTCTAAAGTTAGACGAAAACTATCACAATCAGTGACTATTTTAAACTTAATTCCCTGTAGATAAATATGAAAACGTTTGAGTGAATACACGACCGCAAGAGTCTCAAGTTCATAACTATGATATTTCGATTCATATTCCGAGGTTCGCTTACTGAAATAAAACACAGGATGAAATAATCCGTCATCTTGTTTTTTCTGGAATAAAATTGAACCGAAACCCACTGCACTTGCATCACAATGAAGTTCAGTTTCTTGATGAGGCGAATAAATATTCAAAATAGGCTGAGTACACAATTTGAGTTTTAAAGTCTCAAAAGCTTTCACATGTTCCGCTTGCAATTTGAATTTCGTATTGCGCTTCAAGAGATCGTATAAGGGACCCGCGAGGATCGAGAAATTTTTTATAAATCTTCTGAAATAGCTTGTCAAGCCAACAAAACGCTGCAATTGTTTAGCTGTTTCAGGCATAGGATAATCCTGAATGCTTTTAATATTTTCATAATTAGGACTTATGCCTTGCTCATCTATAGTATAACCTAAAAAATCTATGCTTCGCTTCAAGAAAGAACACTTATCCAATCGAAGTTCAAGTAAATTTTGATTCATTACCATTAAAACACGGGCTAATATTTTTAAATTTTCTTGGTAAGTATCAGTTGCGATCAAAATATCGTCAATATAAATCTGAATCTTTCCTTGACGAATCAAATCACGAAAAACATAATTTATAAAACGTGTAAACGTTGCTGGGCTAGACGAAAGACCAAATGGCATTTTAAGGAACTCATACTGTCCCTGGGGAGTAATAAACGAAGTATATTTTACTGAATTTTCATCCAAAGAAACCTGATAGAAAGCATTTTTGAGATCAAGTTTAGAAAAGTATGTTTTCCCTTTTAACATATCTAAATGATCATCTATTAAAGGTAAGGGGAATTTATCACGAAGAATATATTTATTCAAGACACGATAATCTACACACATTCGGTATTCGCCATTTTTCTTTTTTGTAAGTACAATCGGAGAACAGTACGGCGAAGTACTTTCTCGAATAACACCGCTTTTTAACAAATCGTCTAAAATTAAATTTACCGCCAATTTTTCAGCATATGAAAGTCTACGAGGTCGAAATGAAAAAGGTTCGTGATCTTTCAAAGTTAACGTCATTTTAAATTCACAATCGGGTTGATTCGGTTTATGCGCATCTAAGTAACAAGTATTAAGTATTTTATTTAAATCATTAGCAACTGAAACTGGCAAATTATCATCAAAATCTAGTTGAACAGAAACAGGACCTTGAAAAGTTTCTTCAATGAGCATTAACTCGTTTTCAAACCTAGCACAATTTTGATTCGTATTTATAATTTGTACTGAATTATCTTTAAAAAGTATCTCCACACTATTTTGTGAAATAAAGTTTCGGCCAATCAAACAATCAGCAATCATTGTACTAGACTTGACAACACAAAATTCCAAGTCAAAGAAACAATTGTCGATTATAAGTTTCTCAGTAAATACACCTAAAATGCTTAATGGAGAACCGGTTAAACCGGTTAAAGCTGAACTGGAAATAAAAGGTTTTCTTACATTATCCGGAACTAAATCTTCAGATATTAAAGAAATAGGGCTACCAGTGTCTAGAATAGCTTCAACATCCCTTTTCAAAGTGGTCAACTTAGCATACACCTTGTAGGCTGGTATAAAAGGTCGCTCCTCTACCATCTGCGTCGTAGAATCGGGGGACGGTTTTCTGGCGTTGCGTTTTGGACACTCTCTTATTTGGTGCTCTGTGGATCCACATTCAAAACAAGAACCTCTAGAACGTTTTTCCTGTGGACAGTCAGTACTAACGTGACCTGTTTTGCGACAATCGTAGCAAGTTCGTGGACGTGCACCCGTAGAATTGGGCGTTGTGTTCGAAGGGGCTTCATTTTTACCAGATGGGGGAACAAGCAGAACGTTACCCGTTTTCTTAAAGTTAAGAGATGGATTAGACACCATACCACGTTCTTGGTTTGTCAAATCATTGAACAACGTTAACATGTGGTTAAGACTAGTAAATTCTTTAAGCTTCGCCTGCGTCTGCAACATAGGATTGTCCATACCTTCAATCATGTACGAGATTGTAGCAGATTCTTCCAATGAAAGCCGGTTTGCTAAGTAGACTTTATCGGTAAAGGACTCATTAAATCGTTCTGTTTTTTTCCACTTCCTGGCTTGAAATTTTTTCATTAACACCACCACATCTTCTTTTATAGAAAACATTTCAGTTATCTCATTTTGAAATGCTGTTAACCTCAGTCCCACATGCTGGGGTTTAGAATGATACCAGTCTAAAGCTTTTCCTCGTAGTTTTCCTATTGCTAAAAGCAACAGCATGTCGCTTGTTATGTGAGCAGCATACGTGTTGTGAATTGCTTCAATTCTTTTCCACCAAATATTGACATCGATTCCCTGGCACTTATAGCACGTACAGTCGCCGTAACTAGCTCTTCCAAGGTTACCTGCACAGAACCTGTCGCCATTAAATTCGGAACAGAGGACCCCGTTGCATCAAAAAAACCACTGCCGCTTGCGTCACCATCTGCAGCTCCAGTACCTCCAGTAGGCGTCAAATTATGAGGATTACTCATCGTTAACCATAAATTGTTAGTTTGTTACACAAAGAACAAAATTCCAACGCCTTCACTCGGCTTGCACCAACATAACCTCACAAACGAATTCAATCAGAAAATCCCATTGCATAACCCCACACCTGATTCTGTGAGCATATCTATCCTAATTTGGGTATGAACGGGTTGATTAATTTCGTTTCTTGACCATTTAAATAAAGATGATTTGGATATTTAACAGTTTTATTATTTTAAAAAACTTAAAAATCAGTCGAAAACATCATAAACGGAAACAGCTGACAACTGTCAGACTGTCAGAAAAACTTGACTAACTTAATAACACTAAAAGTAACTAAAAATAACCATGCATACCAACTATCTTAAAAAGGCGTGAAATTCAAAATGTGAATAAAAACTCTTACAGCTCGGCCAATCCTGACAATCAGATCGTCTCGATCGTCAAAATTAAACAAACAAAATGAATGTAAAAATGGTAACTTAACACATAACACAAAGATATCATAAACATAAGTATTTCCACAAAGTACCACAAAGAAATCATAAAATTTAAACATAAAATCACAAAGTATATTTCATAAAAACAAAGCATAAAACGTTACCAAACCAAAAGTGAATTCTAATGTTCGTTTGATTTATATTACTATGCTGTAAGTGATAAAATTAATCAGAGATCCAAGGTCTAATATTAGCAGACTCAATTACCCCTTCATAAGGAAGCTGAGTAACTTGGAAACCGTCAATATCTTTAACAATATATCTATCATTAGGTAAAACGGAATGAATTACATATGGACCCTTGAATTTAGGAATTATTTTCTTATTTGCACCAACAGAAACATCAGTATTAGTAATTACAACTTGATCACCTACATTAAATTTCCGGGGTTGTTTATGACAACTATCAAAATATTTTTTGTTATATTCTTGGCTTTTCCCAATATTATCATGAGCTTTTTCTCTTAAATCGGACAGATTAATAGATTCTAAATTGTCTTGATCAAGCGATTCTAAAAATTGTCTAAGGTCATCATCATTTTCACCTCTTTGATGTACTCCAAAAAGAAGTTTACTAGGAGTTTCACCTGTCGATTTTGAAATAGTATTGTTAACAACATATTCTACCTTACGTAAAGCTTTGTTCCATTTATCACGCGTATCTGAAATTTTCGCTAAAGTATTAGTTATAACTGAATTTAGGCGTTCAACCTGACCATTAGCTCTAGGTACTGCCGTAGCTACTAAAACATGTTTAATATTGTAAGATTCAATAAATTCTTTAAAAGCTTGTGAAGTGAAACAAGTTCCTCTATCAGAAATGATACGTACTGGTCTACTATATTCATCAAAATAAGACATTAGATGTTTTATTACCTCTTTTGTATTTGTCGTTTTACACGCATACAGTTTTAAAAATTTGGTAAATGCATCAATGGTAACAAGAATATATCGATCATTATTTTTACTTTTCTCAAAGGGACCTAAATGATCAATATGTAGAGTATCAAAAGGAACTTTACCCTTAGGAATAATATGCAATTCACCAGATGGCTTACCAAAATTTGGATTATACACAATACATTTTAAACAATTCGAAATATGTACCTTGATCGTGTCACGCATTTTTGGAAACCAATACGTTCGAGATACCAACTCTTAGCATTTGTCAACACCTACATGACCCATTTTGTCATGATAATTCTGAATTATATTCGCAACAAGCACTTTAGGAACATAAAACAATAAATCACCTCTATTATTTTTACGATAAACTATACCATTTCGAAGTTCATACAATGGCAATTGAGTGGACTCTAGTTTTTCACGAACTGCAACTATTTCGGAATCAGATTGCTGTTTTATTGAAAGCACTTGTTCAAAAGATTAAATTAAAACAAGAACATTTTGACATCTGCTTAACGCATCAACATGTCGCATTCGGGTGTTAGATCGATGTTCGATTTCATATTCATAATTTTGTAAAAGTAAACACCATCGCATTATTCGTGGAACAACATCTTTCTTTTCTAAAGTTAGACGAAAACTATCACAATCAGTGACTATTTTAAACTTAATTCCCTGTAGATAAATATGAAAACGTTTGAGTGAATACACGACCGCAAGAGTCTCAAGTTCATAACTATGATATTTCGATTCATATTCCGAGGTTCGCTTACTGAAATAAAACACAGGATGAAATAATCCGTCGTCTTGTTTTTTCTGGAATAAAATTGAACCGAAACCCACTGCACTTGCATCACAATGAAGTTCAGTTTCTTGATGAGGCGAATAAATATTCAAAATAGGCTGAGTACACAATTTGAGTTTTAAAGTCTCAAAAGCTTTCACATGTTCCGCTTGCAATTTGAATTTCGTATTGCGCTTCAAGAGATCGTATAAGGGACCCGCGAGGATCGAGAAATTTTTTATAAATCTTCTGAAATAGCTTGTCAAGCCAACAAAACGCTGCAATTGTTTAGCTGTTTCAGGCATAGGATAATCCTGAATGCTTTTAATATTTTCATAATTAGGACTTATGCCTTGCTCATCTATAGTATAACCTAAAAAATCTATGCTTCGCTTCAAGAAAGAACACTTATCCAATCGAAGTTCAAGTAAATTTTGATTCATTACCATTAAAACACGGGCTAATATTTTTAAATTTTCTTGGTAAGTATCAGTTGCGATCAAAATATCGTCAATATAAATCTGAATCTTTCCTTGACGAATCAAATCACGAAAAACATAATTTATAAAACGTGTAAACGTTGCTGGGCTAGACGAAAGACCAAATGGCATTTTAAGGAACTCATACTGTCCCTGGGGAGTAATAAACGAAGTATATTTTACTGAATTTTCATCCAAAGAAACCTGATAGAAAGCATTTTTGAGATCAAGTTTAGAAAAGTATGTTTTCCCTTTTAACATATCTAAATGATCATCTATTAAAGGTAAGGGGAATTTATCACGAAGAATATATTTATTCAAGACACGATAATCTACACACATTCGGTATTCGCCATTTTTCTTTTTTGTAAGTACAATCGGAGAACAGTACGGCGAAGTACTTTCTCGAATAACACCGCTTTTTAACAAATCGTCTAAAATTAAATTTACCGCCAATTTTTCAGCATATGAAAGTCTACGAGGTCGAAATGAAAAAGGTTCGTGATCTTTCAAAGTTAACGTCATTTTAAATTCACAATCGGGTTGATTCGGTTTATGCGCATCTAAGTAACAAGTATTAAGTATTTTATTTAAATCATTAGCAACTGAAACTGGCAAATTATCATCAAAATCTAGTTGAACAGAAACAGGACCTTGAAAAGTTTCTTCAATGAGCATTAACTCGTTTTCAAACCTAGCACAATTTTGATTCGTATTTATAATTTGTACTGAATTATCTTTAAAAAGTATCTCCACACTATTTTGTGAAATAAAGTTTCGGCCAATCAAACAATCAGCAATCATTGTACTAGACTTGACAACACAAAATTCCAAGTCAAAGAAACAATTGTCGATTATAAGTTTCTCAGTAAATACACCTAAAATGCTTAATGGAGAACCGGTTAAACCGGTTAAAGCTGAACTGGAAATAAAAGGTTTTCTTACATTATCCGGAACTAAATCTTCAGATATTAAAGAAATAGGGCTACCAGTGTCTAGAATAGCTTCAACATCCCTTTTCAAAGTGGTCAACTTAGCATACACCTTGTAGGCTGGTATAAAAGGTCGCTCCTCTACCATCTGCGTCGTAGAATCGGGGGACGGTTTTCTGGCGTTGCGTTTTGGACACTCTCTTATTTGGTGCTCTGTGGATCCACATTCAAAACAAGAACCTCTAGAACGTTTTTCCTGTGGACAGTCAGTACTAACGTGACCTGTTTTGCGACAATTGTAGCAAGTTCGTGGACGTGCACCCGTAGAATTGGGCGTTGTGTTCGAAGGGGCTTCATTTTTACCAGATGGGAGAACAAGCAGAACGTTACCCGTTTTCTTAAAGTTAAGAGATGGATTAGACACCATACCACGTTCTTGGTTTGTCAAATCATTGAACAACGTTAACATGTGGTTAAGACTAGTAAATTCTTTAAGCTTCGCCTGCGTCTGCAACATAGGATTGTCCATACCTTCAATCATGTACGAGATTGTAGCAGATTCTTCCAATGAAAGCCGGTTTGCTAAGTAGACTTTATCGGTAAAGGACTCATTAAATCGTTCTGTTTTTTTCCACTTCCTGGCTTGAAATTTTTTCATTAACACCACCACATCTTCTTTTATAGAAAACATTTCAGTTATCTCATTTTGAAATGCTGTTAACCTCAGTCCCACATGCTGGGGTTTAGAATGATACCAGTCTAAAGCTTTTCCTCGTAGTTTTCCTATTGCTAAAAGCAACAGCATGTCGCTTGTTATGTGAGCAGCATACGTGTTGTGAATTGCTTCAATTCTTTTCCACCAAATATTGACATCGATTCCCTGGCACTTATAGCACGTACAGTCGCCGTAACTAGCTCTTCCAAGGTTACCTGCACAGAACCTGTCGCCATTAAATTCGGAACAGAGGACCCCGTTGCATCAAAAAAACCACTGCCGCTTGCGTCACCATCTGCAGCTCCAGTACCTCCAGTAGGCGTCAAATTATGAGGATTACTCATCGTTAACCATAAATTGTTAGTTTGTTACACAAAGAACAAAATTCCAACGCCTTCACTCGGCTTGCACCAACATAACCTCACAAACGAATTCAATCAGAAAATCCCATTGCATAACCCCACACCTGATTCTGTGAGCATATCTATTCTAATTTGGGTATGAACGGGTTGATTAATTTCGTTTCTTGACCATTTAAATAAAGATGATTTGGATATTTAACAGTTTTATTATTTTAAAAAACTTAAAAATCAGTCGAAAACATCATAAACGGAAACAGCTGACAACTGTCAGACTGTCAGAAAAACTTGACTAACTTAATAACACTAAAAGTAACTAAAAATAACCATGCATACCAACTATCTTAAAAAGGCGCGAAATTCAAAATGTGAATAAAAACTCTTACAAAGGTGATTTTCATAGAGCTATAGAATCGTTAATATTAGTGATACATTATTTTTTTAAGAATGATTGTATTCTTATTAAAATAATGTTCCTAAAAAATTTTAAAACTTTTTTTAAAAGTGCCGAATAGTTTAGGTATTAACAAAAAACTAACTCCTCACTTCTATGCAAGATGGGGGCTAAACGTCACGGAAATTTTGTGGGAATTTTTCACTTTTATATTCCTGGGGATAGTGCCTACAATCCTGCATAAGCAGATCTTGGTTGGGATTTTTTTCTAAGGAACCTACAAATTTTAAATAGAATGATTGGGCTACCTGTCAAACCAACAAGGATATGTACCTATTTATGGATCGTACCCCGTAGAAACAAACCAAAACTGCAACGTCGAAATAAAACATTTCACACTAAGTAGCTACCAATCAAGCCAACTATCTTACGAAGAAGTTACGCTACCAAAGTTTAATCTATCCATCGAAGAACCACAAAGGACCTATTCGAATACTCCTTCTTTGGAATTAAATGAAATAAACTTCAAGACAACCCAAGAAATCCAGGCCAAGCTTCATGAACAAGTGCTGTGCCTAAATGACATTTCAAACCCAGTGTACACGCATCGAACAAGTGTATGGACAATTCTACTTTACGTTTTACTTATTTTAATGAGCATCATCTTCGTAACTAAACGATGTATGCTCCGACTTCGAAGAAACCCCAATCAAGAACCTGAGTTTATTGTATGAAACTGCACCCCTACTGGCTATAGTTTCAACTAAGGGTGAAGGAGTTATAATTCTTATTCAACGCTTTATTTTTCATATGTATTCTTTTATTTTACATGTTAAAGCAAAGTACCATTTTCTGCAATCTTTCAATCATTTTACATTTATTTTTAGAATGTTACTTTGCTATGCTTTTTCATTGTTACAGATTTTAGTTGCATTTTACCATTCAAAGCGAATAAAGTTAATTTAACTAGTCTTTGAATTATTCCCAAAAGGCCAAAAATAATTTTTTTTTTAAATAGATTGTTGACACGAATGTTAACTAAGTTGTGGTTTTTTGGTTATAATTATTTTTGTGACTCTTCAATGTAATTAGGTATGTTGATACTATATTTTTATTATTAATTATTATAATCAATTTGCCAAATAAAGTTTATTTTACTTAACAACGTCAAAAATTTTAATAAAGAAGAATCATGTCTTAGAGTAAGGGAATTTTTCGAATAATTTTTACTGTTAAACAGCGGTAGGTAAGGTTTAGTTAAAATATTAAAATTATGCAAAAAAATTTACATTTTATGACAAAATAATAAATACTTTTGAGATAACTTAAAAATGCAATAAAATAATACTTTACTTCCGGTTACCCTTAAGGACTTCTTTAATAACTTGGCTGTTTGTTGTGAATCTTAGATTTTACCATTTTATACATATTAAAAATGCACAAAAAATATGGTCACTGTGATTTTCTGCAAAACCAGTACACCGATTAAAATTTCATTTTTGATAGTCGCAAGTACAGATATTAATGATGTTATAATGTTATTCAAATTTTTTTTATGAAATTCGGTCTGCCCGTAACTAAAAAGACTCTAGAAATGCCTGTATATATTTTTTTATTTTCTAAATTTAAATGACCTTGGTCAACAACTTAAAGTTTAAAAGTTAATTATTTAAAGAGTAGAGTAAGCAAGCTAAAATGGTAGGTTCTGTAGCCCGAAGGCTAAAGTGCCGACCGGTAGGCTCTGTAATATCGGCTACAGAGCCTACTGGTAGGCTGTTTAGTACTAAAAGACTAGAGAGCCGACCAGTCGGCTCTTTAGTCACTCCCTTAAAAAAATTACTAACAATTTGCAATAATTTTGGAGCTAAAGATGAGGATCTTGAGCCATTTGTTAAAATTAACAACAACGCCTATTCAAACAAAAAAAGTTTTTTCAAACAAGTCCATTTTATCTGTTATTTAAAAGTATTGGGGAGGAAGTTGTCTTTGATACAAATGGTTCAGATGTCCTTAATTCTTATTTTTGCCCAAAATTTTCTTCCCTATTACTAAAAAAGTATATGGCAGTTCTTCCTCTTTGGGCTACATGCCTATCATTTTTTAAACGCCTCAACAATCAGCCCGTCGAAAGATGCTTCGAAATTGCGAAAAATTTCGTAATGAGGGGTGAACTAAATCAAAAATGTAACAGGGTATTGAGACGCGTAAGAAACCACGTAATTTCGAGACATAAGGAATGCGTTTCTAAATTTAAGAGGAAGCGATTAGCCACAAAAATAATTAAAAACGTGCCGACAGAAATGTCAGAACTAGCCTTTTAAGTAAAAAAACTTGGTGCAAACCAACTAAAAATCTTCATATTAGTAATTTTAAAATGACAGTTGTAAAAAACCCTGGATAAAATAACTAACATTGTTGATGAGGATAACACTAAATGTATGTATTGCAATGTTTGTAAGTTAGATACAAGTGCTGCTTGGGTTTAGTGTGACCATTGTAAAGGTTGGATTCATCAACAATGTATACTGTTGATCCTTCTTCCAATCTTTCCCCTTCCAATAAAACATTCAGTGGCTCATTCTTCTGTACTTTGTGTAATTTAAAAACACCACTTAATGGACATTCGTTGGCAATTCACTGTGAAACGTTCTTGTCCAATTTAAAGGTCGATAAAGTGGAAATTGAGGAAGCAACCAGAGGTCAAGACACACCCAGATGGGCTAATGAGCGATTAAAGCACCTTACTGCATCCAATTTTGGAAAGGTTTGCAAAGCCAGAAATGATTTGACTTTGGGTAAGGCGGCTTTTCTCATAGTAAATCCTCCATTCTTATCACATCTTCCTGCAACTCGCCATAGCAAAACAAAAGCAATTAGAAAATATGAGGAGGAAAAACAAGTCAATGTTTCGCCATCTGACCTTTTTATTCACAGCCAATATCCGTTTCTGGGTTGCTCACCAGATGGTCTTGTCGGAAACCATGGCTTGGTAGAAATAAAGTGTCTGTTTAAAGAAAAGCATTTGAGATCAGAGGGGGCCTTTAAGTACGGGAAAATTGACTGTTTAAACAGAAATGGGACTTTAAAAAATAAACATGCTTATCATTATCAAATTCAAGGACAACTTTGCAATGGAAAATGGTGAGTTGGCTCTCATTGCAGGCCGTCGTTGATAAGGTACTTTTACTGTGGAACGCGCTAAAACTTCATTTAACTGAATTAATTTTTGTTCATTTCTCTAAAGGAAAAGTACTATTGTAATTGCAATTTCTGAAAATCGATGTTGGTGTTGGAAAGATGCTACAAAAAAATTACCGATCTTTTAATACTAGAATCATTTCGATTGGACCATCCATTGGGTTGCTATTAAAAAATATCACTTTGGTGTATGTTAGGATGGATGGATGTACGGGACAAACAATTTCTTTAACTGTAATTTGCTCAACTATGGTACTAGATAGAAGGTTCAAACTTGGCATAAGCAGATACCAAAGTCTTGTGGTCAAGGTGACACTGACTGAAGGTGAAACTGACCACTGGTCAAGGTTAGAAGATATTGCATGCAAAAAAAAATCTAGCCCAAAATATTGTGCATTTTTTTTTGCTTAAAAATATTCTTTCACAGAGACCTTTGTGTTAAAACTTTTTTTAAAAAATTCTATGTCTAGGAAAAAAGCTATGATGTTTTTAAATGTCAATGTTTGCATAAACATAGCTCCAATACTACAATAGTTAGAGATCTAAAACTTGGATGGATACACGAAAGACAGGGGTTCAAGGTTATGTCAAGGTCATACCTTTTTAATGATCTATAGGATTTTTATTATGTATTAAAAAACTATGTTAAGTTAAATGCAAAGTAAATGTTGGACATGTTTTTGAATACACATAAGGCTGTTCTTTTGTTTCGGACTTAGTAGGCCATCTTCAGGAAACGTTTTATAATTTGACTTCGATTATCCCCAACATCACAATAGTTTAATGTTTTAAACTTGGAGGATGGATAACCAAAAGATAGGACTTCAAGGTCATGTGAAGGTCATATTGTTTGTGAGGTCAATAGCATTTTTATTATTAAAAAATTATGCTAAGTTAAATGCAAAGTAAATGTTGGACATGTTTTTGAAAACACAAAAGGTTGTTCTTATGTTTCGGACTTTAGTAAGCCATCTTCAGAAAACGATTTATAATTTGACTTTAATTATCTCAAACACCACAATAGTTAATGGTCTCAAACTTGTAGGACGGATAACCAAAAGACAGGAATTTAAGGTCATGTCAATGTCATATTGTTTGAAAGGTCAATAGAATTTTTATTATTAAAAAACTATCTTAAGTTAAATGCAAGGTAAATGTTGGACATGTTTTTGAAAACATAAAAGGATGTTCTTATGTTTCGGACCTAGTAGGCCATTTTCAGGAGACGATTTATAATTTGACGATTAGTCAAGTCAAACTTAAAGAATGGATAATTAAAAGACAAGGGTCCAGGGTCATGTCAAGGTCATATGGTTTAATATGTATAGTTTTTATTATTTAAAAACTATTTTTTGTTAAATGCAATGTAAATTTTGTCTTTAAAAACATAAAAGGTTGTTTTTTTGTTTTGGACCTACTGGACTATCATCAGTAAACGCTTTAATTCTAACAAAAAATGAATTTATACGTAAGAAATAAACTAAACAGTCGGATCTACCGGCCTCGACTCAGCTAGTTTGAAGGTACAGATGTACTATTGTGGAATCAAAAAAGTAATCGATTTGTTAACTATCTGACTAGTTCTTTCAAAATTTGTCTTTTGTAAAATTAATTTCCTACTTCAGATTTGACAAGTTTGTAAGTTTGACAAAAAGTCAGTAACGGCGCAATAAAAATACACTTTAAAAACTTAAAATTTATTTTAAAATAAATCTACAAATCACAAAACTTAAAGAAGGATGGTCACAACAGCGCATCGCAAATAAAATTGTAGCAAAGCAACAATTCAGAAATTAAATCGCAAGAAGGTTGAATCCCACAATTTAAGAAGAAGTACAAATTCTGGGCGCAAAAGAAAAACAGCGAAACTATTAATTTCTTATTGGTAAAATATGTTACACAAAATCCATTTACCTCTTCCATAAAGATCAAAGAAGAAACCAACTTTCAAGCATGTCCCTGAACCGCAAGGAATCGATTGCGGGAACAAGGACTCTTTAACCGTTTAACACGGTTAGTGCCAACAAGCTAAGGTTTTTAGATAACATATCAAAATAATAATTTTTGGCAAAACATTGTATGGTCTGCTGAAAAAATATGGCCCATTTATGACATGATGGGGCTAATATTTAGTCGAACCTTCATTATTTTGAATAACACTATTTAGCCTTCTTGGCGTAGAATTTATTAAATTTTGCATGTTATATCTCTCCGCCAAATTGTTCCACTCGTTTTGAATCGCCTCAGTAAGTTCCTCTCTGTTTCTAGGTCTAAATTCATACTTATATATGTATTTTTTTGACCATCTATCCCCAAATATTCTCTATTGGGTTCAAGTCGGGGCTTTTTGAAGGCCAGGGAAGCGTCTGTATATTATTTTCATTAATAAACTCGCAAACAATCCTTGCGGTATAAACAGGCGAATTGTCCTGAAATTAAATAACAGTTTAAAATAATTTAAGATAAAGTTTTTCAAAAGCCCTACAAGTTGGAAAATAAAGTCATCATCAAATCGGTTTCGAACCGAAGGCAGCATAACATTGTTTAGGATTTTAATATAGCGAATCCCGTTTAAACGTCCGTCCACTACATGTAATGCCCCAGGCCCAGCTGACAAAATCCAGGCCCATACATGCACCGAATATAGTCTTGTGGATATAGGGTTCCTCAAATTTGTGACCCTTTGGTCGATAGACCTTTAATTGTCCGTTTTAAGATGACCATATTTTTTTATCAGACCATACAATATTTTGACAAAAATTATTATTTTGATTTAAATAGTTCTGAGCAAATTCCATACGATCTGCTTTGTTGTTATCTGATAACCTTGGCTTCTTGGCACTAACTGCGTTAAATATTCCTTGTTCCCGCAATCGATTCCTTGCGGTTCGTGGACATGCTGGGAAGTTGGTTTCTTCTTTGGCCTTTATGAAGGTGGTAAATGGATTTTGTCTAACAAATTCCACAAAGGCATTATCATTTTCTGCTGTTGATTTTTTTTTGCGCCCCGAACCTTCTCTTCTTCTTAAATTGGGTGTTTCAACCCACTTGCGATTCAATTTTTAAATTGTTGCTTTACTACAATGAATTTTATTTGCAACGCGCTGTTGCGACCATCCTTCTTCAAGTTTTGCAATTATAAACCCTTTCTCAGCCTCCGTTAAAACATGATATATCATTCTTGCGATGTTAAATATTTGCTTAGCTTTTAACTTTTATGACAAATATGAAATGACATTTACAATAAAATAATTTCAAGCCACTGGATGGAACCAAATTTACAATGACAAAAATGGTCGATTACTATTTTGATTCCACAATAGTATTTCATACTGGAAATACTATCTCAGAAAACTTAAACCCTATTTACAAGCTTTTTTCTATCATACATATTAGATAAAATTAATCAAATGAACCATCAGTTTCAGGGTGAACACACTCAGATTTACCTTTTACTTCTTAAATTTCGCACTTTATATAAGACCGTTTTAAAAATTTTTTAAGAAGTTTTAGACAAAACAGAATTATCACAAATCTCGCCGTCCAATCCAATAGAAAATATTTACATGGGGACCAATGTAACTTTATTTTTACAAAAAAAAAACAATAGATAAAAAAGAATTAGACAAATTCAGAGTTAACATATTAGCATTCTATGTTGAGTTATGTGGGCAAATAAGGAAAATATTTCAATTTAATGATAAATTATTATATTTTTAACACTTTTTCAATCGGCTTTGGCAATGAGTGGAAATATCCCGTCTATCGTAGAGGCTTCACATTTTTTAAAAAAAGTTGTGACGGATGTTCAAAAGGTTGACAACGAATGGAGACTTCTTCCTGATGTTGATGTGTAGAATCACTACTTTATATTTGTAAATAATACTAGTTAATCGTTTGAAATCTATTTATTTATCTTTTAACAACTTGCTCGAACAAAGAACGTAACGTAACTGACTAAATGTGCCGCGTCATCACAGTCACCTGATAACGCTTTACATATTGCCAACCTTTAAACTGAAACTTTTGAAAACTTAAATCTAAATCAAATATTATTGTAACCTATTCTACAGATCGGCCAAACCTGACCACTTCACGTCTTCGGGAAGTTAAGGACGTCGTGGCACTGAGCTATCTATAACAGAAAAATGAATTATTAAAATCTTAGTCTACTTCTTGAGTTCTTGCTCCCCTTCTTCGTCAGTCGAGGAACTAATGCTGACACTAGTAGAAAAAGGTTTTAGCTTGTCCGAAGGACATATGCCCGTATAGGCAATACGCGATCTTGTTGCGCCTGACAAATCTTTAACTACGTATCTGTCATTATCTAAAATCTCTGAAATAACAAATGGCCCTTGGTATTTTGGCTCTAACTTTTTACTTTTCCCGTCTTTGGACTAAAACGTGCTGTCCAACTTGAAATAAATGTGGCTTTGCGTGGCGAGAATCATAGTACCGCTTTTGTACTGCTTGACTCTCTCGTATGTGCTCACTTGCGTCAGCTCGTACGTCAGTCACATCCAAGGGTTCCTGTTCACACACTTCAGCCGTGAGAAAAGCGTCACTTCTTTCTCGAGGTTGTTACCCTAGGAAAACTTCATAAGGAGTCTTACCCGTGCTATTATTTTTGCTGGTATTTATGCCCCATCTTACGCTTGGTATGGATTCGTCCCAACGTTCATCGTCTTCTACACTAGCAGAGACGGCCGAAAGAATGACCCTATTCATTCTTTCCACTTGCCCGTTGGCCCTTGGAGTTGCCGTTGCAGTAAGGACACGTTTTATTGCCAACTTATTACAATAATCTGTGAAGGACTTACTCGTAAAAGCGGTCCCTCGATCACAAATAAAGCGACGTGGAACGCCAAACGTATCAATAATTCCGTCTAAAAACTGTATTACTGGACCTGTTTTCGTGCTGGCAACAGCTTTGATAAAGCAAAACTTTGCAAAAGCATCTACCCCTACGATAAGGTAACTATTTTTCCGCTTACTTTTTATAAATGGACCCAAATGGTCTAAATGAAGCGTATCCATTGGCACGTTTGCTTTTTCTATGGGATACAGGCTACCTGGAATTTTACCTGATGGTTTCTTGTTATAAGACAATCTAGACAAGAAGAAATATAATTTCGACCTCATTGAGGGAAACCAATAGCGGCTGCGCATCGTTTCTAAGGTTTTATCTACTGAAAAATGACCGCAGTCATCATGGTAATACATGAGTAAACGACGTCTAGCTGCTTTTGGTACTACCCAATGCTGTCTATGAGGTGTGACACGATAAAGACGATTATTTTTAAGCGAATATTCCTTATGAAATTGTCGTTCTTCGGGATTTTCTGGAGGTCGTAATAATGCATCATGAATTTGCTTACAGCGGGAATTAGTTAATTGAGCAGATAGGACCCCATCTTGTTCGTCAACGTTGATTTTTAAAATGGCTACCTCATTATCACAAACAATTGGATTTCGACGTAACGCATCCACATATGGGTCTAGGAGAATTCACCACCCACAATTCACCGCCGACAATTCATCGCCCACAATTTATCGATCCACAGTTCATCGATAAGACAATTCATCGACAAGTCAATTCATCGCCACACATTGTTCGATGGGAGAATTCATCGCCTACAATGAATATTAAATGAAATGATTTTAAACTACAATGCTTTCTGATAATGTGTTGATACATTTTTAGCATAACAACACCGAAAACAACACCTAGTAATATGTCACTCAGTGTAATGCACACAATTTTGGACGCAATGTTAGGCACCGACATAGCTAGAGTTTATATTTTCGTTTTAGCAGCAAAACTTAACCTAACCTACGTATCCTAATGTCCCCCAGTGAAACGTGTTCCCCAGGGCTTTCATATAAGTCAGTCTAAAATCCTGGAATTTAAAAAAGAAGTATGCATATTGGGTAAAAAAATTCCATTACCTCTATCCTTTCCGTTTTTGACCATTTAAGTCTGCAAATTGAGTGTCTGCAAATAAGAGGACACGGGCAATATTCTAGGTAAATAAATATCCAAGAAATTTCAATAAAATCATTAGGTAATTATTATCTATAATTATTTTGGTGACAGGCAATATTCTAGGTAAATAAATTTCTGTTATTTATTTTGTTCATTAAATAAACTAATATTCATACTAGGCGATGAATTCTCCCATCGAACAATTGTGTGGCGATGAATTGACATGTCGATGAATTGTCTTATCGATGAACTGTGGATCGGTGAATTGTGGGTGATGAATTGTCGGCGGTGAATTGTGAGTGGTGAATTATCCGGATACCCATCCACATGATTCATCTGTGAGCCTGGTCTATATCGAACCTCAAAGTCAAATTCTTGCGTAGCCAACCACCATCGTGCCATTCTTGGTATAATGTCACGTTTCGTAAAAGTGAATCTGATTGCTCTACAGTCAGTTACTACTACAAAGTGCAACCCAACTAAATAAATTCAAAATTTCTTGAGTGAATTAACAACCGCTAACGTTTCGAGTTCGTATGCGTGGTATTTTTGTTCCTCAGGCGTCGTGGCCCTACTAAAATACTGATCTGGCTTTAAACTATTATCGTCCTGCAACTGAAATAAAACCTGCTACGCCCCACTTACTGGCGTCAGTGTGAACTTCAGTCGGAGCCTCGTGATTATGAATGGCTAAGAGTGGACGAGAAATTAATTTACTCTTAAGAGAATCAAAAGCATTTTGGTGTTCAAGACCCCAGTCAAATGTTACCCCCTTCTTAAGTAAATTGGTTAAAGGCTTCGCAACACTCGCAAAGTCTTTGATAAATTTTCTAAAGTAACTTGCAAGACCAAGGAATTGACGAACGTTATGAACCGTTGATGGAGTTGGAAAATCAGACACAGCACTAATTTTCTCCGAACCAGGCCTAATGCCTTCACTACTTATCTCATGATCAAAATAAAAAATATTGGGCTTCAGAAAAACACACTTACTTAGTCGTAATGTCATTTTTGCGTCCAAAAACAACTCTAAAACCTTCTCAAGACTTTCAAGACCTAATTTTTGTTGATCAACTTGTGACAGATCTGGACTGATATTATCTTTAATATCGGACAAACTAAAATCTTTAAGCTCTGCTAAACCGATTGCATTACAATTAAGGATCTTTTCCTAGTCAATACTTTGTTCTGAACATGGTGTACCGCGAACCACAACTGTTCCTTTCTTATATACGATCGGTTTATCAGAGGTATTAAATATTGGTAGTATTGCACCATTTCGAGCATTTATAATGCATCTTGGAATTAAGTAAAATTGATTCGGCCAATTTATCTGTTGTAAATCTATAAAAACATCTTCGACCCCGTTGTCGGCTGTTAAACAAATATGACCTATGTGGTTTGGAGGAATTACTGAGGCATCTTGGGCCCATAGGGTTACTTTCTTTGTAGGTAAGACGTTTATTTTATTTAAAGATAAAATATGCTTATTGAATAGTCGTACACGCTCATTTTGAACAATTAAAACAACATCTTCGTGAATAATAAACGGCTGACCCACAATTAAAGATACATCTTGCAATATATCTGGTACTACGTAGGCTTTAACGCGGGCTTTTGCTAATTCGACCTCTAGATCAAAATTTACACAAGAACTTAAATGCACAAATCCTCCTGCAAAACCGTTTAAACGTACACTTACTGGATGTCGATCTAAACTTAATTTAATAACATCTAATTCACGTATCGTAACTACGTTACTTCCAGGGTCAATGTAGCCTCGTAAAAGCTCCCCATTAATTTTGCAGTCAACAAAATAAGATGCATTAAAATCCCGATCATTTACTACATTTAAAACATTTTTAGACTTACTCTGCTCTGAAATTTTTGGTGCACCTTTAGCTCCTGGAACTTAACGTGTGCAATTCTCCGCATCATGACCTAAAAATTTGCAACGTTTGCACTTAGTTCGGGGTTTTAGGCAAGGGGGTTTTAGGCAATATGCCCCAGTTGCGTGCAGTTAAAGCATTTGGGCTTGGTAAATCTGATTTTTGTACAGGACGTTTAGTACGAATAAATTCACGTAAATCGTTACGCACCGGCACATTTTTGACATTCGATGGACCAGCACCATCATCTCGTAAAGTGGACAAAAACTGCTTATAAAGCACCTCAGGTGTCTTTTATCTACGAATAAATTCACGTAAATCGTTACGCACCGGCACATTTTTGACATTCGATGGACCAGCACCATCATCTCGTAAAGTGGACAAAAACTGCTTATAAAGCACCTCAGGTGTCAGGTACCTGCTCGAGCACTTGTTTTTACCGGCCCATCCACCAATCCATCAATCATGCACGATACTGCATTTTTATCGCTAATTTTACACAGACGCAGCAGCTCCATTTTCTCAAAGTAGTACGTAAACATACTTTCGCTAACGTCTTTTGTGCGATTTAGCATCTTTCTTAAGGGCTGTTGCGTAATCAATGTGGTCAGGAAACGTTTTCCTTAGCAAATCTTTCCATTCTTTCCATGAAAGATTATAAGTAGGTAAACTTGCATACCAACTTCTAGCCATGCCCTTTAATCTGTTTTGCATGTAATAAATAGTTGTGCTTTCGTCCCAGTTATTCAGGTCTTTTAACTGATCTATTTTGTCTACCCATGTATTTGCCGTTAAGTTATGGTTATCGGGAGAAAACTCTGGAATGCAATCAGCCCTCATACCTAAACCGACAAAACGAGACATATCACGTTGATGGTGTCTGTCTTGACCTTGAGCTAACTGACCCACCAGCTTCTTCAAACGATAAAGTCGTACATCGCTGTTAGAACTTGAAGCAGTTTCTCTCGTAGGCGAACGTTTTCGCGATTCATGCCGATCGTTGGCACAGTGTCTCTTTATTGGAGGGGTTCTGCGACTTTCAGACCGGCTTCGTTTTGGATCTTGTGAACTATCTTCAGAAAAAACTTTGATGCTAACAAAAAAAAAATTAATTTATACGTGAGAAATGAACTAAAGAGTCGGATCTACCGGCCCTCGACTCAGCTAGTTTCTTATATGAATTTAATTTTTATGCTATTGGTACGTTTTATTAATATCTGGTACATTTTATCTCTTGATGTTAGTACGTTATATTTGTTTCATCCTCGCGGTCGTTATACTTGGGAAACGTCAGTTTAACTCAAATCATTGTGATGAATGAATGAATGATGTTTATTGAATTAAGTATAAAATAATAATATAACATAAATTTCACATTGATAAGTATTAATTCTAATAAACATGGATGGCTCCCGAAGAAAATCCCTTGTACGCGACATATAACATAACTTAAGATTACTTAATTACTAACACTACTGATCAAATCAAAATTTATTTATTTTAGAAATGAAAACATTAATAATAAAATTACATTTCATTTCTAAAAACGTCATAGCAACTATCAAATAGATAAGATCTATATATATAAAAATGAATGTATGTATGTATGTATGTATGTATGTATGTATGTATGTATGTATGTATGTATGTATGTATGTATGTATGTATGTATGTATGTATGTATGTATGTATGTATGTATGTATGTATGTATGTATGTATGTATGTATGTATGTATGTATGTATGTATGTATGTATGTATGTATGTATGTATGTATGTATGTATGTATGTATGTATGTATGTATGTATGTATGTATGTATGTATGTATGTATGTATGTATGTATGTATGTATGTATGTATGTATGTATGTATGTATGTATGTATGTATGTATGTATGTATGTATGTATGTATGTATGTATGTATGTATGTATGTATGTATGTATGTATGTATGTATGTATGTATGTATGTATGTATGTATGTATGTATGTATGTATGTATGTATGTATGTATGTATGTATGTATGTATGTATGTATGTATGTATGTATGTATGTATGTATGTATGTATGTATGTATGTATGTATGTATGTATGTATGTATGTATGTATGTATGTATGTATGTATGTATGTATGTATGTATGTATGTATGTATGTATGTATGTATGTATGTATGTATGTATGTATGTATGTATGTATGTATGTATGTATGTATGTATGTATGTATGTATGTATGTATGTATGTATGTATGTATGTATGTATGTATGTATGTATGTATGTATGTATGTATGTATGTATGTATGTATGTATGTATGTATGTATGTATGTATGTATGTATGTATGTATGTATGTATGTATGTATGTATGTATGTATGTATGTATGTATGTATGTATGTATGTATGTATGTATGTATGTATGTATGTATGTATGTATGTATGTATGTATGTATGTATGTATGTATGTATGTATGTATGTATGTATGTATGTATGTATGTATGTATGTATGTATGTATGTATGTATGTATGTATGTATGTATGTATGTATGTATGTATGTATGTATGTATGTATGTATGTATGTATGTATGTATGTATGTATGTATGTATGTATGTATGTATGTATGTATGTATGTATGTATGTATGTATGTATGTATGTATGTATGTATGTATGTATGTATGTATGTATGTATGTATGTATGTATGTATGTATGTATGTATGTATGTATGTATGTATGTATGTATGTATGTATGTATGTATGTATGTATGTATGTATGTATGTATGTATGTATGTATGTATGTATGTATGTATGTATGTATGTATGTATGTATGTATGTATGTATGTATGTATGTATGTATGTATGTATGTATGTATGCTCCTTATAGACTCCTAAACCACTTATCAGATTTCGATGAAACTTTGGATAGTTGTTCTAGGTACACCCGGAAAGGTTTATGGGTCAAAAAAACTACAGAAAAAAAATAAATAACAAAAAAAAATTCCCCACACCCGACACTAAATGTTGTTTAAATTAGTTCAAATAATCTATCTATGTAAATCAATTAAAACAAAATGTTGGGGTTAATTGGCACACGGATTTGGATGGAGTAAACGGGATTAAGGGGTAACGGGGATAAAGGAGTAACGGGGATAAGGGGTAACCGGTTAAGGTAAGTTTAAAATAGGCGCTTCTTTTCAGAGAGGCAAACGATTTTGGTTAAACTGCTACCCGAATAAAGCTATGATAAACGCGATAAAGACGTAACAGAGATAAAGGGGATACCGGTATACAGAGGTTACCGGGAAAAGGGGTCACCGGGAAAAGAGTTCATCGGAAAAAGAAGGCACCGGGAAAATGGGTGACTGGGAAAAGGGGTCAACGGAAAAATAGGTCACTGGGAAAGGAGGTCACCGGGGAAGGAAAAAAGGCCACCGGGAAAAGGGGAAAACACATTTTAACTTTTTATAGCATTGCAACGCATGACGGGTAATTGCTAGTATTATATACAATAAGAACAGAGATCATACACGTATAGAACAATAAAACAATAATAAATATCATAGGTAAAACTCATCCACTGAGTAGCAAGGTGGTACATAACCTACAAATAACACGTAAACAATACATATAATTTCGTTTTCTATATTTTCAAAAGTACTTAATATTTTTTTTTCGATAGTACATTTTTCAAATTTATATTAAATTGCCAGTAATTTGAGATATAAATGAATTGATTGGGCCTTCTTATTACAAACCTATAAGTAAACAACAATAATTGAGGTTAAGATGACTAGCAAGAAATGTACAACTTGTGAAATTTCTTCAACTGTGGTTGCCTGTGATTCCTGTAAGAGGCCTTTTTGCCACAAATGTTCTGAATTAACACCTAAGGAAGTCCAATGCTTGGGCCTTCGAGGAAGAAAACTGCTTTTTTTGTGTGGGGAATGCGAAATCGGTCTCCGCCAAATACCGCACTTGTTTCAACAATTAAAGGACATAAAGGCTGAGGTAGAGACTCTTAAGCAGGATGTAACCCTAAAGCATGCTGCAGCTTCTCAATCAGTTGCACAAAACACTGGCAATCCGTCCCCCGAGCAATTATGTTATGAAATGGAAGACCGTCAGCGTAGAAGATGCAATGTTATTGTCACGAGTATTACTGAATCTAAAAAGACAAATAGGATGCTGCGATACAAGGACGATGTTGAGTCTATAAAACAAGTACTAGAATCCATGGATATTGAGGAGTCTATGGGCGAGGACGATGAAGACCCTGATGTCCTGAAGTTTGGTAGTTTTAAGATTCTTAGACTGGGTAAATACGATAATAATAAAAACAGAATGATAAAAGTAATATTTACCTCTGAGATAGATGCTCTTAATGTACTGTGGAACAAAAGAAATCTTAAAATACCTAATTTAAAGATTTTTGCGGACCAGACGTACATGCAGAGAAATTATTATCAGTTGTTAAAAAAACAGCTCGATGAGCTGCATGCTAAGGGTGAAGTAAATAAAATTATCAAGTACGTTAATAATGTACCTAAAATTGTTGTTGCCAGAAGCAACGATGTTGTTCAAAAAAACTAAATTTATCACCTAATCTACAATACAACTCTGATATCATTTATTTAAATATTCAAAGTTTTTTACCACATAAAAGTCAAGTTATCGCTAATATTGTTTGTTATAATCCATCTGTAATATTACTTAGTGAAACACGTACCATTTCTAGCATGGAAGATGTTGAGTTAAATATTACAGGCTATAATCTCATACGATGTGATTCTCATAATAGATATACGGGGGGTGTCCTAGTTTTTATTCGTAAAGGTATTAAATATTCTAAAGTAGACATACATGTACTTGTACCAAACTATTGGGGTGTTTTTTGTAAGCTAATTTTTAATAATTTAGCGTGGACTATCGGAGTGGTTTACCATTCCCCTAGCGCATGTCACCAAACTTTTATAGATGCTGTCGATTCCTGGATTGATAAGTATTCATGTAACAATAACAAATTTATTTTACTGGGTGACTTTAATTTAAATTTTGATGACAGTAATAATGTTAATACTAAGCAAATGAAAAACATTCTCACCACATCTGGTTTGGAACAATTAATCAATTTACCTACTAGAATAACTAATTTATCTAGCTCCCTTATTGACTGGGTTGTCTGCAATCAAAGTAATGTTATAGCTAATTGTCATGATTCCCCAAAACTTACCGATCATTCAGTAATATCAGTAAATATTAAAATGATGCCAAAAAATATAAATATAATCAAACGATTTCGTAACTTAAATGAACAGAAAATAACTGAAATAAAACATGTTTTTAGTCAATTAAACTTTGTAATTAATAATGATGTTGATGGTTCTTTTAGTAACTTTATTAATAATTTTACTGAAGCAATTGAAAGTACTTCCCCCATTTTAGAAATAACTTGTAAAAATCAACTTGTTCCTTGGTACGATAAAGAAGTAATAGTTATTGCTAAACAAAGGGATTACTTTTATAAACAATTTAAAATAACTTCTTGTCCGATTGATCGTGAAAATTATTGGTTACAATACAAATTATTAAGAAATGAAGTAGTTAACTCACTAAAATTAAAACAAAAAAAATACTTTGAGGATAAAATTGACAAAAATAAGTCTGATGCTGTAAAAATGTGGAGAACATTAAAGCAGTTAATAAAAAATCAAAATGTGTCTTCTCACTAAAATTAAAACAAAAAAAATACTTTGAGGATAAAATTGACAAAAATAAGTCTGATGCTGTAAAAATGTGGAGAACATTAAAGCAGTTAATAAAAAATCAAAATGTGTCTTTTAACTTTGCTAACGGCATTATTTTTAATTCTAACCATGTTTTAACTGAGTCAAGTAAGCCTGGCGAAATTGCTGAGCTTTTTAATAATTACTTTATCGAGAGTGTTAATGATATTGTGGACAGCATTGTTAATGTTAATTTAAATCCTTCGTTGCCAGTGGATTCGATAGTAGATTCCCAATTTGATACATTTACCCCTGTTGATAATGAGTGTCTTAAAAAAATTTTGCTTAAGGTTAAAAAGAAAGGTAGCACTTTGGACGCTATTAATGGTAAACTTTTAAATGAACTTACCAGCTGTCTGCCTTATTTATTAAACTTAATTAATCTGTCATTAAATAATGGAAAATTTCCAAGTATGTTAAAAATGAGTACTGTAATACCTGTTCCAAAAATTGCTAAATCTAAAAATGCTTGTGACTTTAGGCCAATAAATACTCTTCCAGTAACCAAAAAAATTTTAGAAATAGTTGTTTATGATTATTGACAAAGGGTACTATGTGGTTGCTGTTTTCCTCGATTTTAAAAGAGCCTTCGAAACAATCGATAGAAAAATATTGTTAAGCAAACTTAAAAGTTATGGGATTGGGGGTAACGTTTTGAATTGGCTAAGTGATTATTTGCATGACCGTACACAAGTAACCAAAATTGATGATGTTTTATCTTTGCCAAAAGCTGTCCCTCATGGCGTACCGCAAGGTAGTGTATTGGGGCCGTTATTATTTATTTTATACATAAACGACATTTTAAACATAAAGGAGTGTGACTTCATCAATTTATTTGCGGATGATACTTTGATTGCGGTTTATGATACTGATTTAAATATTGCCACGGAGAAAATGAATAAGCAACTTACAAAGTTAGAAAAATATTTAAATATGAATAAAATAAAACTAAATGTAAATAAAACAAAAGCCATGGTTATATCCTCTAAAAATAAACTACAAAGTGTTAATTTACAGCAAGTTAATTTAAAAGTATATTCTGAAAAAATTCAGATGGTTAAAGAAATGAAGTATTTAGGAGTTTTACTTGACAACAACTTATCCTTCAAAACTCATGCGGAGTACATAATGAAAAAAATATCAAAAAAATTATTCTTTTTTTCAAGGTTGGTATCGTACAATCAATTGTCTGTACAAAGTGTGATAACTGTTTATAATACTATAATCCAACCTCACTATGATTAGTGTGCTAGTATTTTGCATGCGAGTGAAAAAAACACAATCCAAGCGTTACAGAAGCTCCAAAATAAGGGTATGCGAATTATACTTCTGTACAAAGTGTGATAACTGTTTATAATACTATAATCCAACCTCACTATGATTAGTGTGCTAGTATTTTGCATGCGAGTGAAAAAAACACAATCCAAGCGTTACAGAAGCTCCAAAATAAGGGTATGCGAATTATACTTAAGTGTAGAAGGTTAACACCAGTTATTGTTATGTTAAATACCCTACAATGGATGTCAGTTGAAACAAGAATACGTTATCTTACATTAACTTTTATTTATAACATGGTTAATAATTTATTACCGACTTATTTTGCTGAATTTTTGACTTACAACAACGACATTCATACTCATAATACGCGAAATAAAAACAATTTGCATATATCCGTAACTAACTTTAAATTTTCAATAAGATTTTTATTTTTTAAAGGTTTAAATGAATTTAATTTGTTGCCAAATGAAATTAAATGCAGTAATAGTGTTAATATTTTTAAAATTAAACTTTCAAATTATTTAAACACTCTATAATTATTATAGAGTGTTAAAATAATAATTATTATTGTGTTTATTTTCATAACTTGGTATTATTATTAAGTATTAAGCATATATTTTCTTTGTTACTTGTTATATTATTATATTCAAATAAGAATACTTTTTTTGTTCTTAAAACTGTTGGAATTTTTATATATTTTATCTTTATATATTTTTTTAAAATTAATATATTTAGTATTAAGTTTTGTTTTGTATATTAGGTTTCCTATTTAAATAAATTTCATTTCATTTCATTTCATTTCAAGATTTAGTGAGTAGGTATTTCTTAAGCTCTTTCTTAAAAGTGAGTAATAGTCTTATTTCTCTAATGTCAGAGGGTAAGGCATTGTACAGGGTGTCTCACAGTGAATTCCACCCCCACTTTTCTCAGTTATTTTTGGGTTATTTAAAAAATTTAAAATGCTATCCTGTGACCCATTTCCTATATTTTTATAATATGTATTCAAAATTTTAATAGCTCTTCAAATATACCGGGTATTGCAAAAAATATACTTTTTTCTATAGGAACACCCTATATATTTTTACCATTTTTGGAAGAAGAAGTAATTCTAAGACACATTTATTCTTGAGTTTTTTTTGATTTAACGAAAAATAAGAAAATGAGGGTTTCTTATTTTTTTGAAAAGTATTATCTTATTATCACGTTTATTTTTTTTTACTATTAAAATAATATTATAACTCATAATTAGTAACAATATTTATTTTAAACAAAATCTAAACACATTTTATAGTAAATTTTCAAATATTCCCCCATTATTGTTTGTTAAGACATTTTCTAATTCTCTTAAAAAAATTTTGTTTTAAATTTTGAAGCATCATGTGGTTTTTATTAAGTTCTTTTAAAGCACCCCAAAGAAAAAAATCAAGGGGGCTTAAGTCCGGACTATTTGCCGGCCATCGAATTGTTCCCCTGGCCCCAATCCATTGCGGATACATTTCATTTAAAAAAGTTGTAACCTCTCGAATGTTGTGATGCTGCCAAATCATACCTATAGGGTCAGGAATACTAATAGGGCTATCCTCAATGATGTTCATTATTTAATTTTTTTTTTGTTTTTTTTGATCAAGTTAGTTAACAGATTAATTAAGTGCGTCTTTGACAGTTTAATCAAAATTAAGTAAAATTACTTAAAAAAATGAGATATTCTATTGTGGAAAGAGCTAATATTGTGGAAGTGTTTATTTCTTCCAACAAAAATTTAAAAGCAAGTGTGAGAAGATATGCTCAAATATACCCTAATGGAGCGGTTCCAGACCAAAAAAAATTTAAAAATATTTATAATAAATTTATTAAAGTTGGAACACTAACAGATAGAAAAAGAACCCGTTTTACACAAGCTAAAATTATGGAAATTCTTTTTTTGTTGACTGAAACACCGACAAAATCTCTCAATGAACTGGTCCCCGACGTAGCTTTGTCTCGAGCATCGATTGCCAGATATTAAAAAAAAAATAATATGAGGCCTTATAAAGTCATGCCAACGCCAAAACTTAAACCCAGACATTATTTATTAAGAATAACGTTTTGCGAAATAATGTTGAATTTATTTGAACAAAATCCGATTTTTTTTGACAATATTTTCTTTACGGATGAGTCCTCTTTTTTAACAGCAGGCGTATTTAATAGGAAAAATTACCACCACTGGTCAATTGAAAATCCTCATGCAACAAAGGATTGTAAAGTTCAAGGAAGACAGACCTTAAATGTGTGGTGCGGAATTTTTCAAGGAAAAATTTATGGCCCCATTTATATTGAGGGCAACCTTAATGGTGCAAATTATTTGCGATATTTACGGGGAGAAATAATGAATATTATTGAGGCTATCCCTATTGCTGACCGAATGGCTATGATCTGGCAGCAGGATGGGGCTCCCCCACACAACATTCGAGAGGTTACAACATTTTTAAATGAAATGTATCCGCAATGGATTGGGGCCAGGGAAACAATTCGATGGCCGGCAAATAGTCCGGACTTAAGCCCCCTTGATTTCTTTCTTTGGGGTGCTTTAAAGGATTTTGTGAACAAACAAAATTTAGAGGACGTGAACGTAATTAAGCGGTTAATCGAACAAAAAATCAGAGAGCTAAATGAAAATCACCTAATGTTTCAAAAATTAAAAGAAAATTTTTTGAAGAGAATTAGAAAATGTCTGAACAATAATGGGGGAATATTTGAAAAATTGTTATAAAATGTCTTAAGATTTTGTTTAAAATAATTATGAGTTATAATATTATTTTAATAGTTAAAAAAAAAATAAACGTGATAATAAGATAATCCTTTTCAAAAAAATAAGAAGCCCCCATTTTCTTATTTTTCGTTAAATCAAAAAAAACTTAAATAAATGTGTCTTAGAATTACTTCTTCTTCCAAAAATGGTAAAAATATATAGGGTGTTCCTATAGAAAAAAGTATATTTTTTGCAACACCCGGTATATTTGAAGAGCTATTAAAATTTTGAATAAATATTATAAAAATATAGGAAATGGGTTACAGGATAGCATTTTAAATTTTTTAAATAACCCAAAAATAACTGAGAAAAGTGGGGGTGGAATTCACTGTGAGACACCCTGTACAGTTTACATCCATTGTAGCTTATTCCCCTTTGAAATAGGGCTGTTTTGTGAGGATCAGTCTGTAAATTGTTTTTACCACGAGTCCCATACAAATGATCTTTATTTTTAAAAACGTAACAGCAAATTTCATAGATGTATGTATCATAAACGGTTAAAATATTATGGATTTTAAACAATGGCTTACATGGGACAAGAGGATGTAACCCAAAAATTACTCGAATTACTCGCTTTTGTAAAATCAAAATACGTTGTGTGCTACTGCACATGCCCCAGTTCAGAACATTGTACCGTAGTAAGGAATGAAAATTTGAATGGTAAATTGTCAATAATATACTATGACTACAATGACTTCTAAGGAAACGAATTGAGTAACAACACTTCTGAAGTTTACCGCACAAAATGTTAATGTGTTCGGACCAATTTAAATTTAAATCAATGGTAACACCCAGCATTTTAGTTGTCAAAGAGCATGGAATACCACAAATGGAGTCTATATTATGGACAGACCTGGACGATTTAAAATGAATCACGTTTGTTTTAGATTCATTAATAATGATCTGGTTATTTTTATACCAAAATAAAAAAATTTCATAAATTATTTTACATTTTTTAAGAAGATCATCCAGATTGTCTGATTTGACCAAAACGTTAGTGTCATCAGCGTAGCATGCCACTAAAACATTTTCGACACTATTTAAAAATGGAGCTAATTTATTTGCAAAAATGACAAAAAGCACTGGGCCCCAAATTGAGCCTTGCGGAACACCTACAGATACCGGTGCTGCAACGCTTTTAGTACCTAATGGCATTTTAACTTTTTGAGACCTTCCACTTAAGTAAGAGATAAATAGATCAAGAGCCACACCTCTTATACCATATTTATACAATTTACCAAACAAAAGACTATGGTTAACAGTGTCGAATGCAGAACTGAAATCCACAAATATTCCAGCAGCAAAAATTCTTTTGTCCAAACAAGTTACAATTTTTGATACAAATTCACATAGAGCAGTATCCGTTGATTTGTTTTTAACTAAACCATGCTGACAAGGTGTAATAATGGAATTTGTGTATAAGAAATGTGTAAGTTGTGAACTTATTGCATGCTCAAAAATTTTTGAGAAAGTAGGCAGAATGCTTATTGGCCTAAAATTTTCAACATTGTGTTTGTCTCCTTTCTTGTAAAGCGGGCAAACAAGTGCCTCCTTGAGTTTTGTTGGAAAAATTCCGTTCTCAAATGTTAGGTTGACAACGTGGGCAAGTGGATGACAAATTTGCTGTTTGCACCGCTTAACAAGATTAGAGCTTATTTTATCATTAGTGCTTACATTTGTTGATTTCAGCTTGCAAATAATATTTAATACATTTTCATAAGTAACAGGACTAAAAAACATGGAGGTATTTAAAAAAGGTACCAAGGATTCGGCATTTATAAAATTTGCGTTATCGCTGTTGTTAGAACTAAACCTTGCAAAATGGCTATTAAATTTTATGGCAGCCTCTTTATCAGTTAAAGTAACGTTATTATCCTTAAGGAAAATGTTTTTGTTGTTAGAATTATTGCTAGACTTTATGTTATATATACCCTACAATGGATGTCAGTTGAAACAAGAATACGTTATCTTACATTAACTTTTATTTATAACATGGTTAATAATTTATTACCGACTTATTTTGCTGAATTTTTGACTTACAACAACGACATTCATACTCATAATACGCGAAATAAAAACAATTTGCATATATCCGTAACTAACTTTAAATTTTCAATAAGATTTTTATTTTTTAAAGGTTTAAATGAATTTAATTTGTTGCCAAATGAAATTAAATGCAGTAATAGTGTTAATATTTTTAAAATTAAACTTTCAAATTATTTAAACACTCTATAATTATTATAGAGTGTTAAAATAATAATTATTATTGTGTTTATTTTCATAACTTGGTATTATTATTAAGTATTAAGCATATATTTTCTTTGTTACTTGTTATATTATTATATTCAAATAAGAATACTTTTTTTGTTCTTAAAACTGTTGGAATTTTTATATATTTTATCTTTATATATTTTTTTAAAATTAATATATTTAGTATTAAGTTTTGTTTTGTATATTAGGTTTCCTATTTAAATAAATTTCATTTCATTTCATTTCATTTCAAGATTTAGTGAGTAGGTATTTCTTAAGCTCTTTCTTAAAAGTGAGTAATAGTCTTATTTCTCTAATGTCAGAGGGTAAGGCATTGTACAGGGTGTCTCACAGTGAATTCCACCCCCACTTTTCTCAGTTATTTTTGGGTTATTTAAAAAATTTAAAATGCTATCCTGTGACCCATTTCCTATATTTTTATAATATGTATTCAAAATTTTAATAGCTCTTCAAATATACCGGGTATTGCAAAAAATATACTTTTTTCTATAGGAACACCCTATATATTTTTACCATTTTTGGAAGAAGAAGTAATTCTAAGACACATTTATTCTTGAGTTTTTTTTGATTTAACGAAAAATAAGAAAATGAGGGTTTCTTATTTTTTTGAAAAGTATTATCTTATTATCACGTTTATTTTTTTTTACTATTAAAATAATATTATAACTCATAATTAGTAACAATATTTATTTTAAACAAAATCTAAACACATTTTATAGTAAATTTTCAAATATTCCCCCATTATTGTTTGTTAAGACATTTTCTAATTCTCTTAAAAAAATTTTGTTTTAAATTTTGAAGCATCATGTGGTTTTTATTAAGTTCTTTTAAAGCACCCCAAAGAAAAAAATCAAGGGGGCTTAAGTCCGGACTATTTGCCGGCCATCGAATTGTTCCCCTGGCCCCAATCCATTGCGGATACATTTCATTTAAAAAAGTTGTAACCTCTCGAATGTTGTGATGCTGCCAAATCATACCTATAGGGTCAGGAATACTAATAGGGCTATCCTCAATGATGTTCATTATTTAATTTTTTTTTTGTTTTTTTTGATCAAGTTAGTTAACAGATTAATTAAGTGCGTCTTTGACAGTTTAATCAAAATTAAGTAAAATTACTTAAAAAAATGAGATATTCTATTGTGGAAAGAGCTAATATTGTGGAAGTGTTTATTTCTTCCAACAAAAATTTAAAAGCAAGTGTGAGAAGATATGCTCAAATATACCCTAATGGAGCGGTTCCAGACCAAAAAAAATTTAAAAATATTTATAATAAATTTATTAAAGTTGGAACACTAACAGATAGAAAAAGAACCCGTTTTACACAAGCTAAAATTATGGAAATTCTTTTTTTGTTGACTGAAACACCGACAAAATCTCTCAATGAACTGGTCCCCGACGTAGCTTTGTCTCGAGCATCGATTGCCAGATATTAAAAAAAAAATAATATGAGGCCTTATAAAGTCATGCCAACGCCAAAACTTAAACCCAGACATTATTTATTAAGAATAACGTTTTGCGAAATAATGTTGAATTTATTTGAACAAAATCCGATTTTTTTTGACAATATTTTCTTTACGGATGAGTCCTCTTTTTTAACAGCAGGCGTATTTAATAGGAAAAATTACCACCACTGGTCAATTGAAAATCCTCATGCAACAAAGGATTGTAAAGTTCAAGGAAGACAGACCTTAAATGTGTGGTGCGGAATTTTTCAAGGAAAAATTTATGGCCCCATTTATATTGAGGGCAACCTTAATGGTGCAAATTATTTGCGATATTTACGGGGAGAAATAATGAATATTATTGAGGCTATCCCTATTGCTGACCGAATGGCTATGATCTGGCAGCAGGATGGGGCTCCCCCACACAACATTCGAGAGGTTACAACATTTTTAAATGAAATGTATCCGCAATGGATTGGGGCCAGGGAAACAATTCGATGGCCGGCAAATAGTCCGGACTTAAGCCCCCTTGATTTCTTTCTTTGGGGTGCTTTAAAGGATTTTGTGAACAAACAAAATTTAGAGGACGTGAACGTAATTAAGCGGTTAATCGAACAAAAAATCAGAGAGCTAAATGAAAATCACCTAATGTTTCAAAAATTAAAAGAAAATTTTTTGAAGAGAATTAGAAAATGTCTGAACAATAATGGGGGAATATTTGAAAAATTGTTATAAAATGTCTTAAGATTTTGTTTAAAATAATTATGAGTTATAATATTATTTTAATAGTTAAAAAAAAAATAAACGTGATAATAAGATAATCCTTTTCAAAAAAATAAGAAGCCCCCATTTTCTTATTTTTCGTTAAATCAAAAAAAACTTAAATAAATGTGTCTTAGAATTACTTCTTCTTCCAAAAATGGTAAAAATATATAGGGTGTTCCTATAGAAAAAAGTATATTTTTTGCAACACCCGGTATATTTGAAGAGCTATTAAAATTTTGAATAAATATTATAAAAATATAGGAAATGGGTTACAGGATAGCATTTTAAATTTTTTAAATAACCCAAAAATAACTGAGAAAAGTGGGGGTGGAATACACTGTGAGACACCCTGTACAGTTTACATCCATTGTAGCTTATTCCCCTTTGAAATAGGGCTGTTTTGTGAGGATCAGTCTGTAAATTGTTTTTACCACGAGTCCCATACGAATGCATAGGATTGTTTTTGGTAAAATGATCTTTATTTTTAAAAACGTAACAGCAAATTTCATAGATGTATGTATCATAAACGGTTAAAATATTATGGATTTTAAACAATGGCTTACATGGGACAAGAGGATGTAACCCAAAAATTACTCGAATTACTCGCTTTTGTAAAATCAAAATACGTTGTGTGCTACTGCACATGCCCCAGTTCAGAACATTGTACCGTAGTAAGGAATGAAAATTTGAATGGTAAATTGTCAATAATATACTATGACTACAATGACTTCTAAGGAAACGAATTGAGTAACAACACTTCTGAAGTTTACCGCACAAAATGTTAATGTGTTATAAATAATAAATAAATAAATATGGCCTTTATTAGTTCAAAAAGTGACTGTTTGACGGGCGAGATTTAGCACATGCTACTCTTACACCTAACCAGCCAAACAGTCCTAACACAAAAAAAAATTCTTAAAAATAAAAAAAAAAATACAATAATGGGTAATTCTTTGAAAAACGTTCAACTTTAATAGGCCAATTTAAAAAATAAAAATATTTTTTTTTATTAAAAATTTAATTTAGTTTGGTTCTTTAACTTAATTTAATGATGTTTTTATAGACAGCAAAAATCAATTATTATATTAAGCCATTTTTTTGGAGTTTAAAGAAATCACGTCCATGGAAATGATAAATGTCCATGGTAATGAGAAATAAAAACGTTTGAATCCTTTAAATTACTATAAAACAGCATTTTTTTTTACATGACTTTATTTTAGAACATTTTTATAACATAATATCAAACTAAACTTGGATAATAAGTATAATAACTTTTGTTTTAGCTGAAAGGCTTCGCACATTGAGAACATTTTTATTTAGGTAAAATTTTCATTTTATTTTTTTTTGTTTTTTTTTGAATAAGGTATTTTTTTTTCTTTTTTACCTTTTATTTGTTTATTTTCTATGTGAATTTCACCTAAATGAAAATGTTCGCAAATGTCCGAAAATTTGCAGCTAAAACAACTGAGGCGTCTAAGGTTTACTGTGTCCTTTTTGTCGGAACTCCATGTTAATTGGTGGACTTTCATTGTTCCAACAAAAGCATTCAGATTTTTGGGAATTACGTCCCATTTTAATATATCTTGAGTTGTTATTATTGTTAACTTTATGTTGAAAAGGGAACTTTGTAATTTAGCAAATAGTGTAGCAAGGTCTGGGATGTCGGTTCCAGCGGCAACTAACCGATCTGCTGTCCTTTTTATTAGGCCACCAACTCCATCTGCTGCTCCTTTGCCGTGGCCACTTTCTGAGTAATTCCAGGACATCTCGGAAACATTTAAACATCCACTTATATGCTTACCAAACATATAAAACATTGATTTATTCCTATATTGCGTAGACGGCCCATCGCTTAAAAAATGAAGTCGTGTTATCTTTGGAACCATGCTTTTTATTTCGTCAAAAAGAGGCATAAGATGAGCCATAATAGCAACTGGGTCGTGGCGTAAATTTTCGGAAAGGGAACAAAATGTGTCTGTTATTAAATTTTCTGTGTCTTCCTGTTTGTAATACCAGACTACCGTATGAAGAGAAACTTGCGGCTTTGAACCTCCGAAATGCGCACTTTGAATTTCTCTGAAATATTTACAGTTGTAATTTTCAGAAAAATCCATATGAATCAATACTTCTCCAACTTTCATATTTCGCTTTAAATCTGTTATTTCTTTATGCTGATTCGAAATATTGGCAACATGTGACATAAATTTTGGCAGGCCTTCCCTTAGATTATTTTCCAAGTCTGCTTTACAACATTTAATTTCTTCCTTAACATTTTTGGTGCATACCTTTTCCTTGCCTTTCATAGAAATTGTTTCTTTCTTCAATATCCATTTTTTATAGGATGAAGCTTCTTCTTTATCAAAATGATTAAAAACCAACAGTTTATCAGCGCAAACAATACAAAGTCTTTCTAAACATTCACGATTCCATGAATCGCAACATAAATTCCCCAACATATCTTGTGGATTGGAATATGGTATCATATGTAACAGTTTCATTTTATTTATAAGTAAAGAAATATTTTCATGTAGTGTGCATAGGCATGTTTCACGGGACACCACTTTTGAAACAACCACCCAAAATGGACGCATTTTGCAAAAGGCAGCATAGGAAATCTTGATGGAATTATTTTCAGAGCAAAATTTTTTGTAAATGTTTTTAATTGTATCGCACAAGTATCTTTTTTGTTTTTTACATTTTTTATAAGTTATAGTTTCTTTTTTACCGGCTGCCATTCTACTAATGGAATCGTTTTCAAAAAATTCTATCACCTTTTTTTTAATTTTATCTGCATAATTTATTCTTTTAAAACTCTTGCCGATTCTAGAAAGATTCGTGATTTTGGTATTAACTTCATGCGTAAATCGATATTGTTTTATAAGTTGCCCTCCTAAAGCCTTTCTCACTAGTTTTTTTGAGTGTGATGATTTTAGGTTTTTGTAGTTATTTTTTAATTGGGTAGAAAGAACTTCTGCAAATAAAAGTCTCCGTCTTATTTGGGGCGGTACATTGGGCGCACCTTGCAGCATTCTATCTACAGTCACATTTGGTGATTTTTCCTTTATTTTTTTGTCCAAAAGTTCCTTTTTTACACGATTATATCTTTTTTTGTATTTTTCAAATTTTTTTTTGTAGATTTCTAAATTCTTTTTAACCATGTCAAGGTTTCTGATCACCTTACTTCGGTCGCGTCTTACTCTTTTTCTTCCGCAAAGCTTTCTTGATAATGTTGATGGAGCATCAGTGCTTTCTTCATTTAAATTATTATTAAGAATTTCTCTTTTTCGATAATAATACCTCTTAGATGCTAAACGCCAGAAGCGTCGTTTCCTTATTTGTTTGGTTTTGCTCAAATCTTTTATCATTTTAATATGTCCCCCAGCTTTTCTTTTTCTATATCTTTCTTTTTCCTTGTCCTTAGCTTCTTGGTTTTTTACCGGATCATTCCGTATTCGTTCCCTTCGTTTTCTTTCACAATCTCTTTTTTGTTTGCGTCTTTTTTCCTTTTTTTCATCGATTTGAATTTTTACTTTAGGTGCCATTTTTTAATTTTTTATGACATTCAACAACTACATTTTTTGTTACCATGTCAATGAGTATACAGTTCTGGGCAAAAGACTTGGAAATTACTTAAAATTAAACTTGTAAAATAATACAAACATAATTATCATTCCCGTGGATATGTCTCATTGCCATGGACATCACAATTCCATGGTAATGAGGTCCGTGGAAATGAGAATTGGCTACATTTTTATTAAATTAATTTAATAAAATGTAACGTAGTAATTTCTTTTTTTAAAAATAATAATTTGTGGTAAACATGCCTTAGTTTAACAAAGAAAAAAATAAAAAAATGTATATTTATTGCTTACTTTTTAGAGGACATGGTAATGAGAAGTAAAAAAACACGCGCTTGTCATTTAGTAAATTATTATTTCAATGGTGCCAAATACTTTACTTTCAGCTTCCTTTATACACTGATTTCCAATTAAATGATAAACACGAAATCATTTATGGAAAAACACTCTTTTTCGCAATCGATTTTACTCATTTTTTTTTGGAAAATCTGATTGTCCACGGTAATGAAATATCGATCCGGGGACAACCATTTATAGCCTGATGTTGAAACATTTGATTTTTTTTTTGTATTTTTTAACTAGAAAAACATTTTTTAATATAATAATGTTAAACTTATTCTCTTAAATATGTATTTTTTGTTTTCTTTTATTAGTAACATAAAATAGATTATAACAAAACCTGCTGGGGACGTCCACGGAAATGAGAATTTTTCTGTAAATAAGTAAATCAATCAACATAAATAAAAGAAATTGAAATTAGTTTATATTGGTAAACAATAATAAAACCTTGGTGAATTTACAACACCAATAAAATCTTGTTTTGTAATAATTTGGAGTTCAGTATTAGGTCGGGACATAAAGTAGAACGTTTTTCAAAGAATGACCCTAATGTTGTTAAATTAATTTTACCAAAAATAACTTAAATATAATTCTGAAAAGGAAAACAAATAGAATCACATGAAGCAACGGAAAATTTAAATGAAAAAGAAAAATGTATTAAAAAAATAAAAATAAATAAAGTAATAGTTAAATAATTGATCACAAAAGCATCAGTTGTTTAAATACCGTCCTTTTAAATAAATTTTGGGACATTTCTTGAATGTTTGGCAGCTCTTTGTTTACAGAATTGTATAGTACAGCAGCATTGAAACTAAAACTTCTTTGAAAGATAGATTTAAAATAAGGTGGCAGTCCAAGTGTCATAGGGAATCGAATGTCTCTATTATGGCTATTACCTCTTAACAACAGCTTGTCTTTTAAATAAATTGGCAACCCCTTTATAAACAATTTATGTATAAAACAAAGGTAGGATAATTTTACTATATTTTTAATTTGAAGCCAACCTAATTCTTTAATTTTTGCTGATACTGAGATACGATCATATTTTCTAAGATCAAAAACAAGCCTGCAGCATGTATTTTGAATTAACTGCAAACGATACTTAGTAATATAGTCTAAACATGGATAGTACATTATATTTGCATATCTAAAAATTGATAAAACTAAACTTTCACAAAGCGTCTTTCGAAGATTTTTACTCAGATATATTTTATTGGCAAAGATTAATCTTAACCTCAGGTATGCAATTTGGAGCAAATTTTTTACGTGATTTTTAAACCTTAAATCCGTGTCAATAGTTACACCTAACGTCTTAATTTGTTTCGAATAGGGTATAATATTTTTTTCAATTTTAACGCTAACATTTAATTCTAAGTAATTACGATAATTTTCTGAGCAAAACAGTATAACTTGCGACTTATTTTTATTCAAATTAAGACCATGTAACCTAGAATTATCGCAAATTCTAGATAAGTCATGGTTCAATAGATAATTCGCTAAATCGAGTTCTTTAGGATCAAAAATATGCAACAAATTGGTGTCATCAGCGTAGCATTCAATTGACGAGTTTAGATTACCTGAAAAAAGATCAGCAGTATATATTATAAAGAGTAACGGGCCAAGTATAGATCCCTGTGGCACACCAGAGGGAATATCTGCAGGGGTAGAAAATCCAAAATTAGTTTCCACTACTTGCTTTCTGAAGGTTAAATAATTTTGAAAAAATGATAACGTAACATCACCAAACCCAAAATATTTTAATTTTGCGCAGAGAAGGTCATGATCGACAGTATCGAAGGCCTTAGAATAATCCAAGGCCACCAGCACTGCCGCCATACCTTTATCTACTGCTCGAATAATGTTATCAACAAGATTTAATAGTGTGGAAGTAGTGCTATGATCTTTACGAAAACCTGATTGATGATTTGACAAAATTTTGCTAGTAGTAACATAGTTGAAAACTTGTTCATAGACTACCTTTTCCAAAACCTTTGACAAAGTGGATAAAAGACTTATTGGTCGAAGGTCGGAAATTTGCGCTACCTTGGCTAATTTGGGAATCGGACGTATTAAGGCTTGTCTCCATGCATACGGAAAATATCCAGTCTCAATACAGCAATTAATAATGTGCGTAAAGTGTGGAAGCAAATGAGGTAGGCAATGTTTGATCATACCGAGAGTTATTTTATCAAGGCCCATAGCGTTCGATTTTATACTGTGTATGGCATTGGATATATCTTCCTGAGATACTAAATTTAATTCAAAAGTATGTTCTTGGTTGAATTTATGATTTTTGTAGTGTTCTGTCCTACGGACACAATTGCCTTTTTTTGTGTAAACGCTGCAAAAATAATCATTTATTTTATTGGCGTCACTTAAGTGAACAGGTATTTCTTGATTAGACTTATTTTTTACCCCTAATTCTTCTAAATTTTTCCACATTTTTTTACTATTATTTGAATTTTCCAAGTAATTTAAATAAGCAATTTTTTCGCGTCTAACTGCTGACGTAACTATGTTACGCATCGATTTATAGGCATTCCAACTCTCCGTAGTTTTACTTTCTTTAAAAATACTTAAAAGTCGATTTCTTTCTTTTTGCATAGTTTTTATGGTTTCCGTTAGCCACGGAGCCTTAGGTTTACTGACCCTTACAGTTCTAATAGGCGCATTGTTATTAAACAGTGTATGAATTAATTCTGTCAAAACTTGTACTTTATTATCGATTTCCGGTAAGTAATATATTTGATCAAAATTTAAATTACTTAAATCAGCAACAAATTTTTCTCTATTAAGAAGTTTAAAATCCCTAAAAGTTATCATTTTTTGCTTAAATTTGTAAATTGGAATTTTCAGTGTACAATAAGTGATCTCATGATCCGAAATTCCATCAGAGTCCAAAGTTCCTGCATTAAACAGGTCCCCATTGTAAATAAAAATTGGGTCTAATAGAGTGGCAGTAGTCTCTGTGACTCTTGTGGCATCTTTTATGACTTGAGAATAATTAAATAATTCAAAACAAGAGCTCAGCGGATTATTCATAAACATATTGTAATTTACATCACCTAACACGATAGATATATCATACATAGGAGTAATGACAGAAAGCAGATTATCCATAATATTTACACATTTAGAATTATTTCCAGAGGGTGGTCTATAAACCACGCCTACAACTACATTTGTCTTACCTATCTTGATTTTTAGCCATAAATGTTCCAAATCCGAGCAGCTGTTTTCTTGTATTATATCTATTCCTAAAACTGCCGTTTGAAAAACAGATTTCACATAGATTCCTACTCCACCACCTCTGCCATCCCTATCTTTCCTAAAAAATGTGTATCCAGGTACTACAACCATATCTGATGGTATGGATTCTGAAAGCCATGTTTCAGAAACCGCAAAAATATCAAAATTCAAAACTTTTGTTCTTAGATCTGCAAAACCTGTAAACATAGACCTTACATTCAAATGTCCAATTTTAATACTGTTTAATGTTTTAAACATTGTATTGAATTTGGGATATTTTCTCGCTTAACTTCTTTTTATAGACATAACAGTTATGGTCTTGAACTTTGTGATCAACCTGTACATTAGCGTTTTTAAATTTATTAAATTGCAAACAATTAATACACTTTTGAAAATTACTAGTGCAATCCTGTGCTTCATGAGATTCTGAGCAAATTGGACAAATTAAATTAGATTTACAATCATTTTTTAAGTGACCATAACGACAACATTTGTAACAGCGAATAACTCGTACATAATCCTGGACTTCATTTCGTGACCACCCTATATTTAGCTTCTTCATTTGTAAAAGCGCTACGCGAACATCAGCAGGCACCTCAATGACAACATTTAGTTTTTTAGCAGATATTTTAACATCTTGGAACCTTGATTTTCTTTCAAAGCAGGTGATAACTTTAATTGAATCTTCCGAAAAAGCAAGGTGATTTTGACTTAACAAATTGTTGACAAACATAGCATTTTTAGCATCTTCTTCATCGACTCCATTTATAATTAGACGTGGGCATTTCTTTTTTCCTTCAGTAATTTTATATTTTTGACCAACTAACGCATCTAAATTTGTTTTTAAACGATCGAGATCATTTTGTTCAGCGCAATTAATTAAAATTCCATTCTTAATATGCTTTGTATTTAAAATATTAACATTCATATTAGCTGGACTAACCTTAGATTTCACATCATTGGAGATAGCCGCAGAATTCGCCGTGTCCGATTTAATGAATAATACAGCTGGCTGCTTATCTTGTTTATTTTGTGTTTTTATCACATCACTATATAATGATGTAAAACTATTGCCACTTTGCGATACTGTAATGCTTGTGTTTAAGGACCTTTTTCCAAGTACATTTTTTTCTTCCAGCTCAGAATTCAACTTGCGTAAGAGTTCATTTTCACGTACAAGACCATCATTTCTTTCCTTTGTAGTTAGTACATCAACATTATAGGCTCCAGATAACTTGATTCTTACAATATCTGTACATTTCGTACAATACCAGTGCACTATTGACTCTCTAACAGCTTTACATACACGTTCACTTGATAATTTAGTACAAGAATCATGAAAACCATGTTGACAAAAATTGCAGTAAATTAATTTAGTTTTTACTATAAAGTTATCAGAGCAGACGGAACACACGTCCGCCATACTCGACGATCTTCTATGACCTTGTGTTCGGACCAATTTAAATTTAAATCAATGGTAACACCCAGCATTTTAGTTGTCAAAGAGCATGGAATACCACAAATGGAGTCTATATTATGGACAGACCTGGACGATTTAAAATGAATCACGTTTGTTTTAGATTCATTAATAATGATCTGGTTATTTTTATACCAAAATAAAAAAATTTCATAAATTATTTTACATTTTTTAAGAAGATCATCCAGATTGTCTGATTTGACCAAAACGTTAGTGTCATCAGCGTAGCATGCCACTAAAACATTTTCGACACTATTTAAAAATGGAGCTAATTTATTTGCAAAAATGACAAAAAGCACTGGGCCCCAAATTGAGCCTTGCGGAACACCTACAGATACCGGTGCTGCAACGCTTTTAGTACCTGATGGCATTTTAACTTTTTGAGACCTTCCACTTAAGTAAGAGATAAATAGATCAAGAGCCACACCTCTTATACCATATTTATACAATTTACCAAACAAAAGACTATGGTTAACAGTGTCGAATGCAGAACTGAAATCCACAAATATTCCAGCAGCAAAAATTCTTTTGTCCAAACAAGTTACAATTTTTGATACAAATTCACATAGAGCAGTATCCGTTGATTTGTTTTTAACTAAACCATGCTGACAAGGTGTAATAATGGAATTTGTGTATAAGAAATGTGTAAGTTGTGAACTTATTGCATGCTCAAAAATTTTTGAGAAAGTAGGCAGAATGCTTATTGGCCTAAAATTTTCAACATTGTGTTTGTCTCCTTTCTTGTAAAGCGGGCAAACAAGTGCCTCCTTGAGTTTTGTTGGAAAAATTCCGTTCTCAAATGTTAGGTTGACAACGTGGGCAAGTGGATGACAAATTTGCTGTTTGCACCGCTTAACAAGATTAGAGCTTATTTTATCATTAGTGCTTACATTTGTTGATTTCAGCTTGCAAATAATATTTAATACATTTTCATAAGTAACAGGACTAAAAAACATGGAGGTATTTAAAAAAGGTACCAAGGATTCGGCATTTATAAAATTTGCGTTATCGCTGTTGTTAGAACTAAACCTTGCAAAATGGCTATTAAATTTTATGGCAGCCTCTTTATCAGTTAAAGTAACGTTATTATCCTTAAGGAAAATGTTTTTGTTGTTAGAATTATTGCTAGACTTTATGTTATTAATATATATATATTCGTATGATTATTAATAAACATTACAAGTCATAGTAGGTATAAGGGTTGGTTTGTGACAAATATGAACATTCAAGAATATAATAAAGTTGTAAATAATATAAAAAAGTACAAATAATGTTCTTTTTGGGATGCCCATGGACAATGTTCATATACTGATAAAGCATCTGCTTCGGGGGGAGAGGCCAGAGGAAAAACCATGGGAAAAATAACTCCAGCATACCAGGGTCACATTCCAGTTAAATTACAAGGTACAATAAATTGCCAAAAATTACAGAGGTTTCAAGGTTGATATCCAATTTAATGCATTTGGAGTCAGATTATGTAATTCATAAAAACCGCCTTCAAAATTGGTGTTTGGACAGTCCTCTACAATATGTTTAATAGTTTCTGGAGATTCACCACATTCACATAATGGACTAGGTAGTGCATCCAACTTATATAACATATCATTGCAACGTCCGTGACACGTTCTTAAAACTTTTTTTTCTACTTGAAATTTCTGAGAAAGTGTACCTTTTACGAATAAACTACCAAAAATACCTTTGATGTACCCCATATTTTTGCATAAAACTAGACTTTCTTTTGAAATTTGTATGTCACTTACCACTGTCACTACATTGAAGTAATTTTTTTGTCAAGTCAACACAAAATATGGGGTACATTGGGGTATTTAAAAAAATAAATAAATTACAAAATTCTCAAAGGTAAAGAAATTAAATGCAGGTTTTATCAACACTTCCAGTGTTTAACCCATTTTAAAGGGGGTCCCAAATTTCAAAATGGGTTTAAAATGACCGTTTTTATTACCTTTATTGATTGGTAAATATTTAGGATTAAGTGTTTTTAGTCAACCTGTTTAAAGGCCATTATTTCCGGGGGGGCACTTTTTCAAAAATCTGTTTTTACCAAATGTCTTGGATTTTTCCCAACTATCTCCCATTAAAAAAAAAGCAAATTGATCACGGACACCCAGTATATTTAATGCTAAAATTTTGTTGGATAAGCACTGTATATTTTGGTGCATAATTTTTATTTTTCCGGTAGATCCAGCCAGGGATATAAAAAACTGTAGTTGTCCCCACAATCTTTTCCTTTAGTAGAGTAAGTGGAAAAATGAGGAGTATTTAAAGATGTAGCGCTGGATTGCGCAGCTACAGGTGGGGCCTGTAATGGTGCCAAAGCCCCATTTACAGCCTCTAAAGATGCGACACTAGATTGTGCAACTACAGGTGGGGCCTGTAATGGAGCCGAGACTCCACTTACAGCCTCTAAAGATGCAGCGCTAGGTTGCACTACTACAGGTGAGGCGTGTAGGTACTGGTGCTGGTGGTGTGTGTTGTGGAATTCCAGTAAGAAACAAAACAAGTTCGGATGTAGCAGCAATTTTATCACATTTTTGAGTAGATGTAGAGTCTAATTTTACATAAGTTAATACAGAATAGTTCATATTACGCTGTATGGAGTATGCAACCGTTGTACCGATGTCCAGCATAAATTTGGGTCTTAAAGTACCTTTTTTGTTTAAAAACAATTTGTTGGAATTTGCGCATAAATTGCAATCAATAAAATCAATATTTCCTAAGCTTAAGTTATTGATTTCCTTGTAGAGCATTGAGTTGAATTCGAAGAGTTGCTGATCAACTGTATAGTTTTGTGTATACGGCTCGTACAAAATTATTATATTGGTTTTTTTGAGTTTCTTGAGACCCTTTAAAGTATGAGCTTGGGTAGAAATGTCGTTTATCCATATGACAACAAGTTTACGAGCTCGTAACTTTTTTGGAGGAAGTTGCAGATTTTTGCCCAACAATATTTTATTGGTGTAGAGTTAGAGAAGCATTAATCCAAAATTTTGAGCTGTGGTTTTGCATAGTAAATAAATTACAGGCTCCCAAAAAGTGGAATATAGGGTATTAATACAGGTTCAAATCTATCTTCAGGCTGATGGAAATGTTTTGCTATTTTTAGCATAGTTTAACAATTTAGCTTCTATTTTATTAGTGACACAGGTATTTTTAAAATATGAGGTAGATGTGCCTAAAATACCCACCCTTATCGCTACCCTAAAATCTACTTTTTCCTTATAACCATCTAAGTGGATTAAAACAAAAACCACAAATATTTTTTTTCATGTATAGAATAAGCATGGACATATAATGTTAATACTAGAATTTTGGCTTTCTACAAGTTCCCCCAACCGAGATACAGATAGCCAAATTTAGGATATTTTTAAATTTTAAGCTACTGTATTTCAGTAAACGTTAAAACCTTAAAGTTAAAAATTTAACCAATTAATTAGTAAGCCTTAAACCTTTAAAATTTGGTAATAGTGCCTTTCTAAATTCTCTGGTTCAGTAAATATTGCCATGCCGAAATTGGAAAAATTTGCTAATTTTTTCAATTGGATTAATTAATACAAAAAAACTTATTTTATGCAATTTGTTCACATGTCATTACATGGGTAATTGCATAAAATGTAATAAAACCCAAATTTTAAAATTTTCTTACGGATTGTAATCACAAGAGATAAAAATTATTTAAGATGCCAACGTGAATTATGCCTCAAGCTGTGGAGTTTTTGGAAAAAAAAAGTGTATATATTTTTTTTGAGACATTACTAATTTAATTCCCAAAATATAATAAAATTCTGAAACGGTCGAGCGGCATGGGTTTGTTGATTTTTCATGGATTTACCCTATAGGATTTTGAGTTTTCTAGGCAGTTCTTAATATCTCGCCTCCAGATGCATATGGCTTGACAAAAGAAAACACATCATGGTCGGTACAATTTTTGTTTATGGCTGAATAAAAATTAACACCGGTGGTTCCGGCAGCAAGAAGAATCCTTGGTTTTATAAAGATTGTCTTGTCTTTATTATTTGTACTTATTAAAGGTTTATTATTTGGTAGTTTTTGTGGTTTTTGGGAATAGTTTGTTGGCACCGGCAGGCTTTGTACAGGTGCAGTTTCAGTTTGGGTACCATTTGTCAAAACTACATCACTTTGTGGGGGTGTACTAGTCGAGGTAGATTTTTCATTCAGACACTTTTCCAAATTTTTGTTTTTTAATTTTGTTTCTTCAAGTATTGCGCGCCAGGTGTTTAATTTCGGAGGAAATGGTAACTTGGGGTAGCATCACGCAGTTTGGAAAGAGATTGTCTGCTTAATTATTTCTGGTTTAAGGCTCCTCATCTTCGTTTCCAAAACTAATTTGATGAGATTGCGACGTTTCTTAAGGGGGGACGTCAAGTAAGTAATCTTTAATGAAAAAATTTAATTTTTGGTGAAAATGTTCCCAAGAGAATGATACATAAGTTTCTGTAAAAAAAATTGGACCCACCAGCTTCCTTTAGGCGCGGGGCTTACTTGAAATCAGGATAAAATCGGCTTAGAACGCAGTAGCCAACAGCTCGCAGTTAGGTAGGACTTTGTTAACGTTTTTTTTTATAGAATTCTTTAATTAATTCTTTTAAAAAACTAGTATAATATTGCTTCGGGTATCTAAAATTTATCAAAACAATAAAAAATGGGATTCACCGGCCTTCCTGAGTTAATATTAAGAAAATAATGTTAAAAAACAGGACTGATAAATCTACTATGGCAACATACGAAAGGTAGCTTGGTAATTTATTGTCAAATAAGTGTCAACCGTTGTGTCAAAATTCTACCTATATCATTTTAAACATGAAATGTTTTTATTATTGTTCTTCAAATTAAAGAAAAACTTCACAGCTATGTTATTTACCAAATATACCCTGTGTACAAAAACCTACCTACTACTGAAAATGTTCAGAGAAACTTATATAATCTACATCAAGGATATTTTTTTAGAAGAGCATTGAGTTACATTTACAAAATAACCCCCAAAGTAGCATTTATAAGTTAAATCGTGTATTTTATTGGCCCTGCTTAGAGAAGCTTTTTGGAAATTCGGAGTATATGGGTAGATACCTTTACAATTTATGATTTTTTAAGTGCCCGGACTCAACAGAGCTTGTGTTCGCTCTATAATCCTTTTTTTTTACTTCACTAGCGTTATGAGAAACATGGGATGACATCAGAGTTTAGGTTGTATTTAATAAATACATCTGATTTTGGTTTGGATTGTTTAGGGCCTCTAACCCAGGAAAGATATACAAAATAAAGCGTCAACCTCGGAATTTTTTGGAGCTGGCGGGACTTTCGTGATAAACCTTTGTTTTGGTGTTATAAATGTTGTCTCAAAAGTCACCATCGATATCGTGTGAGCGTAACTTTTTACGCGGGGTCAAAGATCATGAAAAACCGTTTTTGGCCCATAATGGCTTTAATATGCTTCTAATGACTTTTGGAGTTATTACATAAAATGTAGATCGAGAAATTCTCTACATATTTGATCTTGGGTGGACATTTTTTAATCAACCCTTACCCACCTAGGGGCTGTAGACTGAAGTGCGTACCCCATATTTCAAACACCGATAAAATGGTGGCATTTAATGATTAAGAGATGTCCATTCGTAAATTTATTCCTTAGGTTCCATTAAACAATTTGAGAAAGACAACTTCTCAAATAATCCCCTAGGGGCTAAAATCCACCCCCATCTTTCCAAAAATTAAACATTTTTTTATGAAACGGTTTTCAGCTACATGATTAAAAAAAGTGTCGTTTCCTATTAATTGATTATATTTAAACCCATTTTTGACAAAAACAGCCCCATTGGGCTAATATTTTATCCAGGAGGGATGATTTAAAAAAAAGTTGCATTTCCATTTTTATTACTATGTCAAAGTTACGTTTATAGCAAGATTTTAACATAACTCTTGTTATTTATATCATTAATAAGATATAGTTTTTAATTATTTTTTAAAGGGGTGACGGTAAAGGGGTAGTTTTTTTATTAGGGTATAAATTCATCCATGGTATGATTTTCAGATAATTTTGGGTCAGGGAAGGCATTTTTGGCAATAAAAATGTATTATATTCAACTAATGTTGAAGGGGGTGGAAGAAAAGGGGTGATTTTTTTCAATTATGGTAAAAATCTATTAGTGGCGTCAAACTAGCATGAAAAACCTTAAAATCTCTAACTTTGGGGAAACTCAATGGATTGACTTCATTTTTTTTGTAAAACGTTCAGAATTAAACTTAAATCACTAATAAAAACTAAAATAGCGCCGCTAGTCCTTCTTTAATTTTTTATACTCTTCGCAAACTCTATCTCGCTTATTATTAAATCTACAGAAAAAAATATTCTTATGAAAATTAAAGAGAATAAAATTTTGTAATAACAAAATATTACCCCCTCCCCCCGAGCTCTGCCCCCTTATACCCCCTACATTTTATATATTTTTTTGTTCATGCTCATTTTGTAAGGAACAAAAAAAACATTCATTATTTAGCAAATTAAAAAAAAAAGCTCCCCCCCTACGCCACCCCAACTTAAAAAAAATTGTATCTCGCTTATTATTAAATTCACAGACAAAATCATTCTTATGAAAATTAAAGGGAATAAAATTTTGAATTTAAAAATTAAAAATAAGCATAAAAAAAATTACTTCAAATTTGCGGGGCTATATGGGGGCAGAGCTCGGGGGGGCTGCAATATTTTTTTTTATTACAAAATTTTATTCCCTTTAATTTTCATAAGAATGATTTTTTCTGTAGATTTAATAATAAGCGAGATACAGTTTGCGAAGAGTATAAAAAATTGAAGAAGGACTAGCGGCGCTATTTTAGTTTTTATTAGTGATTTAAGTTTAATTCTGAACGTTTTACAAAAAAAATGAAGTCAATCCATTGAGTTTCCCCAAAGTTAGAGATTTTAAGGTTTTTCATGCTAGTTTGACGCCACTAATAGATTTTTACCATAATTGAAAAAAATCACCCCTTTTCTTCCACCCCCTTCAACATTAGTTGAATATAATACATTTTTATTGCCAAAAATGCCTTCCCTGACCCAAAATTATCTGCAAATCATACCATGGATGAATTTATACCCTAATAAAAAAAAACTACCCCTTTACCGTCACCCCTTTAAAAAATAATTAAAAACTATATCTTATTAATGATATAAATAACAAGAGTTATGTTAAAATCTTGCTATAAACGTAACTTTGACAGTTTTTGATCATTTGCAAATAAAAACGTACCTATATGTATATACTTTGTGTGGGAATATGTCGTAGCGCCAATACGTGTGGTAGTGTATACTTATACTTTAACAGAATTACGTGCAAAATAAAATACAAATGGATTAAAGTGTTGAAAAAAAATAGAAAACGGACGCTTTGACATTTAATAGTTGATTATTTTATTGACTTTTCTTTTTAAAAATTATAGGTAAATAGGTGCAATAGGTATAAAACTAGGTTGCCAAATTTAACTGTTTTTACATAGATTTATTTTTTGTGAATCGTCATGTTTTTCTGTGTTTACAAGCCGTCTCACTTTAAATGCCATTTTTAAATAATTTTAGTTTGACACTTAACGTCTAAGCTCACTTTTATTACCATTGATGGTTGAAAATGTCAAGGTTGTTCTTAAAAACAAGAACATCTTTTTTAAGAAGATTGACCACATTGGATATCGAGAGTGTATTTCTTTTTAAGCAAGTATTAATTAATAATTTCAGCCCCTGGTTTTAATATTTTTAGATAGATGTTTTTTACATTGGCAATGGATTCAACGTCATCCTCAATTGCACTATATTAGAAAATATAACCTACCTGGTATATTTTCTATCAATAAATAACTGGATACTCGTAAAATAAAAATATTTATTTTAGGAAAATTTTATAATTATTAACACTGACTGATTATTGTTTTTCAATGGTAACTATATTATTTGTTTTTTAAAAAAGACTAAAGATATCGACTATTCTCAACACACTCCCACCTTAAGTCTTTTGATCACTAGATCACAAAGACTTCATAAAATGTTTAAAGATTTAATTTCTGTGGAGGTTGAATTCTTCTTCCAGACCGGGTTTGACGTGTTTCCAACGTTCTTTTTGATTCAGGTTTTTCTTTTGAATTTAAAAGCAAGTTATTTAAAGTGACAATCTCATCTTCACTATTGACTTCCAAAGGGTGTAAACTTTGAATGGTTCGAAGCATTTTACCAAAATTAGTCCTTACATCAACAAGTCTGGTTTTTCCATCTCTTCCGGGATACAACTTGACTATTTTAGCTAATATCCAGTCTTCTTGCTTAAGCCCTGTCTCTTCCACTAGTACTATATCTCCTATTCTAGGAATTTTCTGAACATTTTTCTTTCCGCGTATCAACAGTTGACTTGAATATTCCTTTCGAAATCTTGCTTTTAAAGTCTCTCTTAACTTACTTCTATACTTGAATCGTCTAACGAAGCTAACTTTATCAAGGTGATCTAGGTCAGGTATATTGCATGATTTAATTTCTTGTAAAAACATGGCTGGTGTCAACGGAATCAAATCATATGGATCTTCAGAAACAAAAGTTAAGGGCCTTGAGTTGAAAACAGCTTCGCAGTCGCACAATATTGCAGACATTTCTTCATAGGATAGAGAAGTTTTCCATATTACCTTTCTTAAGAGTTTCTTTATCAGACCAATCATTCGCTCCCACCATCCTCCCCACCAGGGCGCTGAAGGAGGATTGAACTTCCAAATGATTCGCTCCACGTTTTGAAAAGTTAAAGAGATTTCTTCCCAGTTTAAAGAAGTTAACGCGTTTTCAACACCAACAAAATTTGTCCCATTATCACTGTAGATGACAGAGGGTCTTCCCCTTCGGGCTACAAAACGTCGAAACCCTTGAATGAAACTATCAGTTGATAACGACGAAACTATTTCCAAATGTACTGCTCGATACACTGCACAAGTAAAAATGACTACCCAAACTTTATCGTTCCTTCGAATTTTTATTGGTCCAAACAAGTCGACTCCAACTACTTCAAAAATGGCGGCATTTTTAACTCTATCTTCTGGTAAGGCTACTGGAGCGGATTCAAAACTTCTAGCATCAATTTTACGACATTTTACACATTTGTTGATTACAGACTTTACTGATTTTCTTCCACCAATAATCCAAAATCGTTCCCGCAAAAGTGAAAGTAATCCTTGGACTCCAACATGACAATGATTTACATGCGTTTCATAAATAAGATGATGTACAACAGGATGTTTTGCTGACGGCAATAAAATTGGGCACCGAAACTCTTCTGAATCTTCTCTTTCAATAATTTTTGTTTTTATTCGTATAATATTTTTGTTATCTCTAAAAGGTACTAGAGAAATTATTCTTTCTTCTTTATTATGAAAGAATTCCTGCTGTACGCCTCGAAGTAAGCACTTCTCTGCTTCATTGAACTCGACCACAGACAACTCATTTTCAGTTTTGTGTTGAGGATGTAATGCATTATGAACAAATCTTTGTATCCACCCAACTAAACGTACTATTTTCTTGTATTTTGAGAAATATGCATAAAATCTTGAAAAGTCATTAATGGGTCCGGAAAACAAAGTAGTTGTAACTTTTCTTCTTTCTTCTAAAACTGTTTCTTCATTTATTAAATATTCTTGCAAAGGCCACTGAGTTTGATCTTTGTACAACCACTGAGGTCCCTCCCACCAACAAGAGTTTAGTAACTGTGTTGCTGTACACCCCCTCGATGGCAAGTCTGCTGGATTTAAAACGCCTGGCACATGAAACCATGAATCTGCGTTAGTTAAATTTTTTATTTCTTGGATTCTATTCCATACAAATGGTTTCCAAATTTCTGTACGCTTAATCCAGGATAAAACGGTAGTAGAATCACTCCAGAAGTACACAGAAGGATCACTTTCTGTGAAGCATTGTTTGACAGATTCCAACAATCTTACACCAATTGTTGCTGCAAGTAATTCAAGACGGGGAATAGATAGCTTTTTTACAGGTGCTACACGAGACTTAGCTTGAACTAACTGGATAGAAACGTTATTCTCAGCTTCTGTTTTCAAAAAAATAACAGACGCATACGCTACTTGACTAGCATCACAGAAGACGTGCAAACTTAATTTTCTTGATGCTCCATTATTTTCACACATAAACCATCTGGGAATTCGTATGTTAGCCAAAACATTTAACTCATGCATCCAACGTAAAAAATCCAATTTAATGTCATCCGGTACCTCTGAATTCCAATCCAATTTGATTATCCAGGTCTTCTGTAAAATTAATTTTGGGCACAGCAAAACAGGTGAAGTAAAACCAATGGGATCAAATACTCTATTGGTCACAGAGAGAATTAATTTCTTCGTAATGCAGTCGGTATTAAGGTCCTTAAAAGCATCAAAACAAATACCGAGAGTATCAGCCTGTTTATCCCAAAGTAAACCAAGAACTGGAGTAAGTTTTATGTCGGAATGATATTCACCAGAAAGTACAGAGTGTTCCCAACATCGAAGATCAAACTTTGCCTCATTCATAATTTTTGTTGAATCGATGATAAATTGTTTGAGTTCATTTTCTGTATCCACACTAGTGACACAGTTTTCTACATAGAAACTATTTTTTAATTTTTCAACTATACTTGTGGAATAACGTCCTTCCTCTTGAATATATTGAAGATGATAATTAATCACAGCTTCCAACAAAAATGGACTGCAATTTATACCAAAAACTACTCTGGAATGTCGAAAAAATATCATATCACCATTTTCGGAATACCAAATAAAACGTAAAAAATCACGCTCAGTTTCATGAAGACTTATTTGCAGAAAAGCTTTACGAATATCCGAAATAACGCCTATTCTTGAACATCGAAAACCAAGTAGAATGTTAGGAATCAGGGCCAACAAATTCACACCTTTATCAATACATTGATTTAACGAAGGATGATTTCTGCTCTTTGCTGATGCATCAAAAACTGGACGAAGCTTTGTTGTGGCGCTTGATAACTTGACTACATGACGATGTGGTAAGTAGTAGGCTGCTTTCTTATCAATCTCTGACAATGGAACTTTTTCAATTATGTCTTCTGCCAACCACTCTTCTAAAACTTTATTATATTCACTATAATATCCATCCACTTTTAACTTCTTCATCAAAACGTCTAATCGAGCTTTTGCAATTTCAAAATTGTTAATTAATGGAGGATGACCAACAATCCATGGCATGTTGACTTCGTATCTTCCTTCTTTGTCACGAGACAATGTACTTGTGAAACGTTCTATTATGAGTTCAGCTTTTTCTTTGACAGACTGCTGATCATTGGGATCAGAAATCCCCAAAACATCCAAACTCCACAAATCAGAAACTGAAGAATTAAACATGGTCACAGTCATCGATGTTGTCATTGAATCTGTAGAAACTGGCTGCTTAACTTTGCCTAATATCGTCCAACCCAATTTTGTCTGCATTGCTACCAAACCACATTTTAATACATGTCGTTGCCCAGAAAACAATTTTCCTGCGACATCGGCACCAAAAAGAATTTCAATTGGGGCTTGATTAGTGTCTTTGATGTGAATGTTCAATTCTTTAAGCTCAGACATCCATGGACCATCACAAAGAGACGTTACATTGGAACAAATAACAGATTGATCCAATGCTTCTAACGAACAGGAATAAAGATGATTTACACTGTTAACATTTACATAATAACAAGAGTGATGAGTAGCCTCAGACTGCACACCTCCGAAAAGAGCATGGATCATTTCTTCATCGCGTAATTTTTGAAAACCCAAATCCAAAGCTGTATACTTGTTTATATAGGATCTTTGGGAACCTGTATCAATAAGAGCTCGAACATATTTGACTTTGTTATTTCCTTTTAGTTCCACCAATAGAGTTTGCAGAAAAACTTGATTACGTGCAGAAAGATTTGAAAGATTTTCGGTTGGTTCAATGGACGGAATCGATTGGTTTAATTGATTAGGAATAAAATCAACAGCTTGAAAAAACACATGGACGTTACATGTTTTCCTTTACATCGTTGGCATTTTAGACTGGATGCTTGTCTACATTTTTTAGACATGTGACCAAACTTTAAACAAAGATGGCAGCATCCCTTATCCGAAAGAACTTTCTTTCGCTTGGTGACAATTTCAATGCTTCTGTGCACTGTTCACTTATATGTTCTTGTTTACAAAAGATACATTTAGTAGCTTTGGTGTTGACGAAAGTGGAACATGATTCTATCAAAGGATATAACATTGCCGCACATGTGTCCGACGAAACTCCAATTGTCTCCAACGCTCGCAACTGCGTTTCAATTTTATCATAAAGATAATTTAACTTCATTTTTCCATTAAAATTGTTAAGTATTAATTTTAACAATTCACGTACGTACACCTCCACTAACAAATCATCTCGCCCAAATCTGCATTTTAAACTTTCTACAGCTTTTAAATAATTTTCACTTGACGGTGGAAAACTGTCAACGATCTGTCTCGCTCTCGATTTTGAGGTTGTCGATTGAATCAAATATTGAAATTTATCTTCATTTGATAATTCTGCATCTTCATGAATCCTCTTAAACATACTCCAAAAAGAAAGCCACTCTTTAATTTCACCACCAAACTTTTTCAATTCAAATTTTGGTAAGTTAATTTTCTTTACATTCTTCACAACATCAACTCCAAGTCCAATGTTTGAATCCTTCTCGATTAGCATGTCAATTTTATATTTCAATGTTTTAAATTTTCGTACAAAAGCATCAGCTTTTTCAACTTCTAAATCAACGTCAAAATCATCTTCTGAATCTAACATGAAATTGATCATTTCTTGATTCAATTCTTTAATTTTAACCATCTTGGTTTCAAGTAAATCAAAGTTACTTTTTAAGGCAGCAATATCCATAACAGGAACCTCTAACAGATTGACAGTTTCATCATAAATCCTTGAAAAAGCAGTCCGGTACAAATCCAAACGTTTTACCAAATTTCCCATATCTCCAGCTGTCACGGTCGCCATATATTAGAAAATATAACCTACCCGGTATATTTTCTATCAATAAATAACTGGATACTCGTAAAATAAAAATATTTATTTTAGGAAAATTTTATAATTATTAACACTGACTGATTATTGTTTTTCAATGGTTATATTATTTGTTTTTTAAAAAAGACTAAAGATATCGACTATTCTCAACAATGCCTCTAGCGCTTTTTATTTTGTTCTAGGCTTATCAAACAATTTACACTGTTGACCCATGTTGCTACCGGTACTTTAAAACTTATCTTGTCTTTTAACATTGCTCCAGGTATATGTCTATTTTTAAAACACTGTACACAACAATGTTATTTACGTTTGACATGTAGATCTTTAGCGTTTTTTTATTTGCAAAATCGGTTAATAGTAAGTTTTTTATATGGGCTGCGCAACCATATGTTTGCAACTTTGAATCATGAATTCATGTTTGCAGATTATAGGCCTTATCCGTTATTGTCGCACAACAATTTTATCATTTCCGATTTCTTGAATTTCTTCATTAAATTTTGCAATAAATTTACCGGTGTGCTTTTGGTATTTTGGATCAATAATGTTGTCGGCTTTTCATTTGAATTGGGTAAAATAAAGATGATTCCTTCGTCTCTCATATTTTATCATACAACAGAAACTATGTTCAGATTTTCAATATCCTCTATTTTTTGCGAACATTATTTTTACAATTCTCAAAAACTCTGTCTAAAATGCTTTTAAAAAGAGGCTTAGAAAAAAAATCTATTCCACGGTGGTCAAACATGGATAATGCACAATTTGATGTCTAAACTGCCTTGGCAAAGAGAAAGTGTCCAATTTTAGCTGTTCTCTTGCTGTTATGGTATCAAAAAAACTGCTCATACTTGTTAGTTGGCGGGAAAAAGATCTCAAATGGTTTTTCAATAATTTTTTTCTTAGCTGAAGTGTAGTCTGATCAACATTAGACACACTGCTAGAATCAGTTTCTGTGCGTACTTGTTTGTATGCTACAAACCCAAGACAAAAAGCATGGAACAGTTTAGTGATCAACTTGTATTTAAAGTTACATCATTTTTTCCTTTTATAGAATTAAGAACTGTTTTCTTGGGTGGTGCATAAAGGTTTAGTGCTTGCCTATACTTTAAGTACCAATTAAATACTTTAAGTATTTACTAAATATTTCATAACAAAATTATTAAAAATAGCAAATATTTACTTACTATCTTTTTAGCCTGGATCACATTTTTCTTGAGTTTTTTTTTTTAAAAGCATCTGGCGCATTTGTTGTCAAAATGACATTAAAAAACTGGCATAAAAAACCCCATTGGTCTAAAGTAAAATTTAAAAAATTAAAGGTAGCTGATAAAAAATCAAAAATTAATTTAATGTGCACGTTAGAACTTAAATTTTATGCATACATCCCATAATTTTCTTTAAACATTCAATACATTTCATTATGTGATTGGTCCCATTTTCGGTAGACCTACAGTCTCAGAAATGAACGGGATGTTACGAAACTTTTTTTACTATGAGCCGATTTTGACGAAAATAGTGTCATTCGATTATGAATTACATCTAGATAATAGTCTCAACCATTAGAAGTGCGGAAATTTTCGTAGCCCCCTGAATTGCCCTTTTTTATGTCTAATATTCAATCTTGTTGGATTTGTTGTTGTTAAAAAAACTTACATAAACCCCTAACAAAGTTTGAAAATTATTTAAAAATTTATTTTTTAATTAAATTTATTTCTACTTTCCTGGCTGAAGGACTTTGGTCAATGACCCTAAATAAGCTTCCGGTAAGGATGGTAGTGCAATCGGTCATAAGAAAGGCTTTGACTCTGGAAATAATCTTGACATATAACTCTTGTGCAAACAATTTAATCGACAATGGGTAGCTTTACTTTTTCGTAAAATATCTAGTCAAATGCTTTAGATTTTATTTTGTATGACAACGTATTCTATAAATTAAAATGAAAGTTTATCATTTAAAGAAATAAAATAATGTTTTAAAAGTTTTCATGAGTATTTATTATTTAGTTATTCTACAGAATATAGTTTCAGCGAAACAAAACCTGAACAGTCAATGCAATAACAAGTAAAGATTCAGACAAGTTCTTTAGTTACTTGACAAAACAGGTAGGTACTGCAATTTAAGACGGCATTCCCGCATTCCCCACTAGAAGTACGCCTGCAGTTGGTTGATATACCGGTTACACAATGTTTGTACAGTCAATTTGGTTACTTGTTTCCAGTGTATTTCTGCTTTGTTCCTGTCTAGTGCAACATTTTATAGAAATATACAGTTCTATCTACTTAAAGGTAAGCATTCTTAGTTTTGGGTTATTTGGATAATTTAAAGTATCTCATTTAAAAACTAAAAATACATATTTTATTGATATTAATCACCGTACTTAAGTGGGCTAATATAAGTGTTATAAGTTTTAGAATTTAACAATGTTAGAAGTTAGAAGGCAAGATGGTTTACCTTCTAAAAATAATGTCTGCATGATTATCAAAGAACTATAACTTAATAAAATAACGAATTACATAAAAACACCTTTGTTTAATACCTGAATGATTCTAGACCGGCAAATCCTACTTGCATGTTTAATCTATTCCGTTTTAAGCTTAGTTTTTTATGCCATAAAGTAATATGTAGTAAAAAAATTTGGCATGTTAAAATAATTTAATTTTTGATCCCCCAAGACCCAACTGGCACCCCTCATCCCCTCTTAATGTTGTAACTTTAACTCAATGCTATACAAACATTTTATGGTGTTGTTTTAATGAAGATTAATAAATGTCATATGTTTGTTTTTAACTTGTCTTACGGTAGCATTTCCCCCAGTTTCATCTTTTAAAAGGTTCGATATTTTTTTTTAAGTGACAATTAGTTTTTTGATTACATGAAATACAAGTTTTTTTGAAACTTGCTGATTTTGGATAAAGTATAAACTGGGAAATATCAACCACATACTATTGGGCACATGAAATTTGAAACGATTTTTTATCAGCCACCTTTCATCTTTCATCAAATTTTACTCCCGTGTGAATGGGTTTTTTTCATGTCAATTTTCGAATCTTATTTTGACAATAAATGCGTCAGATATATTTAATTAAAATAAAATCATGTAAAATAAGTATGTTGCAGGCGATTAAAATAGTAAGAAAATATTTACTTTTTTTGATAATTTTGATTTAGGATAACAAAAAGGCTCTAACCTTCGTAAAAGATCAGAAAAATGTAACTTGCTAACGTCCACTCAGAGTAGAATTTGATGTTTATTTTGACCATATTTACAATGCAAAAATTGATCGTTTTAAATTTGATGTGCTGAATGTGCACGATGTAAAATAATTTTTTTCTTGGGCAAAAATTTTTAATTATTAAGTAGATAAGCACTAATTAAAACATAACAAGAAACAAGACAGATGGAAGCTTCTTTTAATTTTATTTACATGCTGATTATAAACACTTAATTTAAAGATAAAGCGGGTAATACATTTTTATCCCTTTACTTTAAAATTATTTACTTTTTTTTAATTTGGTTTGTATTAAAATATTCTAAAAAGTTAGCCACCTTGTACAGGGTGAGTCTCTATGAATTCCCCCCTACTTTTCTTAGTTATTAATAATATTTTTTAAAAATTTAAAAACTCGTTTAACTCAGCAGATTCTAAAGTTTGTGAATCCATAGTCAAAATTTTGGTAGGACCTATAGTATACAGGGGGTAAATATTTTCTTTAAATGGAACACCCTATATTTTTTCATTTTTTCTTTTAAGACTTTGTACCCTGAATTTAAAAATATACATATAACATGTTAACGCTAAAGTTAAAAATGGCGGAGTTATTAACTGTCAAAATTTATGTTTTTAGTCATTTTATCCAAGTTTTTTGTGAATAACTTTGTAATAACACTGAAAAACCCGATTTTCATTCATTATTATGTTCTAAGCAAGAAAAGTTGAAAACTATAACTTAAATCAATTCAAAATGATTTTATTTTAAATTATTGATTTAAAATTAGAAAAAAATGACAAAAAATAATAAATTTTGACAGCTAATAATTCCGCCATTTTTCATTTTAGCGTTAACATGTTATATATTTTGAATTCAAAAAAATATTTTTTTTGCCACCCCTATAGGCTCTACAAAAATTTTGATTTTAAATTTAAAAACTTTAGGATCTGCTGAGTTTAAAGAGGTTTTATATTTTAAAAAATATTATTAATAACTGAAAAAAGTAGGGGGGGAATTCATAGAGACTCACCCTGTACCTATATGGAGAATGCCTAGGGAAGGGGATGCCTGATGGACAAATCTATCTTTTCTAATCTTTGAGGGAAATACAGGTAAAGTTTGATAAGTTTGACGTCACAGTTCAGAAAAATTCGCGTTTATAAGTCACGTTTTTTACACTATGTATTAAGTTTAGTCGAAAATTTTCTTAAATTGTTAATATCAGCTATCAAAAAGCAAACATTTCTTCAGATCAGATAAAACGAATAATAGGGCAAAACATTTTTTATTTGATTATATTAAAGATTTTGCTTTTCTTTATAAATTAAAATTTTTGTAACCCATTTGAAGAAAAAAAAATAAATTTGACCTTTTTTAACAAAAATAAAAAATGCGTAATTTTTATGTAGGCAAATCAAAATGCATAAGGTTATTACTGCAAAGAGTATCTTCTAACCCATTTACTGATCTAACCCACTCTTGTTATCATCAAAGTGTTACATTTTGTTACATGATTATATAGCCCGAAAACAAAAAATGATATACTTACCTTTTTAGCTATTTTAAATGAGTATTATAATAGGTTCACATCCGCAATTTTCTTTTTAATTTTCCCTTTTTAATCTCATTGATCTGTGTTAGTCTTATAAATGCATTGTTTAAGGGGGTTAGTTTTAATATAAACGCATAAAACTCTTAAGCTCTTAACTTAAAAGATCTTTATATCTTACAAAAAAAATTTCCTACCTTAAACGGACATTATAAAAAACAAAAAATAAAACATGAAGTTCTTGTGAATGATACAAAAAGAAAATATTACAACACTAAACTTGAGAATTGTGAAAATGTTAACAAAAAATCTTGGGAAATCATTCAGGAACTGCAGGGTAAAACAAAAAAAAGAGACAGTATTCCAGTTATTCAAATTCAAATTATTTATTTACACTATATTCCGCAGACATATAGCCTAGTTACAGAAATATATTATGAACAAATTATGCTAACAAAAAAATATGTAATAATAATAATAAGTATAGTAAATACGAAATATTGATTAATTATTTTATATGAAAGAAGGATAAAATTCTAAAAAGCTAATGATTCCAAGTTCCTAACATACCTCACAAACTCTTGAAAATTGCTGTTAAAAATGTTTATACTATTTTTATTTATTGTCTTTTAGACAACCAAAATTTAAAGGAGAATGCCTGTGTGAGACCGTGTTGGACTTGGAAACATAAAAAACAAGAGGATGTCTCGAGGTTATTCGAGGCACCTGAAAATTTAACAACGGCAACAAATAAGGGACGTTAATTTGGCCATGAACAATTTTATACATGAAAAAAATTTGCGAACGCAGTCTCCTGCTTTTTAAACTCTCAATGTCAAACTCCTTTAGCAGATCAACATATGACACAACTGGATTTGGGTACAAGGGATAGATTTTGTGTTTTCGAAAATAAAGGTAACGCAAGAATTTCTTCTGAATAGATTCTAACGAGTTGACATACTTTCTATAGTGCAATAACCAAACAGTAGAATAATATTCTAGTTTTGACCTAACTAAAGAAAAGTACAAACACTTTATAGAATCTAATTCCAGTTCTTTGGAATTACGAAACACAAAACCCATCATCCTTGACGCTGATTTAAATAAAATATTAATGTGATCGCTGAATTGAAGTTTGCTATCAAGAGTTATGCCCAAATCTTTAACCAAAGTGATTCTTTCTAAATGGTTGTTATTTATTGCATAATTAAAATAGATAGATTCATGTTTTCTAGTGAAGGTCATAGTTTTGCATTTACCTATATTTAAATGCATTTTATTAAAATCGCACCATGCCTGAACAGAATTTAAGTCATCTTGCAACAAATAACAGTCATTTATACTTCGAATGGTACGGTACAATTTTAGGTCGTCTGCATATAATAGTTAAGAGCAATTAGTAACAACATCACATACATCATTTATAAATAATATAAACAGAAGTGGACCTAAATTTGAGCCTTGAGGAACCCCAGAAAATGCCACGTAAGCATCTGACTTAACATCGCAAATCTCAACATACTGTCTACGATTTGTTAAATATGACTGCAATACGTACAAAAAATCATTTGAAACACCAAAAGATAATGATAATTATTTGAGTAAAATGTCATGCGGAACTTAATCGATCGCTTTACTAAAATCGGTAAAAATAACGTCCGTTTGACATCTTACATCGAGAGAAGGTAAAACATCACTAACAAACTGTACGAGATTAGTAGCAGTGCTTCGACCCTTAAAGAACCCATGTTGAAAAATGGACAATTGGTTTTTCACATGATTAGTTAACAAATCCGAAACTATTAATTCAAAAATTTTTGAAAAGTTTGATATTAATACGTCCGGTCTATAGTTAAGAACTTTACATTTGTCACCAGATTTAAAAATAGGGCAGACTCGAGTGATTTTCCAACCTTCCGGAAACTTTTTAGATTCTAAAATAAGATTAAACAGCATTTTGATAGGAGGCAGCAAGTAATGAATGCAAGACTTAATGATTATAGCTGGTACATCATCAGGACCCATCGTAAAATTATTTTTTAATTTTTAACAAGCCTTTAGAATATCATTATCAGAAATGTGTTTAAGGTAAAAAATGTTAGAATCAGATAATGTTTCCATATTGTCACTAAACGCATCGTTAGTATCATGAACCTCATAAACACTGCCGAAATATTGTGTAAATGCACTTACAATATCATTCGGAGTACATAATACATTATCATTATGGATCATTTTACCTGGATTAAATATATTAAATATAAAGACAGAGAACTAAAAAATCCCTCAGAAATCGTGAACGCTTTCAAGGAATTCTTTACAGAAAAACCTAAAATTTTAACTAAATTTAAACATTTAGAATGTCCCGTAAAACATTTAGAAATAAACGACGAAAGCATTGCTTTTTTGCCTTTTGATGCAGATGAAATGTTGAAAATCATAAAACACATTAAGAGCAAAAACACCTCGGGTCCCGACGAACTTTCTTACAAAATGTTGAGGGAAGTTGGTCAGGAAGTATCCCACGTATTAGTGCATTTAATAAATGAATCCTTTCAGGCGTGTTTCCATGTTCCCGTGTTCCCTCAAGCTGTCTCACATCACACCCATACACAAAAAAGAAAAAATTGAAATATCGAATTATAGGCCGCTAAGCTTAACCTCAGGTATAGCCAAGGTGTTCGAATACTGCATGTTAGATCGGCTGCAATCTTTTATACAAAAAATACAACTTGATCCCTCCACAACAACATGGCTTCCGCAAAGGAAAGTCCACAACGAGTGCTGCCGTTGACTTATATTCTAAAATTCTCGATGATATAGACAGAAAACATTCTCCAATTGGAATTTTCTGCGACTTAACGTCTGCTTTTGACGTCATACCACACAATTTATTAATAGCTAAATTAGATAATTTTGGAATACGAGGAACGGCTGCAAAATGGTTTGCCACATACCTTGCCGAACGAAAACAATGCACTAGATTACAAAATTCTGAAAATACGCTATACTCAAACGAATTGGTAACCGAAACAGGTCTGCCACAGGGCACCGTTTTATCGCGTACTCTTTTTTCCCTTTTTAGAGCAGATATTGTCAAATTTTTAGAAACATGCGAGATCACAATGTATGCGGATGATTTTACTCTTAGTGTGGTGGGAGACGGCCTGGGTGAACTCAAACAATGGCTAACTGGTAATAAGATGTTTCTTAACGTGTCAAAAACACAATACATAATTTTCCACCCCTACCAACGTAAGGTAAAAGATCTTAATTTAAAAGTAAGCGGACAGCGACTCGAACGAACTCAAACAGCCAAGTTTTTAGGCTTAACCATAGACGACAGTCTGATATGGGATTCTCACATATCGCAACTTGTAAAAAAGCTAAGCTCAAAAGCATACCAATTTAAATGTTTGAGAAACACACTTAATTTAAATCTTTTAAAAAAACTGTACTTTGCTGAAGTTCAGTCTCGTATAACCTACGGAATACTTCTTTGGGGAAATTCTTCACATTACAGGGGAGCATTTTTAATTCAAAAAAAGATAATAAGATATATTCTGGGGAAGTCAAGGTTAGACTCTTGTCGGCCATTGTTTAAATTCCTTAGGATATTAACACTTCCATCTCTGTACTTGCTCGAAGCGTCATGCTACATATTCATTAACCAAAACAAAATTCAAATGAACAAAGATTTCCATAACTATGATACAAGAAACAATTGTATGCTTCGACAACCACAAGTTAACCTACAGTTATCAAAGAAGGGTCCTCTTCAAAACGGAGTGGCAATATTTAATAAACTGCCTGCGTCTATCAGGAGCAAACCCACACTCAAGCGTTTCCGCAACAGAGTAAGAGATCTTCTGCTGGATGGCAACTTCTATAATATTAATGAATATTATAGCTATACTTTTTAAATGTTTTGTCAATAATTATTCAATGTTTGTTTGTTAAATTATTGTATTTTTTGTATTTTATCTTGACTATGTACACCCACTGGGTGTACTTGGATACGTGCAATAAATAAATCTTTATCTTTAAGCAACATTTTTTTTTATAGAGATTGCGGAATCATCAAAGATAAGTAAGTGAAATTTGGTAACTCCACCACCGTTGGCAATAAATTAAAACCAACGATGGAAGAGTTTCCTTGTTTCGCGGCTTACCCTTTTTAAATCAACAATTTTAGCCCCATCTGATGTTCCAAAAGTGGAGAAAGTCTCCATTTTTTGAAATACAGATACATAATATCCAAGTAAGTTGATAGAGAATTTTCCAATGTATTAAAATCATTATGTTGGTAAATCAACGTCAAATAATCAGAATAAAAAAATTTACGGGAAATAGTTTGGGGTAAGTCACTCGTATAAAACTTAAACAACACTGGAGGTGATACAAAATGATGAATGTTGCAAATATCTTTTTCTAGAGCCTTAGTAAAAGATTATAGCAATTTTCAAATCACACTGGATCATTGAACCGCATGATCCATTCACAACCAATCATAATGGCTCCGTGAGCCACAAAGACATTATGATTGGTCGAGAATGGATGGATATTTGATGATTTCTGTGGCGAATGTTTAATATAAAACAAAGATTCTCTCCAAACCACACTTTATTTAGAAAAATCTGAATACGTATTTCGACAGCTAAGCTGTCATCTTCAGCAGAAGATAGAATGATTACAATAACACCTAAATTACCTTATATACTAAAAATAGTTCCACTTGACTAGATACAAAAAGTTATGCTTGACTACCTACGGTTTAACAATCTAAATAAGGGGCTGTTGGGATTAGGTCCCATGTCATGATTTACAATATTATTTCTATGTTTTAAAATTTCCAAACTTTTCAAAGTATCCAATGAACGATTATCTATTACAGGTTTGACTAATTTAAGATTTTGAATACTAATTGAATGATTATTACTTAATACATGGTCAGCTAAAGCAGATTTCTTGGGTCTATTATATCTTACATGTGCAAAATGTTCCTTATATCTAGTTTTAATAGAGCGCCTAGATTGTCCGATGTAAATGGCATCGCAGTCGTTACATTTTATCTGGTATATTCCTGCTTTATCCACAGGTTCGTCTTTATCTTTGGGATTTCCTAACATGTTTCCCAATTTGTTGCTGGTGCTGAAAACTAACTTAATGTTGTGATTTTTATAAATTGTACCTAAACCTTTAACCAATGCTCCGTCATAGGGTATTTTTGCATATCTTGTAGTAGTTGTAACTGGAGTTAAAGTCGTAACACTATTGAGAAGAGCTTTAAATCTCTTCTTCCCAACAATGGTATCAACTACTCTAGCACTGTATCCATTTATCCTTGCTATGTGTTTGATGGTCCGAAGTTCTCTGTTGAATCGCTGTGAACTTAAAGGGAAACTAAGCAATCTGTGAACAAGAAAATTAAGGCTGGCATGCTTATGGGAGAGGGAATGGTTAGAATCATGCGGTATGTATCTAAAGGTGTTAGTGGGTTTTCTATATACATCTATTTCAAGCTGGTTATTATGCTTTATGACTAGTGAATCCAGGA
>OY987193.1:17363006-17455856 GCA_963920755.1 Cartodere bifasciata | reverse complement strand
CAGCAATAAATATTTCTGAACCAAGAAGTGCATTTGTTACAACTTCATTATGAATTTGAACTTGGTTAACGCCTTCTCCAACCAATTACTATTCGACGGCACGTCGTATACTGGCGCAAACTACAGAAGATTAGCAATTAGACGATGCAAATTGAAAATAGACACCTGGTTTGTTAGACAATGCATAAAAAACAAGTTGGTACCCAACTTTGCCAACTTTAAACTACCTCCTAACCTCAATGAAACAGAGAAATGGAACATAAAGAAGAGATTTTTGCACAAGGAACTTTCTAAGTTATTCTCCGAACTAAACTTTGTCAGTTATAAACTAAAATGGGCAGCTGACTACATTAAGAAGGAAGAACACATAATAACTTTCTCAGAATTCTTTAATGATATAAATTACGAAGTGGAGACCTTAAGAATCGAGAAAACCCGGAGAATAAAGAACAAATTAACCCAACTTAAAAGAAATACCGTTCATAACAACAGTCACACCAACGTAGTTCAAACGACCTTTCATGAAAGAACCAAGAACCTTTCAAAAACAACCTTCTCCATAGAAGAAATGGAATTGTTGAATAAAGGCCTGAAACATTCAATTCCAGCCCCCACAAAATCGAACTTTGAAGTGTTTTCGATTGAAATAGATTCTATTTTAGAAAGAGCCCCAATTAAGAACGAAGATAAGAATAAAATACGTAATTTATGCACCACGGACATACAGAAAAGCATAAGAGACCTTCCTAAAAAGCAAAAAGATAACCGGAAGGTTAATAAAGTACTCAAATCCATCAACACTAAAATTAAGAATGACAAACTAACGGTGGTAAAGGCTGATAAAGGAAACTGTTGTGTTATTTTAGACAAAGAAGAATACACAAATAAGGTACAAAATTTTATAACTGAGAATGGCTTCCAAAAACTAGATAGGAATCCTTTTCCAACTTTTGTCAACAAGGTTAAAAACTTCAAGGTTTCTGATGAGTTTAAAGAAACATTTGGCCCATTCAATAAGCTAGTTCTCCCCAATCCAAGGATGCCAAAATTATACGGGTTACCAAAACTTCATAAAAACATGGTACCAATAAGACCTGTTCTGAGCTATAGAGATACACCCACATACAAGATAAGCAAGTTTTTGAATGAAAATCTTAGATATCTTACGGATTTTAAAGCAAAATACAGCATCAAAAACAGCGTTGAGTTGGCCAAACAGTTAACGGATTTAGAAATACCGGAAGACGCAATTTTAGTAAGCTTTGACGTCAAAAACCTGTTTACAACAGTGCCGGTGAAAGAGGTCAAACAAATAGTAAAGAACCACCTAGACAAAACTAGCACAAACGTGGATATTAAAAATGATCTGCTTAGACTTCTTGATCTGACAACTTCGCAAAACTTTTGCCAATTCCAACAGGAAATGTATAATATGGGGGATGGACTTCCGATGGGCTCACCTTTATCACCGTTGTTAGCTGAAATGTTTATGTCACACCTAGAAGAAACCCTATTTGGCTCAAATTTGTTTTTAGTGTCACGCATTTTGTCATACTGGAGGTACGTGGATGATATCCTGGTTATTTTTCAAGGTGGCCAAGACTTGGCTCAAGTCTTACTCAACTACTTAAACACCCTCAACAACAACATCCAATTTACCGTGGAAATTGGCTTACAAGAAATTAATTTTTTGGACCTACATCTTAAAATAACCAAGAATAAGATGGAAATAAGTATTTTCCGGAAAGATACTCAAACGGACACCCTGATTGGACCTACCTCTAATTCCCCCCATTGCCACCAGATGGCGGCCTTTAATTCATATGTAAACAGAATGATTTCCCTGCCTCTTAGTAAAGAAGCCTTTGAACAGGAGCGACAAACTTTAAAACAGATTGCGACCAACAATGGGTTCAAGGATGACACCGTGGACAGGATTTTGCTAAAACATCTAACTAAACGACACAACAGAACCTTTTTAGAAAACACAGAAAACACCACAAGGTTCTCATTATCTTTTATAGATAACTCAGCGTACAAAGTTGCACATATCTTCAGAAGTTTCAACGTCGATATTGCGTTTAGAACATCCAATACCCTAGCTAATAACCTACTAAATTGCAAAGACCCTACACCAACCCTGGACAAAAATGGAGTGTACGAGCTAAGTTGCGGAACTTGCGACGCCAAATACGTGGGAAGGACCTTTCGGAAACTAGAGACGAGAATCAAGGAACACGTCAAAAATGTGTCCAAAAGTGCTTTTGGTAAACATCTAGTCTTCAATAACCATCAATTCGATCCAAATACCAACGTGAAACTCTTGCATCAAATGGGCAAATCGAACACTCTTAACTTACTAGAAAGCTATGAAATTAGTAAGTCTTTACAAAATAATTCATTTACGTGTCTTAACAATCAACTGGAAATAATGTTATCCTATAATCCTATTTTTAAAAATCTTAGTTAATAAATTAGTGTAGGGTAAGCTTTAGTGGAGTAGGTCAAACGCTTAACACTGGTCCATTTGATCTACCACACTCAGTCAGCTGATTCAATTTTTAGAGATGAATGGAATTCTTTTTGCAAAATATCCTTATTAAGATGATTTGTTCCTTATTCATAATTGTTTTTGCCTTAATTTATGTCTTCTGTAACTGACAAGTAAGTTTAAAAAATCATATTTTTAATTAGCAATTAAATGTGTTGTCTTAAGTTTTTACTCTGTTAACAATGTTTAAATGTTTAATTGTATTGTAAATCAGGGCCTATCTTTTGTAGTGGCACCTGATGATGTTTGGTAAAACGAAATCGATCGTGCAGCAATAAATATTTCTGAACCAAGAAGTGCATTTGTTACAACTTCATTATGTATTTTAGAAAATGTTTCCCTTTCGGAGCCAAGTATAAAACTCCTACATGCCTTTTTAAATTGGTTGGCATTCATCAACTTAACTTCTTCAGGAAGGATGTTATAGGCCTTAGGGGCTAAAAATATGAAACTTCTTTGACCTATAGTTTTCACCATACCTTGGCTTATTACATTATTTTTGTTTCTAGTGTTATAAGTGTGATCCAGTTTTTCCTTATATTCATTAAACATGTAATTAACAAGGCTTTGAAAATATAGTTGGCGAATATCCATGAGAAGTGCGGTTTGAAATAGTTCGTTGGAAGGGTAAGTATTTTTTTTTCTGTACATTATTTTAAGTATTCTTTTTTGTATGACTTCTACCTTTTTAAGGACGGATTTATATACTCCTCCCCAACCTATTATTCCGTACCTAAGATGGGACTCAACCAAAGCATAGTAGACAGATTTTAATTGACTAATGTTTAGTACTTCTTTTATAGAGTTCATTAAATAGATTAATCCTCTAAGTTTTTTTGCTAAATTGTTAACATGTGTGTCCCATCTCAGGTGCGAATCAATATGTATTCCCAGGTATTTAGTACAGTTCGATCTTTTTATGGAGAAATTGTAGTTGTTGTCTGTTATAATGTTAAGTGTGTCATAATCTGGAAGGGAGCTTTTTCTACAGGAGAAGGGAACGAACAATGTTTTTTCAAAATTCACAGTTAATACCTTTGAATCGAAAAAATGTTTAATTAGTTTAAAGTCTTCTTCTATTTTGCTTTTTAGTGTCAACCAGTCACTATCCTCGTATATTATTACCGTATCATCGGCAAAACTAAGCACTTTTCCTGTAGAATCAATGCTAAATAAGTTGTTGATGTACACTATAAACAAAATAGGTCCTAAGACCGTCCCTTGAGGCACTCCACACTTAACCGTTTCAAAAGGACTCCTTGTATCATTAATTTGAACACATTGTGATCTGTTAGTCAGGTAATTTGTTAATAACTTCAAAGGCAAGTCGCGTATACCATATTTTTCGCATGTTTCTAACATTAGTTTATGACTGACTGTGTCAAATGCTTTAGCTAAGTCGATAAAGACACAAATTAGGGGTCCTCTTTTATCTAGGGCATCATATATGTGTTTGGTTAGCTTTTCAATTGCATCTTGTGTGCTTACTCCGCTTCGAAATCCCATTTGTTTGTCCGATAATATTTTGTACTTTTCTAAGAATTTAATTAATCTGTCTTTAAATATGCGTTCAAATATTTTTGCAAAGTTTGAAATCAGAGAAATAGGTCTATAATTGGAGACTCTTGATGAATCACCTTTTTTAAAGATTGGTTTGACTATAGACGTTTTAAAGGCGTTTGGTACCTCTCCGGTTTCAAATATTTTATTAATAATGTGTGATAGAGGAAAACTTATTTTGGAGGCAATTATTTTTAAAGTTTCTGCTTTAATACCGTCAATTCCTGTTGATTTTCCAGTCTTCAGTGTTTGGATCTGTTTAAAAACTTCACCTTCATCGGTTGGGGTCAAGAACATTGAATTTATCAAAGGTAATTGCTTGTATTTAGCGGTTACTTTCGGTACTTCTTTTGCAAGGTTTTCACCCATATTCACAAAAGTTTTGTTGAAATGTTTACATATGTCGTCATTTTCGGTTAATTCTACGTTATTGTTTTCGTCGTAAATTTTTTGGATTGGACTGTCGTTTTTCTTTTTTGAATTATTTATTTCTCTAACTACGTCATAGAGTAATTTTGCCGATTTCATATTAATTTCAATTTTGTTTTTAAAGTAGCTAATTTTGGTTGTTTTTATTAATAAATTTAGTTTATTTCTAAATGATGTATAGTTATTTTTTAGTTCGATGTTGTCTGGGTCCGTTTTGTACTTTCTAAATAGTTCGTCTCTTTTATTTATAGAGTTTATTATTCCGTTAGTTATCCATGCTTTTCTTTTTTTACATATTTTCCTTTTTGATATTTTGGTATGTTTTTTTATTTTACTTGTTACTAAACTTAAAAATTTATTTGTTGCAGATTCAACGCTAATATCTGATATGACTTCGTTCCACGATACGTTCACTAAGTCATTGTTTAACTCATCATAGTCAATTGAGGAAATGTAGGTATATTTGGGTAAGTTTGAATTTTTTTTTATAGATGGATATATTATTTGAAGAATGCAAGGATAATGGTCAGTGATTGGAGTTTGAACGACAATTGGTAAGTAATTTCCTTCTAAATTTTCATTTGTAGAATTAACAAATATATGGTCAATACATGTGGAGGATCGACCATGTTCTCTAGTTGGTGCATTTATAACTGATTTGTAATTAAATGAGGCTAGAACGTTTAGATATTCCGAAGTTATTTCCTCATTGTTAAGGATGTTAATATTTATGTCGCCAACTAGCATTTTTATATCTGCGTGCCACTTATGATTTTCAAAAAATCCTTGTAGATTTGCAACAAACTCATTCACTATTGTTGAGGGGGGTCTATATAATGCAAGTACGCTTATAGTTTTAGAATTAATTATTGTTTTTAATAGTATTGCTTTTATTTGACCAATATTTATTATTTCATAATTGTAGTTTAATTCTTGTTTAATATATACCACTAACCCGTCATTTTTATTGATGTCACCGTAATTATAAGCAATTTTGTATCCATTTAAGTGGGTCCTTATCATAATTTGGTTTTAGCTTCTAGTTTCCTTTTTTCAATTTACAGTTTTTCAATCAAACATGCATCGATATTGTTAGTAGTATATCCGCCCAACTATAGATGGCGCCACTACACATAATTGCAGATCACTGTAACATTTTTTCATTTCCTAGAATCATGTATTTTTTGTTAGGTTAGAAACACAAAATATGCCATTTCATCTTTTTTAACTTTTTCAATATTCTTATATCGTATAATTTGTTATGGAGTATGAATAACTGCGTCGTTTTAACTGTATTATATCGTACAACTTTTGCTTTTCATATTGCTGTAAGTTTTAGTTTACTAAATAATATTTAACTTAGTCCTAAGTACGTTTTTTAATTTTCAGTCTACTGTAGCTGAAGATGGAGCGAATTTTTTAATAACGCTTTGAAAGATCTACTACACTGTCATAACAACTGTTAACAATAAAGAAGCTAGGAGAAATAGACCAAAATATTCCTTTTTATTTCATTTGAAAACTCCTACGTGGGAACATGAATCATTTAATTGATGCGAGTCTGGCATTTATTTCCCAACAATACAAAAGGCTATTCTTAAAACGCATGTACTTACAATTGGACGTATACTTCAATAACAAATGTTTGGACAACAACTTAACTCCAAAATACATTAAAGTAAAAGTAAACAGAAACCTAATTTATGGTAGCACGGAAAGACAACGCAAGTTACTCATCAATAGTATTATCAAGCAGGAAATTCGTAGCAAATATATCCAAATCAATAACATAAACATAGAACTTAAGATTCTATACGATAACCTAAAAACTAGATGGAGTTTCTTTACGTTGAACCATTTTCTAACATCCATCCACGAAACAAGTATCTTCCTCAAAAACAGAAAAAGAGCTACATTAAATAAGAAGATACAGGCACTAAAGAGAGTCCCCGCACATGTTAGACTGAATTTGGAATTAATAAATCGTCCAACACACATGTTTTATGAAAAAACAAAGAACTTTACAGACCTGCGGTTCGAAAATGAAGAACTAGACATATTGAATAAAGGTTTGAAGTGGAATTTTTGCAGTAACAAGGACTGGAAGCAAAACATTGAACTCGTCACAGCACAGACAGAAACAATCCTTCAGGATATAGATAGAGCTACCCTATTGGAACATGGAGTGGTTGAAAAATGTAAACTGGCCATCAAATCGGAACTCAAGAAACATCCAACTAATGCATGGGTCGATCCGGAAGAAAAACACAGAAAAACCTTATATAAAAAAAAAAAAAATAAAAGATAACGATATAGTAGTCACAAAGGCGGACAAGGGGGCCAGTTTGGTTCTACTTAAAAGAGTAGACTACAATACGAAAGTTCAGAACTTTATATTGGAAAACAACTTTGTGGAAGAACGGGTCAACGTAAAATCGTTTTCCGATAGAACTTGGAACATCATAAAATCATGTAAGCAAGTCCTAAACCCGTTTACCACTAAGCTGTTGAACCCCCAACATAAAAATATACCGAGATTATATGGGTTATTAAAACTACATAAATCAGATAACTTCCAAGATATCCCGATAAGACCAGTTGTTTCTTTTTGCGGTTCCCCCATGTACAAACTCTCACAATGGTTAAACGAACGCCTTCAAATCCTTTTGAACTACGACCCGAAATATACAATAAAAAACTCGTTTGAGTTAGCAAAGAAAATTGCAGATAAAGAACTACCAGCAGATGCTATCATTTTCTCACTGGACGTAAAAAACCTGTTTACGAATGTTCCCGTCCCAGAATGCTTAGATATTATAAAAGAAAAAATGAGCAACAACTCCGATTTAACCGACCAGGAAGTTGAAGAGTACAGCAAACTCCTCCAATGCTGCACTGATCAGAATTTCTTTTTGTTCAACGAAATAACTTATAAGCAACCAACAGGCTTAAGCATGGGAAGTAACCTGAGCCCTATACTGGCCGATGTGTTCCTGGATGAATTGGAAACGAGGGAAATTACGAGAAACAATAATTTTACGCAATGGTTGTTCTACTACTTCCGCTACGTGGACGACATTCTTGGCGTTTGGACTGGTACAAGAGAAACCCTGGTAGAATTCGTCGACTACATCAATAATTTACATCCTAACATAACCTTCACTTTAGAAATAGGCCTAGATAATAAGATCAATTTTCTAGATCTGCAAATTTCTATCATAGACGGAAAACATGTGTTTGAAATCTATAGAAAACCGAGCTTTACAGGCAGCATGATTAGGAACAATTCTTTGCACCCAGTTGAGCACAAACACGCTGCATTTCACTCATTCATCCATAGGGCCCTCAGCCTACCTCTATCAGTTCAAGCTCTTACCAAAGAAATAAACACCATAAAAAATATAGCTGTGGATAACGGGTACAGTTCAAAATTGATTGATAAATTATTGAATCGACATCTCTATAATAGACACGTAAAGAATAACTTGATGTTAGCCCCTCTGGTTAACAACATGGTTACAGATAATATCAAGTACAGATCAATAAATTATATTGGTCCACTATCTAATAAAATTAGAAACATTCTAAAGTCCACAGACATAAAATTAGCCTTCAAAATTTCAAATTCCACGTATTTACTTAACAACAAGGATAAGATTAAAGACCTACAAAAATGTGGCATCTACAAATTAAATTGTCACAACTGTGATCGTTTTTATGTTGGAAGGACATATCGAACATTTTTAGTTAGAATCAATGAACACACCCGTTCTCTTAGGCTAAATAAAAATGACTCCCATTTTGCCAACCATTTGTTAGAAACAGGGCATACCTTTAATGTAGATACGGATTTTAATATCTTACATGTTCAGAACAATATAAAATTGCTCAATACCTTGGAACTCTTAGAGATTCTTAAACACAAAAAACGTTTCCCAGAAAAGATGCTTAATGTACAGCTCGAGTTTATTACAAATCATATTCTAAGTGTGGTAATTTGAAGATTTGAGTGGCTTCCCTCCTTTTTTCAAAGTTAGGTTAGCTTACAGGGTCCTTATCATAATTTGGTTTTAGCTTCTAGTTTCCTTTTTTCAATTTACAGTTTTTCAATCAAACATGCATCGATATTGTTAGTAGTATATCCGCCCAACTATAGATGGCGCCACTACACATAATTGCAGATCACTGTAACATTTTTTCATTTCCTAGAATCATGTATTTTTTGTTAGGTTAGAAACACAAAATATGCCATTTCATCTTTTTTAACTTTTTCAATATTCTTATATCGTATAATTTGTTATGGAGTATGAATAACTGCGTCGTTTTAACTGTATTATATCGTACAACTTTTGCTTTTCATATTGCTGTAAGTTTTAGTTTACTAAATAATATTTAACTTAGTCCTAAGTACGTTTTTTAATTTTCAGTCTACTGTAGCTGAAGATGGAGCGAATTTTTTAATAACGCTTTGAAAGATCTACTACACTGTCATAACAACTGTTAACAATAAAGAAGCTAGGAGAAATAGACCAAAATATTCCTTTTTATTTCATTTGAAAACTCCTACGTGGGAACATGAATCATTTAAAACGTATGTCATGTTTTAAAAATGCTTGGTTTTTAATTTTAACCTCAAAAAGGTATTATTAATGGAATAATTGAATAATACTAATAAGAACCAAGATTATAATCCTGTAACATGTACAGATCAGGTTAAGAAAAAGAAACATTGTTTAACTAGATAACTGATAAATATTTTAAAAATCAACATTCTTATATATTTGATTTTCGAAATGCAGCAAAACATCAAATCTGTAAATACTTACTACATGGAGTTTTGGAAACGCCTATACGATCTTCTTTCCAACAAACCAAACTTTGTTATTTGAACATTGGGAAACTAAATTACTACCATATGATCTATTTATTATTTTATCAATTGTTTTTTATTTATACAATATAAATATGTTTTGTACAAAGAAAAACTAATTTTAAATAAGTTCTATCTTTAAAAATGTCTGATGTTGTATATAAGATTATTAAATAAAGAAAATAGTACTTAACAATTAAAATTTAGCATTTCTACCTTGCCTTTGTCTTTATAAAGTTATACAGTGTGTTCAATTGAGGATTATACACCCCCTATGACTTATTTAATATAGCAAATACATTAAAAAAAAAAACAGGTCAATTTAGTTACGGAGGGGGACATCAAAAAAATATAATATCAATTTTTTTTCTTTAACCTTCTGTCACCCACCAACCCCAACCTAGGATTTTTAAATTACAAACCCTATCTTGCGCTACCTCATTTGAAAGAGAAAAAAAAAGATTTAAGATGGCGTTAAAAATACTGAAATCGGTTGGCCCCTTTTTGAAATAATAAGAGTGTTTTTTTCTGGCAATAACTTTTGATCGGTTTGTAATATTTATTTCTAAAAATTTTTAAATAATTGCTTAAAGAAAACACTAAGTTTTAAAAGCACAAAATTATTTTTTTTTTACTTTTGCACAAGGGGTAAAAAAATGTTTTGTGTTTTTTAATAAAAGGAGAGTCATGTGACACCTCATTTTAGTTCATTTCTCTAAAGGAAATGTACTATTGTAATTGCAATTTCTGAAAATCGATGTTTTTTGGAAACTGTGCCTAAACGAAGCAAGATACGTAAATGTTAGGGTGTTGGAAAGATGCTACAAAAAATTACCGATCTTTTGATACTAGAATCATATCGATCGGACCATCCACTGGGTTGTTATTAAAAAATATCACTTTGGTGTATGTTAGGATGGATGGATGGATGGATGTATGGATGTACGGAGCAAAAAATTTCTTTAACCGTAATTTACTCAATTATGGTACTAGGTAGAAGGTTCAAACTTGGCATAAGTAAATACCAAAGTCTTGTGGTCAAGATGACCACAAGGTCATACTGACCACTGGTCAAGGTTAGTAGATATTGCATGAAAAAAAAAATCTAGCCCAAAATATTGTGATTTTTTTTTGCTTAAACATATTCTTTCGGAGGGCCCTTTGTGTTAAAAATTTTTAAAAAAAATTCTATGTCTAGGAAAAGAGCTATGACGTTTTCAAATGTCAATGTTTGCATTGACATAGCTCCAATACTTCAATAGTTAGAGGACTCAAACTTGGAGGATGGATACACAAGAGACAGGGGTTCAAGGTCATGTCAAGGTCATATCTTTTTGAAGGTCAATAGCATTTTTATTATTAAAAATGTATGTTAAGGTAAATGCAAGGTAAATGTTGGACATGTTTTTGAAAACACAAAAGCTTGTTCTTGTGTTTCGGACTTAGTAAGCCATATTCAGGGAATTATTTATAGTTTGACTTTAATTATCTCATACACCATAATAGTTGGAGGATGGATAACCAAAAGATAACAGTTCAAGGTCATGTAAAGGTCATATTGATTGAAAGGTCAATAGCATTTTTATTATTAAAAAGCTATGTTAAGGAAAATGTAAGGTAAATGTTGGACATATTTTTGAAAACACAAAAGATTGTTCTTGTGTTTCGGACTTGGTAAGCCATCTTCAGGAAACAATTTATAGTTTGACTTCAATTATCTCATACACCTTAATAGTTCTGTCTCAAACTTGGAGGATGGATACACAAAAGACAGGGTTTCAAGGTCATGTCAAGGTCATATCTTTTTAAAGGTCAATAGCATTCTTATTATTAAAAAACTATGTCACGTTAAATACAAGGTACATTTTGGACATGTTTTTAAAACACAAAAGGTTGTTCTTATGTTTCTGACTTAGTGGGCCATCTTCAGGAAACAATTTATAGTTTGACTTCAATTATCCCATGCACCACAATAGTTAAAGGTCTCAAACTTAGAGGATGGATAACCAATAGACAAGAGTTCAAGGTCATGTCAAGGTCATATGGTTTAAAAGATCAATAGCATTTTTATTATTAAAAACCTATGTTAAGGTAAATGCAAGGTAAATGTTCGACATGCTTTTGAAAACACAAAAGGTTGTTCTTGTGTTTCGGACTTAGTAAGCCATCTTCAGGGAACGATTTATAGTTTGACTTCAATTATCTCATACACCACAATAGTTAAAGGTCTTAAACTTGGAGGATGGATAACCAAAGGACAGTAGTTCAAGGTCATGTCAAGGTCATATTGTTTGAAAGGTCAATAGGATTTTTATTATTAAAAAACTATCTTAAGTTAAATGCAAGGTAAATGTTGGACATGTTTTCAAAAACATATAAGGTTGTTCTTATGTTTCGGACCTAGTAGGTCATCTTCAGGAGACGATTTATAATTTGACGATTAGTAAAGTCAAACTTAAAGAATGGATAATTAAAAGACAAGGGTTCAGGGTCATGTAAAGGTTTTATGGTTTAAAAGTTCAGTATAATTTTCATTATTCCAAAACTATTTTTTGTTAAATGCAATGTAAATATTGGACATGTCTTTAAAAACATAAAAGGTTTTTTTTATGTTTTGGACCTACTGGACTATCATCAAAAAACGCTATAATTCTAACAAAAAAATGAATTTATACGTAAGAAATGAACTCAAGAGTCGGATCTACCGGCTTCGACTCAGCTAGTTAAAGGTATTTTTATGTCCTATGCGAAGGTTATAAAAATTTTGTTGGATTTTTTTTTTCAAGAATTTATTATGAAAAAAGAAAACGGAAGGGTGTTTTGCAGAAATAGCTTCCTTATTGACTTTATTTTTGTTGAACCAATAATGATGCCCATTTCAAACTTCTTGTTAAGTAAATTATTTTTGCAAAATATTTTAATTCTTGTAAAGAAGTTAAAAAAAAAATTTTCCTACTAAAAATTAGTGTTTTTTTACACAGTTATTAAAAAAAATTAGAAATAAATATTACAAACCGATCAAAAGTTATCGCCAGAAAAAGGGACTTTTATTATTTCAAAAAGGGGTCAGCCGATTTTAGTTTTTTTACCGCCATCGTAAACCTTATTTTTTTCTTTTTCAAATGAGGTATTCCAAGATAGGGGTTGTAATTTAAAAATTCTAGGTTGGGGTTGGTGGGTAACAGATGGTTAAAGAAAAAAAATCAATTTTATATTTTTTAGATGTACCCCTTTGTAACTCAATTGACCTGTTTTTTCTTATAAATATATTTGCTATATTAAGAAAGTTATAGGGGGTGTCTAATCCTCAATTGAACACACTGTATGTTTAGTGACAGACAACACCTTAATTAAATCAGGTGGATCACAAGCTTTCATCTTATTATAAACGGACAAGTGCTAAGAAACGCCTTATAAAACAAGTTTTATATGCTATTTTTTATAATTGCCTAATTAAATTTATTAAAAACCATTGTAATTTGAATTGAGTTTTTATTCAACTTAAAATTTTATATTTATTAGATTGGTAACATGGGTCTGGGAGAATTCACCACCCACAATTCACCGCCGACAATTCATCGTCCACAATTCACCGATCCACAGTTCATCGATAAGACAATTCATCGACAAGTCAATTCACCGCCACACAATTGTTCGATGGGAGAATTCATCGCCTAGTATGAATATTAAATGAAATGAGTTTAAACTACAATGCTTTCTAATAATGGGTTAATACATTTTTAGCATAACAACATCGAGAACAACACCTAGTAATATGTCCCTCAGTGTAATGCACACAATTTTGGACGCACTGTTAGGCATCGACATAGCTAGAGTTTATATTTTCGTTTTAGCAGCAAAACTTTACCTAATCTACCTAACCTAATGTCCCCCAGTGGAAAGTGTCCCCCATTGCTTTCATATAAGTCAGTCTAAAATCCTGAAATTGAAAAAAAAGTATGCATATTGGACTTTACCCTGGTAAAAAAAATCCATTACCTATATCCTTTCCGTTGTGGACAATTTAAGTCTGCAAATTGGGTGTCTGCAAATAAGAGGACACGGGCAATATTCTCGGTAAATAAATATCCAAGAAATTTCAATAAAATCATTAGGTAATTATTATCTATAATTATTTTGGTGGCAGGCCATATTCTAGGTAAATAAATTTCTGTTATTTATTTTGTTCATTAAATAAACTAATATTCATACTAGGCGATGAATTCTCCCATCGAACAATTGTGTGGCGATTAATTGACTTGTCGATGAACTGTCTTATCGATAAACTGTGGATCGGTGAATTGTGGGCGATGAATTGTTGGCGGTGAATTGTGGGTGGTGAATTCTCCGGATACCTGGTAACATTGACATTTTGAATATTTTGAAATAAAAAGTAAATTTACTTATATTGAATTATTGATTATCATGTCCCTCTTAAGTTATGTAAAAAATCAACTTATCCCATTTGGTACTCCAAAAATTTGATATCGTTAATTATTCAGAAAAAGTCAGCTAACATAAAATTTAAAGAAACCAAAAATCCCTTTGATTATTTAACTTTTTCTAATCTTTGGGTTCAATGTAAGGTTGAAAGTGAAACTTGCTACAAGAATTATATTTTTAATATTGAATTTAACCTTATAAATAATCCAAAAAGCTTCTGGCAGTTTGTTAAAACCAGGAAAGATATTAATGGGCTTCCTAGTAAGCTGAGTTACAATGGATGCATATTAAATTACCCTGCACATATTGCTGGGGATTTGGCTGATTATTTTTCTCTTGCCTATGTAAATAACACGGGTTCAAACCACAATCCTGCTCCATTTTCTTCAACAAACATAAATTTTTTCACGTGTTGGCTATCAATAAATGATGTTATGGAGGGGATAAACTCGCTGAAAAGCTCGGGCAACTTTGGGTCGGATAAAATTCTTTCGTTATTTTTAATTGAATGTAAATTTTCACTTGTTACTCCTTTAAGTTTATTGTTAAAGAAATCACTAAGTGAAGGGGTGTTTTTTTTTGAAAAGCTGCTGCAGATTTTTTTTTTTAACTTTAAAAGTATTATTGTGGAAGAGCAACATGATTTCCTTCCGGAAAAATCAACTTGTACAATCCTGCTCAGCCTAAAGACGCATGTTTTAGATGCTTTTGAGTATAGCACAAACAAGTCTACGTAGTTTATACAGATTATTCTAAAGCTTTTGACAGGGTGGATATTGGTATTTTAGTAAAAAAACTCTCTTGTCTTTTGTCTTTTGGTTTAAATGGAAAAATGTTAAAATGGGAAAAAGCTTCCTCACCACCAGAGTACAAATAGTTAAAGTTTTGAATGCTGAATCGCATCCAATCATGGAGACGTCAGGCGTTCCTCAAGGAGCACACCTACCTCCCATCCTCCTTAACTTGTTTATAAACGACATTTCACTTTTTATAAATCCCTGTAAATTTCTTCTCTTCGCTGATGACTTAAAAATGTTGTCAACAATTTCAAGTCAAAACGATTCTCTTATTTTACAATTTGCCATAAGAAAGCTTGAAGACTGGTGCTATTGTAATAACATGTATCTGAACGTTGAAAAATGCATGTTCATGCGCTTCTCTAGGTGTCAAAATCAAATAAGTTTTGGGTACTCGCTAAATAATGCAAATCTTCGTGAAGTTTTTACATTTAAAGACCTGGGAATATAGTTTGATCCAAAGCTGTCGTTTAATTTGCATCTTGATCTTCTAGTAAACAAGGCACTTAAGTCTATAGGCTTTGTAAAACGTAATTTAAAGGATTTTACCAATCTTGTGTATCAAGCAACTCTATTTTGCTCTAGTTAGGTCTTTATTGGAGTATTGTTCAGTAGTTTAAAGCCCTAATTACCAAAAATACATTGTAAAAATTGAACGTGTTCAAAATAGATTTCTTCGTTTTCTCGTTATTAAGAGCCACATTACCTTAGGTGATAGAAGTTCAAGTCATCTGCGTTTATTCCTTCATTAGAACGTAGAAGAGTCGAATCAGATATGATTTTTATTTTTAAACTATCTATAGGCAAAGTCCGTATCTTTTGAGCCTACTTAACGTCCCCATTGTTAGACAACAACACCTTTTTTGTATTCGTTTTCACAAGACAAATTAATCCTTTTTCTCATACCTGGAACGTATGTCTAGAGCTATTAATCTTTTTGAAGTTAGTTTATTTGGAGTTTTATTACTAATTTTCAAACGAAAGTTGGGTAGGCAAATTGAATATTTTGTAGGTTTAGTTAATTCAAGTACCTTGTTAATTAGTTTAAGATAATTTTTTTATTATAAAACGTAACCGTTAGTTACTATTACTATGTTAATATCTGAAAAAGGCTTGGCCGTAAATAAAGATTTATTATTACTTATAATAATGACATATGTAAACTTTATTCATTTAAAACTAAATTAATAGGCGTTTTGAATAAAAAATAGCCATTAATATCGTTTCTCCAATTCCTCTAGTTCTGTTACTACGTTTACACAAAATCTCTTCCCCAAAAGTTTTTAATAATTTATAAATCAAAAAACCTTGCAAGAGAAAAATTTATCTTCTTGCACCTAAGAAACAAACTTAATTAAATTACAATTTTGTGTTAAAAAATGAAGCAATTGACCAGCCTTAAAAAACAAAATATTCACTCTGAAAATATCGCAAAATAGTATAAAACGCATTTATAATTTAGCTTACTTAAGATTTGTAAGCTGCTATATGGCCATAATCACAACGAAGAAAAACGATGATTACTTTGTTAAATCTGCATTTTTTTCGTACGTAATTAATATGACATATGCTGCTATAAATCAAAATAAATAATAGGCTATTGGATTAAAATCAGGCTGCCTGATCGAGTTTGATTCCCAATTTCGCAACTAAAAAGTTGCTAGTTTTTAGAGGTGGGGCTTTGGTTGGTTGTGTCGTGGGGCCCCCCGCAAAAACTGTTTGGGCCCCTAAAATTTTTTTTGAATTTTTACTGATTTTAAACACTTAAAACACTATTTTTGTAATTATTTTTTTCATGTCGAGGCTCCTAAAAAATTCGGAAGGCCTGGGGCCCCCTTCACACGGCGGGGGCACTAAATGCGCCACTGATTAGGCATATTTACTTTGTCAGAGATTTAATAGACCAGTGAAGATCGCACAAATATAGGGTCAACCTCGAAATTTCTTCCAGCAAGCTGAATTTTTGCATACACCTTTATTTTAGCATTATAAAAGTTGTCTTAAAAGTCACCGTGCTGAGCACGTCGGCGTCACGAGATATTTGGGGCCAAAGGTTGCAAAAAACCGTTTTTGGGCAACAACTTTTTTTTCTGTACATCTAATGCTATTTGAAGTTATTAACAAAATTATAGGGCTTAAAATTCTACACCATCTGGACTTTGGTAGAAACTTGTACGATAAACCCTTATTGAGTTAGAGGCCGAAGACTAAAGCCGGTGCCCCATTTTTTGGCATGGCCCTAATATGATGACATTTAATGATGGAAAATTTTTCTTTGTAAAATGTATTCTTTAGGACCCATTACACGATTTAATTTTGTTTCATCCCTTAGGAGCTAAAAAGAACCCGCCCTCTTTTTTGAAATAAGGGGGCTTTTTATTTAGCTCTTTTGAGTTAAATAAAGAAATGATGTGTCGTTTCCTACTAAATGATAATATTTACACTCATTTTTAACAACAACAACCCTATTTGACCAATATTTAAGCCAGAAAAAAATATTTAAAAAAAAAAATTACAGTGCACTTTAACGTTATAGCAGAAATTAATCTATAGCATGAATTTTGCGATTTTTAGGGGCAAATTAAATAATTTTTGTCTTTAATTTGACATTATATCTAATTATATCATATTAATGACAAAGATACCTAAGTCTGCCCCAAAAACTGCAGAAATTACGTCACAAACTAATTTCTGCTATAATGTTTAAATTCAGTGCAACTCTTTTTTAAATATTTTTTTCTGGCTAAAATATTGGTCAAATAGGGTTGTTGTTGCTAAAAATGAGTGTAAATATTATCATTTAGTAGGAAACGACACATCATTTCTTTATTTAACTCAAAAGATCTAAATAAAAAGCCCCCTTATTTCAAAAAAGAGGGGGGTTCTTTTTAGCTCCTAAGGGATGAAACAAAATTTTGTCCGTCTTAAATCGTGTAATGGGTCCTAAAGAATACATTTTTCGAAGAAAAATTTTCCATCATTAAATGTCATCATATTAGGGCCATGCAAAAAAATGGGGCACCGGCTTTAGTCTTCGGCCTCTAACTCAATAAGGGTTTATCGTACAAGTTTCTACCAAAGTCCAGATGGTGTAGAATTTTAAGCCCTATAATTTTGTTAATAACTTCAAATAGCATTAGATACACAGAAAAAAAGTTGTTGCCCAAAAACGGTTTTTTGCGACCTTTGGCCCCAAATATCTCGTGACGCCGACGTGCTCAGCACGGTTACTTTTAAGACAACTTTTATAATGCTAAAATGGAGGTGCATGCAAAAATTCAGCTTGCTGGAAGAAATTCCGAGGTGAAATGCGATTTTCACTGCAGTAGAAGCAAACTTTAAACTCTAAAATAAGCGAGGAGGATGGTTACCAACCAGACTCAGTTCTGAACAGAAACTGTTTACTGGCTTGTTCCCCATAAATTTAATTTTTGCTTATCGTTTTATAGTGTATTTACTTTTATCTTCGATTTCATTGTTTGAGTGAATCGATAAATTACATTCATTTTTACCAATTTTTTCAAAAATTTTCAACATGGCTACAATAGGTGCTTCCACTAATATGGATAATAAAAGCGAAACAGAGTATGATAATACTAATTGTCCTAAAAATATAAGTGAGACAAGAAAAACTCCTAAATGAAGTGGTGCTTCCATAAACATTACCATAACTCTTATAACAATTGGATGCACAAGATAGGCGCAGTAGGTAACTCGGCTGTAAGGATAAAACACGCTTGATGATAAAATGCTGTTTATAAAACCTAAAACAAAAACAGTAAACATATTATTTAGTTTCAATTTAAAGCACTTCGTTTAAACACTTAACCCATATTCTGGGTCGAAAAAAGATGCCTGTTTTCGTATGAGAGATTCCGGGGCACTCGGTTTAGGCGCCTATTTAAGATTTGGCTCATAAACCTTATGGATAATCCGGCCCTATGTACCAAGTTTGACGCATCACTTTAGGTTCTTAGAATCGGGACTATAAAAAAAGCTATAGCTGGTACATTTTTGATTTTAGGTTTTAAAATAATAAAGATTTTGTTTACCCAATGCAAAACAAAGGATATACAGATTGTCCAGAAATTGGCGCATAAACGCGACGATACATTATTGGGACATCTCTAGCGATCCCTAGAAAAATGTTGAGAAAACATACCACATACACACATCAAAATAATCTAAGGGACAACATCTTTTTCTTAAATGTTTGGTTGGTGATTTAAAGTTTAGCTATTTTTACCAATGCAGTTTTTTCTTACAATGCCTCTAAATAATTATCAACCATTTTCAGCGAGTATATCCCTCCTGTCATATACAGTGATCTAAAGTGTCATTTTTGGCGTTTTACAGTGGAAAAATGGCCGGCGGCAAGTTTTTCCGCGAAAAAACCCGACTGTCAAATTTGACAATGTTAATAAAAATTTTACTAAAAATTAGTTCAAAATTTACATTATTAAGGGCTTTCTCCGAACTTAATCTGTAAGGTATCATTCTGGTACTGATTGCAGCGCCTGATTTACAACTTTTAGGACTTCTAGAAGTAGCTTCTGTTTTAAATTGACTGTTATCAAAAGAAGGATTAACCATTTGACTAACGTTAAAGAAATTGACCATATCAACCAGAGACGTCCGGTCCCAATTATCCAGAGTATTCTATTGGCTTTTAGACTTTCCTAAAAATTAAACAAGACAGTAAGCCTTATTTTAAAAACGACTAGAATAATTTTGTAAACCGATTATAAAATTCGAAAAATCCACATTTTAATCAAAGTCAAAAAAAAATTAAACCCTCAATAAAAAAAACTTTATAGTAAGATTTCTTTTTTTTTATTTGTTATTTTAAAAGAAAAATTTTCTTTCTAAAACTTTAGGAAGGTTGACAAACAACCATATCCCTAACTTTCTTGAAGCAGTTTAGATGAGATATTTAGATGTATCTTCCTAAACTGCAACTTTGTTCGCATTTTCCTTAATGAATATAACAGATGGATTTTTTTAACAATTTTCCAGGAATCCCAAGACATGTCCCAATAATGTTCCATCGCGGTCATGCGTCAATTTTTGGATATCCTGTATGTTAGAAACATCGCGTAAAATCTAAATTAAGAGCTTTTCTCATTCCAAGAACCTAAATCAACTGCGTATTCAATGTTTTAAATTTCAAGTAAAGGGTGATCATTTATAGAATTTAAATTTTACTATACTGACTTTACCTCCATTTTACTTTGACTTAAATTCTTAACCAAAAATTAAATTAACTAAATAGTAAGGCAAATTTATAAATTAGTCTTTGTGCTGCTTTAGTGAACCAACCATAATAAAATAAATAAAGCATAAAGCTTCACAATGAAAATTAGCTTGCATCCGGTAAGAATTAAGGTAGCTTGGCAAATATGTATTGAGGCAATGTCATTCACAATGAATTAGCTTGTAAGAGCTCATGCAAACTAATTCATTGTGAATAGTATATCCCAAATACATAGTTTGAGCTTTTGCAAGCTACCTTAATTCTTACAAGATACAAGCTAATTTTCATTGTGAATCCCACTTAATACAAGACCTTAATCTTGTAGCCTTAGGGTAGAAAAAAGATTTCGCTGAATGTGTATTACTGATTTTACTATAAATATTATTATTAGAATTCACTAATTAAAAAACAAGTATACTTATGCCCTTTCAGTCACAGAATTATAATCGCTTGTTTTCCGCCGAGCGCCGGTTTGTAGGCATGAGTTTGCTGGCGGAAGTATAGCCTGTTTTAAAATGTATTCAAAATTTTACATTCGATATAAAATCACCCAATTGTTTGATTTGTTTTATATTTGGTAAGCATGGTCCTTACCCATGGTGAAGGTGGTAAAAAAACAATTTTTCAGATTTCCATAATTTTTCTTGTCTTTGACTGAAAATTAAATTTTAGGATGTTGCGATTTCGGAAGATTAAAATTGGTAGTAATTTTAAGTTGACAATGGACACTTTTTTCTATTAAAAAATCAGGAGCTGCTTATTTGCACTCCCTTTCTACTAGAATGTTCCTCAAACTATGGAAAATCATAGTTTGTTTAGGTCCAAAAAAAGGTGTGGATAGATATTTTTTTATTGATAAAGAAAATAATTTTGTTTGTTATTGAACGTCGTTTAAAAACAGCCAATGCTTTTAAAATGTTACCGAGTGCGTTAAATTTAAACAAGATCGAATAATATTTTGATTTCCTGGAAGATTAAAATTAGAAGTAGTTTTTAGTTGGCATGGACACATCTTTTTATAAAAAAAAATATGGACCGCATTTGCACTCCTTCTCTACCAGGCAGCAATCAAAAATGACCAAATATACCAAAAAAAGTTATGTGGTACTAAGTAGATTTCTTTTTGGTAATTTTGAAATGTTTATGTGGTATAGAAACGCCTTAAAAAAAATATGGTTTGTGATTTAACTTCGTTTAAAAGCAGGTTTTAATAGTCAGTCGGCATCTGTACCTCAGCCGGTGCAGATGTGGGTACGAGCGCTCGACGTTATCAGTAAGATAATAAAGACAACAAACAAGTCTAATCGCGAATATTGTTATTTGGATACATAATTAATCAAAATGAATACGAATTTCCCGAGAATAAATACTTTTAGTATTGATTTCATGGATGTAAATGAAGAAATTTCTAAATTAGAATACCACCTGTTTTTACAAGGACAAATGAATCTGAATCCTGCCGAAGTACTTAGTATTGGTATACCTGGGAAAAAACTAATTGTTAAAATTAAAACTAACGAATACTTTGAAGAAATCTTTGAAAAATATGCAGACAATTTGGAATATGTAGGAAAAGACACCAAAATTACAAAATTAGAACTAGTAAACGAGAGTGAAAAAATAACAGTAAAAATCCATAGAATTCCCCTCGAAATACCTGATATTGAAATTAAGAAAGTTCTATCTCAATATGGAACTGTAAGTAATTTATACAATGACACCTGGAAAAACTTACCCTTTAAATGTTATAACGACACCAAAATAGCAAAAATGATTTTAAACAAAAGTATTCCATCTTATGTAACAATATGCGGCCGTCAGCATTGGACAAATTATTTAGGACAAACAAAAACATGCCGAAGATGTGATGCTAACGACCACGAAGCAAAAGATTGTCCCAAAAGTGTGAACTCTAAATCATTTTTTACCAGAAGATGGGAAAACCTACCTACAAATCTTGTACCTTTAAAACCGCAGCAAAATACCAAAGAACAACAAATAAACAACAAAAACGAACCCGTTATTACCATGGTACATTCTACTCCAAAAATCGATCCCGTGCCAATAAAAAACACCATTATGGAAAAAGAGGGAGAGACTGCCAATATTGTTGAAAGTTCTCAAGACACCCAAACTGATACTAGTATTAAGCCCAACCAAGAGCATGAAAAACGTGAAAAGGAAAAAAGAAAAAGAGACAGACCAGTGATGACTGATTCAAGTGAAGACGGTGCCAAAACACATCACAGAAAGAATGTAAAACTTGATGAGAAAGTGAGCCTTGATAGTTGGGCTGATGATGTTGATAATGACCTGATGGAAACGTTAAGCCATGGTGATGAGTCTGATCCGCAGTCTGATCCAGACAAGTATATTGAATCAACCTAAGTTAAGAGTAAGAAATTAATGTTGTTAAAAATTGATTATTTGCCAAATTGATCTATTACATTGTCTTTTTTGTTTAAATTAATTCTACGCTAACTTTAAAAATTAATTGCTAATATACCAAAATGCAGCAAAATTATTATAGGACGTATACTTCCATTTTTCTATTATGCACTTAAGATCGGATGGCCCAAAGCATCTGGATTTTCCTTTCTCTATTTGGGTTTCTCTTAAATAGATTCACAAAATGCAACAAATATCTTTAGTCATTGGCAGCTTGAATCTGTGTACTATTCAATCTGATACGAAACTTTGTATGCTCAAAGATTTTATTTTTGCGCAAAATGTGGACATTTTATTTTTACAAGAAGTAGCTCTGACTGATTTTGGATTTATACGCAATTTTAACGCAATAGTAAATGTTAACGAAAATCGAAGAGGTACAGCTATTTTATTAAGGGACAATCTAAAGTTTTCAGACGTAATATTATTGGATTCTTCCAGGGGTATTAGTTTAGTTGTCAATGGTACCCGCCTTATTAATGTTTATGCGCCAAGTGGTTCCCAAAATAAGAACGAAAGACAAAATTTCTTTGAAAATGAGGTACCGGTTTTATTAAAATCTGAACGGAATGTAATACTAGGTGGCGATTTTAATTGTATAATACACAAGAACGATAGTACTAATGAAAACCCACAAAACAAATGCGAATCTTTAAAAAAAATAATAACTAACTTGGAATTTTCGGATATTTGGGAATATAAACACAATAATTCTAAAGGCTTTACGTACTTTCACCCTCAAGGGGCATCTAGATTGGATAGATTTTATATTTCAAAAAGTAAATTATCTCAGGTTGGAATGTGCTTTATTCATCCCACAGCTTTCAGCGATCATCGAGCTATCATATTTAACTACAGAATTGACCGTGTAGATGTCAAAAATAACGAGTTTAAGTATTACTGGACACTAAATAATTCGATTCTTAAAAATAAAAAAGTAAAGGAATATTTTCAAATAGAGTGGAATAATTGGGTTAATAAACAAAAATCATACTCTACCACTTTGGAGTGGTGGTGCAGTTATGGGAAAATAAAGGTTGCGGCATTTTTTAGGTGGCAGTTTAGTTATTTTAAAAGGCTCGGATTAAAGAAAATTAACCATTATTATGCTGTTTTAAAAGAACTTATGGAAAGTGTAAACCAAGATAACGCACTTTCATCTGAAAAATTTATCGAAATAAAAAAAATCAAAGCCCTTATAATCCGAGAACAAGCTGGTTTTTATGATGAAATAATTTTAAAAAATAAAAACGTGGGACTAATTCATAATGAAAGCTACTCGTTGTTCCATTTGATTAAAAAAAACAAAACTAGTAAAAAAAACAATATATCACAAATACAAGTTGATGATCGTCTTATAAATAATCCAACAGAAATAAAAACAAATATTTTTGAGTTTTTTTCCAATTTATATAAAGAAAATAGTGCACTTAAAATTGATAAAAGGATAATTAACGAAAGTATTGCCAAAAATGGGTGTTTATTGAATGATGATAATGACATCATAGTAAGTAATTTTGATGAAAATGAAATCTACAACATTTTAAAATCTAGCCAAAAACATAAGTCTCCTGGACATGATGGACTTACCTTAGAATTTTATCTTGATTATTGGGATATTATTAAGGACACCATGGTCTTAATAATAAATGAAATACACAAAGGTGTTGCTATACCTGACAGTTTTAAAAAGGGAATTATAGTTTTAGTCCCAAAAATATCTAACCCTGTTAATATAAAAGATTTTCGCCCTATATCTCTTTTGTGTACAGATTACAAAATATACATGAAATGTTTAAAAGAAAGATTGGCTATGTTCCTTGATAAATTGGTTTCAAAAGAGCAAACTTGTAGTACACCGAACCGAAATATTTTAGACACATTAACTAATATAAGGGAAGCCTCAGTTCAGGCAATTATCAAACGTCGTAGACAACTGCTTTTGAGTCTAGATTTTGATCATGCATTTGATCGTATCAGTCATAGTTATATATTTTATCTGCTTGAACAACTAAAATTAAATCCAAACATAATTAGAAATATACAAAATTTATATAAAAATGCCAAATCGTGTTTACAAATAAATGGTGACCGTTCACAGGAAACATGTATAAACAGTGGAGTGAGACAAGGGTGTCCCATGTCAATGTTAATTTTTATTATCGCCATACAACCGCTTATTAATATGAGCCAAAAAAAAAACATAAATTGTAATGCATATGCGGATGACATATCTTTTATCATAAATTCATCAGAGGAACTAAATTTAGTTAAAAGTATAGTTGCTGATTTTTGTGGCTTTTCTGGGGCCAAACTGAATAAAGCTAAATGTAAGGCGATACTTTTAGGTCCTTCAAATAAAAAACATTTTTTTCAAGATAGTTATGACTGGTTCGAAATTAAAAATAAAATTAAGATCTTGGGCTTGGAGTTTTTTGCTAATATAAGAGAGTCTATTAAAGAAAATTGGACCAAAATAGTTTTAAATGTTCAAGCAGTTTTGAATAATAACAAGTACCGTTTTCTTAGTTTGTATCAGAGGGCTGCTTTCGTTAATATTTATGCACTTTCCAAAGTGTGGTTTTGCGCTCAAATTTTACCAATACCGAAAATGACGGCTAATAGAATATCGTCCATAATTGGCTGGTTTGTGTGGACCAGAGTTACTTTAAGAGTAGCGAAAACCACTGTCATCTTGCCAAAGAATGAGGGTGGACTTGCGATATCTGATGTGTGGACTAAGGCTAATGTCTTACTAATTAAAAATATTATTATAGGAATAAGTCAAAATAAACTCGAGTATCATAAATCGGAATACATTCAGAATCCACCATACCCTTTATTAGCTCCAAAAACTGCACCACATTATAAGAGGTTTATTCTTGAGTTTCCATATCACGAAAATCATGTGGCATTACTAGAAAACGGTACAAATATTTCTTCAAAAAAATTATATTCTGAAAAGCTAGCTGGTTTTCAATATAAACCTAGTATTGTGGGAAAAAAAGAAAATCTAAACTGGCCAGTAATATGGTCTAATATTAACACCTCATGCCTTACACATTTTCAGAAAAGTCTTGCTTTTACGGTATGTCATGAAATTTATCCGACACAAAAAGTTTTATTTAAAATATCCAAGGCAACCGATGATAAGTGCAAAAGATGCGGCATTCATGAGGATTCAATAGTACACAGATTTGAATGTTATAATGAACTTAAACCAATTGCAGAATGGATTATTTCCTCAACGAGAAACATTTTTATGTTACATTCAAAAAAATTAAAAGACATATTGGAGTTTAATTTTCTTTGTAAATGTAAAAAATCTAATAACTTGCTGAATTTAATCATTATTGAGCTGTTGGATTATATTTTGTCCCACAAAAATGTTAGCTTTAATGAATTTAAGACTGTCCTTAGAAATAGTGGTCAAATTAAAAAGAATAATGTAGGAATTTTTGAAATTATTTAGTTATAGTAATGAAATATACTTAGTATTAGTATAGTATAAGTATTATGTTAAATTTGTTAATTTTTTATTATGAATAAAATTGTTTAAAAAAAAAAAAAAAAATAGCCTGCAAAATCGAATCACGAGATCGTTTATTGTATTTACTTTTATTGCTGACTAGAGAGATACTCTTAGCGAGTAGCCAAACTAATATTCGTGATGTCACGACAAGTAACCATCTAGACAATAATGGCTGCTCTTCACGCAGATTCTTGCTAGCTTCTTTGCTGCTATTGGAGGATTCAAATGTTTTAAGTATGCGCGCGCAGAAGAAGTTAAAATAAATCAAGCACGTTTTGATTTTTTTTAGCTTCCTGTGCGCGCGCATACCTAAAACATTTGAATCCTCCAGTAGCAGCGAAGAAGCTAGCTTCTAGAAGCTGGCGTGTAGGGCAGCCATAAGGCTTCCAGCTACACTTGGATTCAAAAATATGAATATGAGAGTGCACCAGCTTGATAAAATGTTGTTTGCCTTGCTACCAATCACTTTTTGTCTACCAAAAAATGTAACATTTCTTTTCTCTTGTTAAAATTGTCAAGTCATGTCCTTAGTAACATTTTAACATAAAAATAATAAAAATCTACTCACTCCCACATAGCTTTTTGTAGACCTAAATTTGGTCATTCTCCATAGTTTGAGGTGCTAACTGGTAGGGAAGGAGTGCATAGTGCAAATACGCAGCTGCACTGGACTAAACCTTAAAAGGATTTAAAATCATGTAGCAACTCGGAAACCGAATTTTGGGTGATTTATATGGAATAAGTCATGGGTTAACCGAAGCTAACATTTCCAGCAGCCTAATAACCAAACTTCGCTTCGCACTCTCAGTGTTTGCGCCATCACATATATTTTCCAAAGTATTGGTGGAGAAATGTACCCTATAAGACAATTATGGCCGCTTGCATCGTAGTACCTTAGGTGGCACCTAACATTTAGGTACCCCTAAGCCCTTTCCCAACTCAGAAATGTCTTGCGCCGTGGTGCAATGATTACCTAAAGCCTTCCTAACTTAGGTAGTCAACTTTGGGCACCCAAAGCTCTACCTAACTATTCAGTGTAGTATTCTCACATATAAAATAAGAGCTTGCATTATTTTTAGTTGATATTTCTGTGTGCTTTTTACTCTTAAACATGAATTTTTAAGAGGAAGATGATGATGAGGTTAATTTGTATTACTTTAAAGAAAAATCTAAATATTAAAACATGAAGAAATCGAAAAATAATATCTATATTTAAATTTTGCTATTTTGTTTTTCAAACTTTTAACAGTTTTTGTTGCTAATCTCCAAGGATTATTAAAAAAAGTCCAAAAGAAAAATTTTCATATTTTGCCAAATTACTGCGATTTAGGTAGAACATTTTGTAATATTATTGCGGCAAATAAATTTGCATTATTGTTTTTTTTTAATGTTCCGCCGAAGGTAAATTTTTAGAGAAAAAGTTACCCCAACGTCAATTTTAACTTATATTATATGTAGATTGGCATAGGTTTTTATCATGTTGCTAAGATTTATCGCTTTGTCGATTTTCAGAGCATTTTTTAAGAGTGATATCACGCCATAAAATATAATAGATTAAACAAAAAAGAAGTAATCATTTGGTTTAAATTGTTAAGCTGAAGCATATAACTAAAAAAAATAAAAGCATATTCTTATTCATCTAAGGATAAGGAATCGCAATAATAAGTAATACAGCTATGTGGTATGCATCGATACCAATAGGTACCTCCATAGGTACTGATTTTTAGGTTATCTTTTTAAATTTGGAAGCGCGCACCCTTACGGACTAGAGACTTCGTGCCCTAAGCGTCTACCCACTAAAGCAGTTGTTGACTCCCAGCGGCGCAAGACAATTTTAATTTGGATATGCCTAAACTTTAAGAAGCACCTTACTAGGGATACCTAAACTAGCAAAGCGATGCAAGCGGGCATAGAGATCTAAAGAGAGCCTGAGAGGGCTCAATGTCGTCGGAAATAATTTGGATGCGCACTCGTAAAATGCCCCTTTATCTATTATTATTCCATGAACAGTACACAGGCGCGAGTTTGATACATGTGCTTTAACGTTAATAATTTCGCTTAAATTAGCAATCTGTAGATTTGTCAAATTTGTTGAGTTAAGTGGAATTAAAATTACGCCGGAGTACAGTAAAATTTACGTTCCATAAATAATGCTTTAAATAATTAAATGGTGTAATTTAATCCAGCTTACCACCATGTCCAGTACAACAAGTAATTACTATCCAAGCTAGACCAAAAGCCCAAATTGTGTGACTAAATGCGCTATATAAAGCACCAGCAAATGGAGTCATAAGAGTGTCGTAAAATCCATAAATAAGGGAAGACATGCAACAAATACAAAATGTCCATCCTGAGTACAGTGTGACCTGGACAAATAAAAGAACTTATTTAAACAAATTACAAAAAAAAAGTTAGCGATTTAGGTCGGGATTAAAGTATTTGCTGAAATGTATCCTATACGAAAGCGGGAACCACTTTACTGAATTGTGTATTTTATTTTTTGAACGAACACCTTATAACCATATTTCTTTACAACATATTACAGCTTATGTGAGTATGTAATACGTTATATTAGTGGCATGGTCTGTGGTGGCATATTACTTATTCTTTTTTTCATGAATTGCGTGCGCACCTTATTATGACGTCACCGCTTATCTCGTGGACATAGTTACATGCTTTTATAAGCCCTAAAAATAATATGCTCACATAAGCTGTAATATGTTGTAAAGAAATATGGTACTTAAAGCATCAAATATAGATCAGATTATAGATTTAATAAAGGATCAAACATAGTTAAGGTTATAGTAATAGTGCGTATGCTATAGTAATAGCGCAGAAGTTAAAAGATAGGCAACGCGTCTCTTAACACATAGATGCTTATGCACTAACTATGTATTGGAATACGGGTTGCCTATGTTTTAATTTCTGAGCTATTACTATAAAATACGCACTATTACTATAACCTCAACTATGTTTGATGCTTAATAGTGCGTATGTTATAGTAATAGCGCAGAAGTTAAAACATAGGCAACCCGTGATCCAATACATAATTTGTGCATAAGCAGGTGTTGATTGACGCGTTGCCTATCTTTTAACTTTTGCGCTATTACCATAACATACGCACTATTACTATTACCGGATCTATATTTGATCCTTAACAATAATATTAAAACCCTGAGTCGAGGCCGGCCAATCCGATTCTTGAGTTAATTTCTCACTTATAAATTCAATTTTGTTTTTGTTAAAATCAAACTTAAAGCGTTTTCTAAACATAGTCCACAAGGTCCGACTATTGAAAAAAAAACCTAATTATTTTTAATAACATGTTCTGAAGACTGCTTAAATTGCATGTAACCTTACATAGCTTTGTAATAACAAAAATTATAATGGCCTTTTAAACGACATGAACTTAACATTACCTTGGACCATTGTCTTTTGGTCATCCATCCTCCAAGTTTGAGTCCTTTAACTATTGTCGTGTTTGCCTAGAAAGTCCGAAACATAAAAACAATCTTGTATGTTACTGTGACGCTATTCAAACGGTTAAAAATCTACTTATCGAGTGCCCACAACATCAAAACATCCGGCTAACATTAAAATCAAGTGACAATCTAAAAAAGTTATTAACAACTCAAAAAGTCATAGTGATTTAATTTCTACGTGAAGTTAATTGTTATAAACTAATTTAAAACAAACAGTAGCTGCTAAATGACCCAAGGGAGATCAGCAGCTTTATAAAAAAAGAAGAAAAAAAAGAGAAACCTTTTATGTTCTTAAAAATATGTCCAGCCTGACACAGATTTTTGACAAAAGAAATTCTATGGGAATTTTAACCAATATGACCTTGAACTCCTGCCTTTTGGTTATCCATTCCTCAAGTTTAAGACCCTTAACAATTGTGGTGTTTGAGGTCCTAGAAGTCAATCCGTTAAGCGTATTCTCAAGAAGGTCTAAACATCTTTTTAAGAGCATGTCCAGTCCAACATTTACTGACAAAGCTCTTTAATAATAAAAATGCCATGACCTTTTAAACAATATGACCTTGAACTCCTGCTTTTTTGGTTATCCATTATCCATGTTGTAGACCTTTTACTATTAGTGAGATATTTGAGATAATCTTAGTCAAACTATAAAGCTATTTCTAAAGATGGCCTATTAGGTTCAAAAAATAAAATAGTATATTAAAACATAGATTTTTATAAGGAACGTTTTTTAGCACGCGTCCAGGTTTGGAAAAAGAGCCGCGCAGCGGCGAGTTTTCCAATGGACAAGTGATAAAAAACGCCTTATAAAACGAGTTTTTTATACTATTTTTTATATTTGCTTCATTTAATTCATTCAAAAGCATTTTTAATTTGAATTAAAAACTTAAGATGAAATTTTGTTTTTATGACCAACCCTATAGCATAACATTGACATTTTGAAGTAAAAAATAAATTAAAATTAGACATATTGAATAATGACATTTGTAAACTTTACTTATTTAATACTGAATAAATAGGCGTTTTTGAGAAAATGTAACCATTGATATCGTTTCTCCAATTCTTCTAGTTATTCCCTCTACAAAAAAAAATATGTCCCCCGATTGATTATAATAGTAAAATTTGTAAATAAAAAGTACCTTGCAAGAAAAGAATTCATCTTTTTGCATCAGGAAAACCAACCAATAAAATAAAATTTTGGGTTTAATAATGAAGCAATTCAGAAACTTTAAAAAACCAAATTTCGGGTTTCATAATGTGCATATTATAGAACGCAAATATAAAAACAATCTTTTATACTTTCAAAAGCATGTCCAACATTTACTTTGACTTTAACTTAACATAGTTGTTTAATAATAAAAATGCTATTGAATTTTGAAAGATATGACCTTGAACCCATATTCCTCGTGTATCTCTAATGTACCTCTAACTATTGTAGTACTAGAGCTATAATAATGTAAACATTGACATTTAAAATCCTAACGTACTTTTTTTCCTAGACACACATAGAATTTAAAAGAAAATTGTGAAAAGGGTTCTGCAAAAGAATGTTTTTAAGCAAAAAAAATACACATTATTATGGTCTAAATTTTTTTTGAATAAAATATCTGCTAAACTTGACCAGTCACTTTGATCTTGAGGTCACCTTGGCCACAAGACTTTGGTATTTACTTATGCCAAGTTGAACCTTCTATGTATTTAGTACCATGGTAGAGTAAATAACTCTTAAAGAAATTTTTTACTCCGTACATCCATCCAACATACACCAAGTGATATTTTGTAATTACATTTTACAACCAAGCGGATGATCCGATCGATATGATTCTAGTATCATAAGATCGGCATTTTTTTGTAGCATCTTTAAGACACAGCATTCACGTATCTTGTTGTTTCATTCAGGCGCAGTTGCCAAAAAACCTCAATTCAATTCAGAAATTGCAATTGGCCTATTCCATATATAATCGACCAAAATTCGGATTTCGAGTTGCTGCATGATTTCAAATACTTTCGAGGTTTAGTCCAGTGCTTACTTTTAATAACTTCTTTTTATTAAAAAATTGGCAGCTGCATATTTGCACTCCTTCCCTCAAACTATGAAAAATGACCAAATTTGGGCCTAAAAAAAGATATGTGGGAGAGAAATTTAAAACAAAATTCTATGTCTAGAAAAAAAGCTCCAATACTACAATAGTTAGAAACCTAAAACTTGGAGGATGGATACACAAGAGACAGGGGTTTAAGGTCATAATAAAGTAATAATAATAAAGTTTATTGACGGATATCCTTTTTCAAGTAATAATAATATACAAATAAATTAATTAATAATAACAACTAGGCATAAAAATAAGAAGCAGAAACTTAAAATTAAAGGTATAAGGTAAGAAAAATGCATATAACCGCAAAATGAATTAAAAGTCTAACGATCTTTTTAACATATTTTTAAAACTTTTAACATTATTTGAAAAAATATTATCTAAAACATTATCGAAAGAGGCATTAACACTGTTAGAAATTCTGACTATGTAGTAGTGTTTGAATACCGTAATTTGTTCTGTGATAAGTAATATGTAATAATGGATTATTTCTTAAAGAATATTGAGATGGAATATGCAGATTAATTAATTGTAACAATTCAGGACATCGAATAAAATAATTTAATATTTTAAACATGAACAATATATCGAAGTAATTCCTTCTTAGACTAAGTTTATGCCTGCCCTAGACATGCAGTTCAATCGTACGACCGATCGAAACGACGATCTGTGCAATTTTTTTGGTGCTTCCAGACACTCAGTCAACTGTAACTGCCAACTGCTTCCGACCGCATTATGTCTAAAAATAGCCAAATACCTAATCTTACCTGTTTGATGAATGAAAGGGTAGGTATTCTACAACTTTACTATTTATTGTTTCAATGTCAAGACCATAAATAAAAGAAGGATTTAAAATGTATTATTTAATTCATAAATTTACAGAAATACCTATCTATATTTTGAAATAATTGGATTATGTTCAAAGGTTATTTATTGTTAAAATTATTACGATTTATGTAGAAAGTACAAATTTTGATACACAATAGGGAATATGAACGTAGAAGATTTTGACCAAATATTGCATTTTAGCTAAAGAGGATACCTGTCAGAAAACGTTATTGCATATTTTGATTTGTTTAAGCCAGCCACTATTTTTTAATTAATTTTTAAACATTTGTGTAAACTAAAAACATTCCCCACTACTTTCTAGAGTATACGACGAGCTGACGTTACAAAATTAATTAAGTTGGCACTTTTGTTGTTTTGGAATATTGTGTCAAACACAATTTGACCTTTTAAAAAAAGTTTGCTATTGTTTTAAATAAATAAATAAATAAAAGTGCTGTGTTTACCAATCGCGAGTAGTGTAGGTGTAATTTATTGTATCAATTTATGCATGGCGTTTTTTTGCACTTAGAAATGAAATCAAAACTTATACCGACTATGTAGTTAAATCCTTGCAGAAGGTGAATTGTTATCTCTCCCGTACAATTCAAAAACCTAGTAACTTGAGTTAGGCAGTTTGTGTTTAAACGAAGATTGTGTCAAATCTGAAGGTCCAAGGTTAAAACCAAAGCCATTTTTAAATAGCAACATTTTTAAACTTTATAATATTGGCTTTGGTTCTTATCTTGGACCTCCAGTTTTTGCACAATCTTCGTTTAAACACGAACTGTCAAAATAGAGTTACTAGGTTTTTAAATTGTACGGGAGATCTGTTTATGCTATTCTAGATTCTACAATATACTAGATCTTGGGCCCATTTCATAAAAATTGCAAGTTTACAAGTCCCAAATGGCAGGAGACGTCAATGACGCTGTCTCCTGCCATTCGAGGCTTGTAACTTTTATGAAATGGGCCCCTGCGTCAAAATTCACAGAAATGCATTGAAATAATGTCTATTTTATATTATTGGCAACTTTGTCCCTATTTAACCGACCTTGTATGTTTTAAGATTCGAACGGTGGCCCTTAAATTTGCGTCAGCCTGTATATTGAGGTAACTCCCGTAAAATTTAAAATGTACATACACAATTCATTGCTAAAAAATAATGGGACTTAAAAGTTAAAACTAATATTTATTAGGAATATATGTATAAAAAAACAATTTTGGGATATTAAAAAAACATCCACTTTATGTTTCGGATTTTATTGTTGTCAACGTCACCCTAAAAAGAAAGTATTTATTAAGAACCCTCAATTAAGAAATATGCAATTTTTTGCAAATTAAAAACAATTTAAAAATGATTATTATTAATTCATTTTAATGGACTATAAAAAATAATAGGGGTTTAATTTACTTTTCTTGACATAATATGTTTTTTTTTTTTTAAAAAAAAGCTAAAAGCAAATTTTTTTTACAAGAAGTTTTACAAATCTTAACACTCTTTACAAAATAATTTTTATTCTTATCATAAATCACCAAAATATATAGAAACCCTCAGTAAATAAATAAATAAAAAATTAAAATATATTTGGTCGGATTGGAATTCTGACACGTCGGTATTTCTCTTCGATGGACTGATACGACCACAATTTACAGCGATCCTCTCTCCACACGTTCAGACGATCGTTTCAGACCAACAGTTCAGTTCAAAATACATACTTTCATTGCATGGTCTGGAGCGGGCTTACGACCAACGACGTACTGTTCAGATCAACTTTTACTACGATTTCTGCCCCAGACGCTTCGATCGGTCTAAACAGTACGTCGTTTCAGACGGTCGTATCAGTCGGATCGCATGGTCTAGGGCAGGCATTTAGGGATAGAAAAATACCTTAACCAATATTCATACGATTTTGAGGAATACTCTAATCTACATTTAAAACATAAAGCTCTAATAAACTTTTTTTAAATTTTTTCAAGTCTATTTACGTGCGTTAAGTACGACGGAGCCCAAATCACAGAGCAATACTCAATGATTGGTCGAACAATGGACGCATATAGAACTATTAGGCATCGTACATTGGAAAACAATTTCGTAGTTCGGTAAATGAATCCCAATATCCTACTAGCCCAGGAAATAATTGAGTCAATGTTGATTATAGGAAAGCTTATAGTCGATGTAAACACCTAAGTCCTTAACACAAGACAGCACTTAATATTGGACTGATTAATTGAATATCTAAATGTAACGGGCTTGAGTTGTCTGGAAAATTTACATTACATTTACAAAAAGTTACATTTTTTTATATTTAATTCAAGTCCATTTAACAGGCACCACTCATTGAAATTGTTAATATCTTTCTGTAACTCATATTGATCCTGTGGATTTTCTATGCATTTAAGATTCTTGCAGTCATCGGCAAAAAGCAAAAACCGGCTTGATTTTATAACATTTTGGACATCATTTACAAAAAGAGTAAACATGTCAAGGTCATATCTTATTGATGGTCAATAGGATTTTTATTATTAAAAAACTATGTTAAGTTAAATGCAAGGTAAATTTTGGACATGTTTTTGAATTCACACAAGGCTGTTCTTATGTTTCGGACTAGGCCATCTTCAGAAAACGATTTATAGTTTGACTTGGATTACGAAAAGACAGGACTTTAAGGTCATATAGTTTGTAAGGTCATTATTTTTATTATTAAAAAACTATCTTAAGTTAAATGCAAGGTAAATGTTGGACATGTTTTTGAAAACATAAAAGGTTGCTCTTATGTTTCGAACCTAGTAGGCTATCTTCAGGAAACGATTTATAATTTGACTTTGATTATCTCAAACACCACAATAGTTAATGGTCTCAACTTGGATAACCAAAAGACAGGTGTTCAAGTTCATGTCAAGGTCATATTGTTTGAAAGGTCAATAGGATTTTTATTATTAAAAAACTATATTAAGTGAAATGCAAGGTAAATGTTGGACATGATTTTGAAAACATAAAAGGTTGTTCTTATGTTTCGGACCTAGTAGGCCATCTTCAGGAGACGATTTATAATTTGACGATTAGTCCAGTCAAACTTAAAGAATGGATAATTAAAAGACAAGGTTTCAGGGTCATGTTAAGGTCATATGGTTTAAAAGTAAAGTGTAATTTTTATTATTCAAAAACTATTTTTTGTGAAATGCAAACATAAATGGTTGTTTTTTTGTTTTGGACCTAGTGGACTATTACCAGGAAACGCTTTAATTCCAGCAAAAAAATGAATTTATACGTAAGAAATGAACTCAAGAGTCGGATCTACCGGCCTCGACTCAAATTGAGTTTCTACTATACACTAAATGTAAGAATTTGCTAAAACTCGTATATCGCCAAGATAACAACAAAGACAAAATCGCATCTAGTTTCCATGGTTTTGAAATATTGACAACTGCTTGACAACTACATGTGAAAAAGTAATTGTTAAAACGTCAAAACCATGGAAACTACAATGTGATTTTGACTTTGATGGTTGGTGACGACACTAATCAGGCGTATACTACATGAAATTAAAGTTTGGCATTTATGTATAATAAAAAACAATATCCCAGTTACCTTAGACATTTTGATATTGCAATCAACCTTAAAAAGATACCATCCAGCAGCAATTCCAATAAAATATGGTGCCAACCTTGTCCATGGTTTATCGTAAATTTTATCAAATAGGGACAACGGATCATCTTGACCAGGAATGTAATTATTAGCATATGATATAGTTGCCGTGGTAAACCATGAACTTGTTAACAATAGTAGTACAACTCCACATGCAAACTTTATGTGCCTATTAAATAGGTTAAAATGTTTAAACAATTTAAAAAATAAATAATTTTGCTGTTAAGAACTCACAGTTGAAAAAATATATTGGAAAACTTTATCAAATTTTTAATAATCAGGTTGATTAAGAACAACCGTCACTAAGTAATAGTTCTGAATAGAGATGCAACGGATAGTGATTTTTTAAAAACCCGGATACCAAATAATCCGGCCAGACAAGGCCGTATAGCGCCGTATAGTAGGCCGGATAGTTTTTGTGGATATTTTAGCGCAAAATTTAAAATTTTATATTAATTTTAGCGCGAAATCCAAAATTCTTCAGTACTTTAGACGCAAAATCCAAAATTACCTACCATTTTAAGCGCAAAGTTACAATTATATACTATTTTAAGCGATTTAAAATTATTTCCTATTTTTGGCGGAAAATTCAAAAATATCTACTATTTTTACTAGCCGGTATCTGTGTCTTTGCGAACAAAGCTATAATTTGGGCTTTCTTTGCTACTGATCAGCTATTACACACGCGTTTGGATTGACTCCGTGAGGCCACGAGTCTTTATGATTGGTCTAGTTCGAATCCAAACGCGTTTGGATCCTGTGATCCGTGAGCAATAGAAAGCCCGTAATGTCATGGGCGCCCAAACTAGGGCACTTGCCCTACCTTAAATTGGACATGGCACATTTAACGTTGCGAAAACGGTCCCGTTATATTTTGATAAAATTTTGCACAGAAGTGCAGAATGTCATTGCAAACAACTTTTAAATTCCCCTTTTTGCTGTATAGGCGCTAGCCCCCTTTTACCCCCATAAATTAAAAAAAAATTGTTTTGCTTCAAATTTTACTGATGGTCATAAAAAAATATCTAAAACAACCAACGACCAAAATGGTCCACTTTGTATAAGGTGATTTAAGTACTTATTTTTGTCATTGTTTTCAAATCATATATTAGTTATGTTAAAATAAGAATAATGAATTTTTCTTACCTTTTAGAAAGTACTAATGTAAATGCTCCTAGTATGTAAAATTGCGAATCGTCAGATAGGTACCAGCTCCACAGCATACACTGAAAAAATATATAATAAGTTAATAGTACAATCAAAGAATAAGAACTGTATAGAATACCAGAGACGGCGATTTTCAAGGTTCACGGTATTTCTACAGATATCTGTAAAAATTTTCAGTTTTCTTTGGTGATTTTATTTACAGGTTAGGTTTTGTACAGATTCTTATTTTGATTTACACCAAGTACATAGATGACATTTTATTAAAACTAAATTAAAAATGTCAAATGAACAATTAGAGTGATGCCATGCATCTGCCAACCATCATTCCATCTCTGTCATACCCACTGAGCAACAAACATTACAAAATATTGCGGCAATGTTTATTTTCTTGAACAGAAAAAACGCAACACACACAAAATATGTTACCCCAATATTGATGCAGTTTACATTTGCAATATTACACAGAACATTTTTTAGTAATGTCACATTTTAAATTAAATTCTAATATCGCATTAAAATGTTTATAAAATGTTTTGTAATGTTTTTATTTTAAACATCACAATAAAAATATTTATGCGATGTCACATTTGTAATAATATTTTAACATTACATTTGACTGCTTTATACAATGTTTTGCGATGTTCCCCTAATAATATCGCAATTGAACTATTTAAACGATGTTACATTTCTGTGGTAGGGAGGCAAAAGGGGATAAGTATAGAAATGTCATTTGTGCATGTCACTTTAAAAATAGATTCTACAATACGTATATGGCTGATCCAATTTGTATATATCTAAATGTTTCTATTCGGTGTCCGAAAAACACATTTTTTTAAATGTCAAATATACTTATCCCGTTCTGCCTCCCCAACACAGATTTGTAATGAAATTTTAATATCGCATTACAACGTTAATGCAATGTTGTGTGATATTTCGATATTAATATCGCAGTTGGAATATTTAAACATTGTCACTTTTTCTATAAAGTTAATAGGTTTGCACTTTTAAGAAGAGGTCGGTTTCAGATGCTTATTATCATTTGAACTTGTAAGTGTGTAGCGTGTAGCTTACTGTTGTGTCCACAATAATTTGGCAGTAATGGTGCTAGGGCGAAATAAAAATTTGTGCTTCAAATTCAATAATTAATTATGCAAACAAGGTAGGGGAGCAGGTCATATTTTATAAGAATTAATTAAGTACACAACTGTTTTTTATTCATAAGATGCAAAATAAATGATTTTATAATTTTAATGCTATTTGTTTTTAATAAATGTAATAATTTTAAATGTTTTTTTATTTTATTGCAGAAAAAATGTGCAGAAATGGGCCTGCATACCTGAGGCTGATTTTAGCACAAGACGATCGCAAAAATTAGTGCACATTTTTCAATTTCAATAATTTTTTTAAAGGCACAAAAATAAGTGTATTTTTAATAAAATTGTAATTTTTTTGGTGTAGTGGCAAGCTTATGTCTATTTGCTTTATAGATTGATTTTAACATGCTATATTTCGAACCCGATGGGACTCTTCGACGAGCTGAAAGAGGTTTTAAAATAAAAAATATTTGCGATTGTTCTTAAAATTACCTAGTAGAATACTTTAATATTACATATATTAAGGGTTACAATTCATTAATTTAGCTTAAAACATTAATTAAGCTACAAAACATTATTATTTTTATAAATGCAACGTTGGGGAGCATTTTATCTTTATTATATGAAACTAGGAACAATCGCTCCGCAACGTTGCATTTGTAGAAATAAAAATGTTTTTAAACCAAAATAATGAATTTTATATGTAAGTATGCAATATTTAAGTCTTTTACTAGGTGTGCTAAAGAAATTGTACATGATCTCAAAGGACATAACTTCGCTATTATGACACGTTTAATATGGGTAAATGTCATATGTAATGATTAACGAAGATACAAATTCATTCATTCATTATTAAACGTAAACTGTGCTAAAGAAAAAGAACAATTGTAAATATCCTTAATTTTAACATTTTTAACATAAAACCTCTTCCAGCCCGTCGAAGAGTCCCACCGAATTCGAAATATAGTATTTAAAAAACCAATTTATAACGCAAATAATAATAAACTTGCCACTACACCAATGAACGTAAGTTTTAAATTTATGCTAATAAAAATATATAATTTAGTTATATTTCTGTTTTTGTGTGCTAAACAAATGATATTATAGTTCTTCGTTTTTGTATATCCTTATTAAGTTATGTATGTTTTATTATTCAATATTGCATAAAAATATTTCTATTTTGTAATTTAGTTTAAACCCTCTAAAGAAGATATTCTTCTCGGAAGTACTTACTTGTGTTAGAATTTAAAATTATAACCAAACCATAAAGCACTTCAGAGTGTATACCCAAAAAGGTATTCTTTTGTAGTACATAATTTATGAGAACCATCTGTTTTAAATTAATCGACTTGTTGTAAATCTAGAATGAACACTTTGCTATGTTTGTATAAAATCATATTTTATTTTTTTTGTTTACTGCTAAAAATACGTTACTGTTTAGTGTTTGTATATAATTTATTTTTCTAATTAATTTAATAAAAATTTTAATTCAATAATTTTGGAATTTTTTTTGGTTCTATGAATTATTGAAACATTCTATAAAACCTAATTCTTTTAATATAAAAAAATAATCATTTCTTAAGAAAAAGAAAGCATTATTATTTTAATTAAAGATTTTTTGTTTTGTATAGATGTTTTAATTGTTAAAGCATGGTATTTTTATACCTCGGTTTGAATCTGCACACACGACATCATTGCGATAATACATTTGCAATAATTATGCAATATTACATTTGTAATGTTTAAGCGATATCAAATAAGCAACATTATAACAAACTGAATTTGTAATATCACAAAACATCGCAATTGGCAATATTGCTTTGCGATGTTATATGCCTTACCATTAAGACAATCGCAGCGAGGTTTATGCGATATCGCTTCAAGGAATAAAGTAACATTACATATTGCAAACGTAAGTTACCCTTGGTTTCATAAGACACTGGGACACTGTCAAATTTCTTTAGCAAAATGTGACCTTAATTTTGCCATAATTTAATCATATTCATGATGGTTGTTTCGTTGCTTATCCATATTTTACGAATACACTAAAAAACTTCCAAAAAATCAGGAAATTAATGCCAAATTTTATTAAAGAAATTTGACAGTGTCCCAGTCTTGTGAAACCAAGTGTACATTAATATCGCAGCAATATTATCTTGCCCACTGGGTACAGATTCTGTCAACCATAATATTGTAATTGGTGTCACTTTGGCTATTACGTTGATGACAGAATCTGTATGACAGAGATGGAATGATGCATGGCGCCACTCTATAAAGCGACAATATCTGGCAAAATCATCAAGGCCCTCTATTATGACCTAGCCCTATGCTATTCTATACAGTTCTTCTTCTATGGTACAATGGAGGCCAAAAATTTTCCTTCATAGATGAATACATACATATAATACAATTTTGCATTGACCATTAACCGTATCTTGTCTGTTTTTTTCATTTATAATAATAGTGTCACATTACACGATCTATATTTTTAATCCTTCAAATTTACAATGAAAATTAGCTTAAATCTTGTAAGGATTAAGGTATTACTGTATGTACTACGGCTATATTACAATTATTATACAATATTTACAATTTTTCAAAAATTTTTACCTAACTTACCATTTCTTCTGCAGGGTATAATGTATTTATATAAAGTATATTTCTCCACCAATACTTTGGACAATTTATGTGATCCATAGTTGGTGGCTCAAACACTGAGTTGTAATAGAACCATTTCATTAATATTTCTACCATTCCAAGTGTGAATAAATATGGAATTGTTAGCCTATAAAATAAATTTAAGAAAGTAAAATTTTCGAACAAGCTATACGTCCTCCGACGAAATGAATTTTTTTTTATTTAAATAGGATAATATACATATCATTCTACTTAAAAGTAGGTATAAGCATATAATGTTTTATATATACAATAATAATTAAATTAAAAAAAAAAATAGGTACGTATCAAACTGTAAACAAAAAAATAAATTATTTTTAAAATTAGGTAAAGAAAAATAAACAACATTTATTCTTTAACAACAAAATAAATAAAAACCCCATGATTTACATCAACAATACAGGGTGTTATTTTGTAGACTTTAATAGCGTTTTGTTCAGCTATGTGCAATTCTATTTCCATGAAAATTTCTGGAGTGACCATTTAAATGTCCGTCGCTTTATCTACTAAATTTGGTTATTTATTTATAAAAATACGCAAACAAAATTTTCGTCCTGCTGTAATTTCAATGACAATGGATTTGCTTGCCGTTGTAGGACAATAAAACAAAAATAAGACTTAAAGGCCGACAGATGAAATCACAGAAATTCTAAAATAACATATAGGTACCTATTTTTAGTGCGGGTGTTAGGCAAAATGTTTGTGGAGCAAAGAAATATATACGTTATTTTGAAAACTTTCTGACTTCTCAAAGTAAAGTAGGGTTAGTTCCACAATAAAATTATTAAAATTCTGTTTGATTTTTCTAACTTGCACGTGTGAAGTCGTGTCCTCTTATTTGCAGACATCCAATTTGCAGCCATACCCAATTTGCAGACCTAAATGGTCAAAAACTGAAAGGTTAGAGGTAATGAGATTTTTTTACCTGGGTAAAGTCCAATAGAAATATTTTTTTTTTTTGAATTTCATAGTTTTAAACTTACTTTTATGAAAGCACTGGAGCACATTTATCTACTGGGGGACATTAGGTTAGGAAGGTTAGGTTTTGCTGCTAAAATGAAAATATAAACTCTAGCTATGTCGGCGCCTAGCAGTGCGTCCAAAATTGTGTGCATTTCACTGAGGGACATATTACTAGGTGTTGTTCTCGGTGTTGTTATGTTAAAAATGTATCAGCACATTATCAGAAAGCATTGTAGTTTAAAATTATTTCATCCTCATACAAAATAAAAGCATAAAATATTATTACTGACTTCTGCACATATATCTAAACATCTCAAATTAAAGGATAATCCTTTTCTTACTGCAGGTAAATGGATTAACTCTTACTTATTGACTACGTCTGCAAATTGGAGAGTATTTTGGAATGTTTGCATATTGAATGTTTGCAAATAAAATGGCTTCGTGTATCGTGTGGTGCCATTTACCTGTACCTTAAGCAGCCTGTCCCGTGTCTTAACCTAAAATATGCAGTAAACTTAACAAAATTTACTAGGTCAGAAAAGATTTTAAATTTGAAAATGGCCCAATAATAAGAGATTAATCTCCCATTAACGTACCTTGCGAATCTATATACAATTAGTCCAATAAAGTGAAGTGTTCCAGCTATAAATTCAGTTTGTCCATTCGATAATTTTGCCAATTTTCCCTTGGCATTAGTTCTAAAATACAAAAAGGAAACTAGCAATCCACTAGTAAAGAAAAAGCTGTCGACGCTAAAGGTACCGTTCAGAACTGACTGAAATAAAAACATTTTTTGCAGAATATTTCCATAATTCATGTTATCTAAAACATAAGAAAATTTAATAAATATAAATTTGTCTAAAAAGAAGTACTCACCAGAATATTTAAGAGTTACAATGCAAGTATGCCCCAATATTACCCAAACCATACTCAAACATTTTAATCCATGAATGACTGGGAGTGTATCTTCCCCCACACTTTTATTAAAAATTGTTTTAACGTTAGAAATCACCGAAAATGAAAGGAGCATTTCCTTAATTATAAAACCTTAAATCAAAAATATACGTAAAATATACTTATGTGGAATAATATTTCGAATTATTGATTAAGCTAAATTTATCCTATTTAGATGTATACAGTGATTTTTCCGTTATTTAAAAGTAAAGGATCAAACATAGATCCAGTAATAGTATATTAGTGCGTATGTTATAGTAATAGCGCAGAAATTAAACATAGGCAACGCGTGTATCAACATATAGATGCTTATACACAAACTATGTATTGGCACACGCGTTGCCTAAGTTTTAACTTCGGCGCTATTACTATAACATATGCACTATTACTATTACTGGATCTATGTTTGATCCTTAAAAAAATATAAATCGCAAATTTGGTTTTAAGAATGATAGTGGTTTTGTTAATTTTATTGATGACTCAAATCAGAAAAAAATATCGGTTAAATAATCAAGTTTAAATTTTTGTTGCTTAAGAAAATGCAACATTTCCATTATAGACCTTTTCCGTTGGTCCGACATTCATTGCTAAATTTGACATAAGTCATTGTGACACTGGTGGTAACCACCTGTATTACAAATGATTTATGTCAAATTTAACAATGAATGTCGGACCAAGGGAAAAGGTCTATACGTATGTAATAGCAAATAATAAATGTAATAAAATTTAGGACTTAAAGAAAAACAACATACCGTATTGTTTGAAGAAACTTCCTTTTTGTATCAGGCAATCCGTATATTTTAAAAATAAATTTGTCTTCATATGGTTTATTAATAGATCATAAATTGTCCCAACTATTGTCATAGTAAGCAAGAGTCCTGTTACAATACTAAAAATTATTAAAATTAATTCAATACAAGAAATCGCTATGAGCGGGAGGATAAGCAGTTAAGGAAAACTTATGAAGTTGTGTAGATAAAATATCAAGAAAAAGTGCGCAGAAGTTAAAACATAGGCAACGCGTGTGCCAATACAGAGTTTGTGCATAAGCATCTATGTGTTGATTCACGCGTTGCCTATGTTTTAACTTCGGCGTTATTACTATAATATGCGCACTATTACTTTAACTGGATCTATGTTTGATCCTTTACAGCAACTGAACACCAAAAATGGATACAGTTATGTGCAATTTTAAACTGCTACATATGTACATTAAATGATTAAAATATAACAAGCACACACATAATGAAATATTTAATAAATACTTGAAGTATTAGTAGTAGTACTAAAACAATGGGTGGTATGCATAATGTTTTAGTAATTTCTAATACTTCAAGTGATCACTTAATACTTCAAGTATCAACTAAATGCTACTGTTCTATTTATAGAAAGTAGTAAATACTTGAAGCATTTAATAAGTACTTTTGAAATACAGGGTGTTTCCAAATAAGGTGGAAAAAATTCAGGGGGTAATTCCTGGACTCATTTTAAGAAAAAAAAATCCCATAATAAACATATGTCCGATTTTGACTTTTTTTTTTTAACGGCCCCCTAAGGACCTATAACTATAAACTATAAACACCTATTTTAAAATTTTACAAAGGGAAAAATGTTCTTTGTATTTAGATATTTCAATCATTTTTATCATTTTTATAAGTATTAAGTAAGTAATTTTATTACCAGATATTATTTTAAATTGACGTATCTGATACATTGTAAAATGCCCTATAGGTATAATAAATTCTTATTCAAAAAGGGCCTATAACATTTTTTGAGAAAAAATTATTTTTGAAATTATAGCGAACAAACTTTTTCTTATAGGGGTTTTTTGGGAGACTGTAACTCAGTAACGACGCAAAATCGAACACCTATTTATATAAACTTTTATTCTTAAAATGAGTCCAGGAATAACCCCTTTCACTACATTAGGGAACACCTTGTATAAGCAAGTACTAAAACATTATGCATACTTATATTTTAAGTGCTTGCTAAATACTTCAAGTATTTACAAAATACTTTCTATAGTTATCACAGTAGTACTTGCTAATACTTTGAGTACTTGCTAAACACTTACAAGTATTTACAAAATACTTCCTATAGTAAGCACATTAGTATTAAGTAAATACTTGGAGTATTTAATAAGTACTTGAAGTATTATCAAATACTAAAACATTATGCATACCATCCAATACTTTAGTACTACTACTAATACTTCAAGTACTTATTGAATACTTCATTATGCATTCCACCCTTTATCTGGTATGCATAATGTTTTAGTACTTGCTAAATACTTAAGTATTTACAAAATACTTCCTATAGTTAGTACAGTAGTATTTAGTAAATACTTGAAGTATTAGCAGGTACTAAAACATTACGCATACCACCCAACGGGTGGTTAGCAAGTACTTATCAAATACTCCTAGTTTTAACTAAATACTTCCTATAAATAATACAGTTGCATTTAATTAATACTTAAAGTATTAGCAAGTACATACTATCGTGCACATTTAATTTAAAACGATAAATTTTTGCATTGTAAATATGGTCAAAATAGTGGCTGTTTAAGGTGAAGATGTATAGCACCACACATCACAGGTTAAAAATTAAAAAACCAAACAGGATTTCAAAAATCTAACTAATTGCTGAACTAAATTCAGCATACTTTACTTCGAAAGATAAACAAATTTTGGTTCCAGAATCCGGGACGCAAGCGAAACATTTTCAGATTTCGGGGGTTATCAACCGTTATCATAAGACCACACAAAGGTTTGCAAAGTATTAGCGATTAGAATCTTAAAATTAATCTAAATGGAACTAATGGAAGAGAAGTGATCATCAACGTGGTATATGTACATTTAAAGCCGGTTTATGTTATTGCTGACGTAAGTCCTTCTAGAAAGTGAATCTCTGTACATTTAATTTTTTTCTGGGCTCGGCGTTGGCCGTACGATATAGTCGTAGTGCGATTATATCGAACTAATGGAGTGTGGCTAGACTCTAGAGGTGGTGCCAGGCTGGTTGGGTCCGTGTTAACTTATATGTTACATTCCCTCTTGGACTATTACAGTCGTAAAAAGGGTACATTTCATTTTTTTTATTATCTTTAAAGGTATGGGGAAAGTTATGTGGGGATCCAGTTGCTTCACTCTTATCGAATAAAGTAAGAAACCAATATTGTTAGTTTTTAGGTTTTGATATTACGTATTATATGGCAAAATAATTTTGCTCTAATCAAATAAATGATTAAAAATTCATTTATTCCCTACAAAACGAATCTGAAATAATTTTTGCTTTAGGATGAATATTAACGAATCTAGAAAAGGTCCGATCAAACTCTTGATAGATACCTTAAAGCAATAAACGTTGGATCGTTCCATACATAATAATAGTGTTGACGAGAACGAACTGATTTAACTTTAATTTTTACATCATTTGGTTTAGAACATTTCTCCATTATAATTTTAATGTCTTCCTCCAAACAAGCTGAAGGCATACACAGTCCCATTTTAATTTTTTCCTAAAAACATTATTTGGGTTAATTGTTATACTAGAAAGACAAGTGTGTGGGCACCCGCCATCACATTGTGACTATGGCCATCTTTACTATTATTTTTTCAGGAGCTATGACTTATTTATTATTCGTTGCTAAATAAAAAAAACCATTAAAAAGGAATGAAAAATAACAAACTGTGGTTAGAAACTGTCTTTAACTTTCAAAATTCATGAAAATCGTCATTGACGCGAATTTTAAATGGGATTTTCTTAAAACTAATACAGGGTCTAAAAGACTGAGTATCTAATATTGTTTACTTTTTAACGTGAGTGTTTATAAAACTTTTAGTAAATACCTTGCATCTGAAAGTTAAACAAACACAAATTTTACCAAATCCATCAATATTATTTTCTTCACTTATTACTATCACTTTCATTTATAACCTAATAAAAAACCGAATGACCCGGTAAATCAACAAAATAATGTATATTTTGTATTTTGATAACATATCCAAAATTTTTTGAAAAAAACAAATTTTTTTTAAACTTTTTCCCGCTGGGCTTCTTAAGGGCATGCACCCAGCAAAGCTGAAGTGATTAACAGCTGTTTTGCCCTATTGGGGCTCAGCAGAATCACGTATCAGGGATAGTTGATCCCTAACTTTAAGAAACTATGATACTTTTATATTTCAACAAATATCGAAAGGAGGACTTGTGTCACCGACATCTGCCGTAGGTCTTTTAAGTAATACTAGGTGGTGAAGCCACCAATGTCCAAGGTAAACAACTGCCGCGTGAACGGTCAAGGTATGATATAAAATTGGTTTTTATTTATTTTTTTATAAAAACGTAGGTAGGATTTGCACACATTTATCTTTTAAAATAAAATATACTAGATAAACGGCAATAAACTGTCTATAGGCCAAGATTGATAGTTAAAAATCGTAGCAAATCTGGAAAAAAATATATAAAAGCCAGATTTTTTATATAATGTTAGAACATGCATTTGGAAACTTAAATCCACATTTTGCACACTCCTAAGGGGTGAGCTTTCCCCCCTATCAAATAAAAGGGGGCGCTTTTTGCCAGTGTACATTACTCTAACTCTTACACGAAAAATATGATTGCTAAAAAACTGATCAAAATTAGGGGTTCAAATTTGTTTTTGACAAATTGCTTACTTTTTGTTCGGACAATCAAAAATTATTTTAAATAACTATATTGAAGGTCCATTTGTCTTCTACAATTAGGTAAATTTTAGAATGTTTTTATGGTAAGTCTAGGCAAACCGTAGATATGGGGCTTAAAAAGTTTCACTTTTATGAGCTAGATAACAGATTTTGTTTGTACATTGTCATTAAAACACGAAATTTGAAACAAATGATCCTTATGACCCATTTAAACGATATAAATTAATTAGAAGTATTTAAGAACCCCATGATACAATCAAATGTACCCCTTCGGATCAACATTTTTAATTTTTTTCTAAATTATTTTATGCTGCATAATAAATAATTACTACACCAAATAACAAATTGATATCTCTATTTTTGTCGAAAATATTCTACATTTTTATATCTTTTTTTAAAAATGTTGACTCTCTGTATTTTAGTAAGGAAGCATTTTCGAACCTAGCTTTATATGAACTTTTTTTTCTAAAATGAGGTCAGGAACTACCCATTTTACTTTGTGCACATGTTTAGGAAACATCCTGTATACAGGGTGTCTCAAAATGGGCGCCCACGAAGCCCAAGGCGTGGTAGAGGAACACAAACGATTTACAAAATCAGCGACGAAAATTTTTTGTGCGGGCCCATTCCAAAGATATGGGGCTTCAAAGGTACAAACTTTGCACCCTTACAGCGACTTTCTTAAGTAATAATAAAACATAATTTACTTAATTATTAAAAGACCAATTATTTATTGCAATTGCTATTTCGGCCAAATGACGTTTATTTCCCATAAAAAATGAATTTTAATTTTTAGAATATTACCCCAAAATCTATGCGGCAACATTTTCTTACCTTTTGATTTTGATTAAAGTTGCATGCTCGTAACTAAGGGAAACTGAGCATAAATTTTATTTATCAGTGATAAGTGTCATTAATTTATTGTTTGCGTCAATTTTTAATTCAAGTTTTTTTAAATGGTTCCTTTTACTAACAAAAAATATGGTAATATGAATCCACAGAATTAAGTGCCCCTATAAAGCTCCTGTGAGAATAGAGCAGATTTGATCCAAATGGTAAAGGTGTTTAGTTTGGAGCAGCATCAAAAATTTGTAATATCTGAATGAAGTAAGTTCCAATGTGAGCCCCAATGCAAAATTACAATCATTCCCCAGATGAAGAACCTTGTGAAGAACAATAATTGATGTGTTACCGGAAAAGTATAAACTTATTTTGTTATGGCCGTAATTTTTAACAGTTTTTTTGTTATTTCGAACATACATTAGTTTTTAACAATAACGATATGATTTTATTGATTATTGTTACATTTTATAAAGAAAGAAGTTTAAAATTCAGGTATTCAAACTATTTTGTATTTTTAAAATTAAAAATAAACATTAACCTATTTCCTAATGTCAAGTTGAAGTTTCATGTTTGCTCACCTACTAACTTGATTTTTTTTAAACTAAGCAGATTTAAACAAACAGTGTTGCCAAACTTTGCTAAATTTGCAGCCCCATATTTTTGAAAGGGGGCCCCCAATAAAATTTTTGTTTCTGATTTTGTATATCGTCTGTGTTCCTCTACCACGCCTCGGGGTCCGTGGGCGCCCATTTTGAGACACCCTGTATATGTACACACATCAAAACAATCTAGGGGACAACATCTTTTTCTTAAATTTTTGGTTATTGATTTAAAGTTAAGTTGTATTTACCATTGCAGCATTTTCTTGCAATGCCTCTGAATTATTAATAAATAATAATAATAATTTATTCAAGAAAATTCGATTAAAGTACATTGCATAAAACTAAATCTAATAAAAATTATTTTTCCTGAACAAATAGAGAATACACAAAGTGAGAGCTATGAGTGATAACTTAATACCACCCATAACTCCACTAGTCTGTGCATACAAAAAAGACATATATACATTATGAAAACAATAACAAAATAAATAACAGGCGATTGCCCATTAATTTTCATTTTTTTTTATATTTTTTATTCCTTTTAGCTCAGTGGTTAAGGGAAAAAATAAGGCCTCTATCTGCAAATTGCTCACGGTCTAATTTACAACATATAATCTTCAAGACATTTGAAAAAAAATGACTCGATGAGACATTTTGAAATTTTGATAGGAGCCCTGCTGTGCCCCCATCTTTTTTTGCGGTTACTTTATTTTTTTATATCGTTGCGTTTTAAAATTTTTTCATGAAACTTTATATTTGGGTTTCTAAGAAGATCCAGTAACCACTTTGGGTTCGCACTGTTTTCAAATGTTACCATGGCCCCCCCTAGGGTTCATTAGTACACTTTCTTCATAACGAACTTAAAGGGGTAACAGGTTTAATTAAACTTTATAACTTGAAACATAAGCTTTTAAGGACATACTCCTGAGATCTATTCGATGAGACATGTCGAACTTTTTATCAGCCCCCCTGCCCAAAATAAGATTATTTAAGAGATTTTGTTTTGGGGTATTCCCATTTGCAAAAAGACATGAAATTTGGATGATACAACACCATTAATGTTCTAAAACGATAAACAGGTTTTGTTAATCGAAAATATATTTAGGGGCTCCATTATGCTTTCTTAAGTTTAAAACTTGACATGCGTTTATCTGGTACCTCAAATTTAATTTTGGATAAAATCATGAGAAAATGGAAAATTTAACGTGTCCTTCTATTTAATCAATGTCCATCTAATACCTTAAACTGTCAGAAGCCCCCTTAATAAGTATCATTTACAAAGATATCTGGTAAAAAATAACGCAATCTCATAAAAAAAATTTTTTTTTATTTCTCGATAAAACTTCTGCAATTGATAAAAATAGATTAAATTATACCTATTTAAAAAGAAAAAATCAAAATAAGAAAAGCATGTGCATCCAAAATAAAAAAAATAACACATTTTAAATGCTTGTTTTTGAATAAATTATTGAGTCGAGAAATATACGTCATTGTGAACAGTCCTTATTTATTATGGGGCTTCTGACAGTTTTAGTTGTTGGATGGGCATTGATTTAATAGAAGGACACGTTTAACTTTACATTTTATCATGATTTTATCCAAAATTAAATTTGAGGTACCAGATAAACGCATGTCAAGTTTTAAACTTAGGAAAGCATAATGGGGCCCCTGAATATATTTTCGGTTAACAAAACCTGTTTATCGTTTAAGAACATAATAATGGCGTTGTATCAACCAAATGTCATGTCTTTTTACAAAGTAACACCCCAAAACAAAATCTCTTAAATAATCTTATTTTGGGCTGAATGGAGCCCCTGTCATTTTTTTAAGCTAATTTATCATCTGAACACATAAAGTGGGATGCAAAGAACCTAGGTATTCATTATTGTGACAATCAAATCAACAGGATGTGTTAAATAATGAATAACAATAAATGGGGCGCAGGGGGCTCTGATAAAAAGTTCGACATGTCTCATCGAATAGATCGCAGGAGTATGTTCTTAAAAGCTCATGTTTCAAGTTATAAGGTTTAATTCAACCTGTTACCCCTTTAAATTCGCCATAAAAAAAGTGTAATAATGGACCCTAGGGGGGCCATGGAAACATTTGAAAATATTGCGAACCCAAAGTGGTTACTTGATCTTCTTAGAAACCCAAATATAAAGTTTCATAAAAAAATGTTAAAACGCAACGGTATAAAAAAATAAAGTAACCGTAAAAAGAGAAGGGGGCACAGCGGGGCTCCTATCAAAATTTCGAAATGTCTCATCGAGCCATTTTTTTTAAATGTCTTGAAGAGTATATGTTGTGAATTTCAGACCGTGAGCACAATTTGCAGATTCTTTCCCCTTAACCACTGAGCTATTCCTTTTTTTTTTATTCTAAATTTATAATTTTTTTTTGTTTTTTAGTTTTTTTTTATATTTTAATTATATTGTGATTAAATAATAACAGAAACAATAAATTAAGTACAGGTAAGTAAATATACCGTGTGTCCCGCAAAAAGCGCACCAGCTCATAACGTTCTACGTATACTTTCTACAGAACTGAAATTTTAGAAGTTGTCTAAGGAGACTTTTAGCCTTCTTTTACATCTATTTACAGAAATGTATGACTTCCGGTTTAAGCGGAAATGACATTAATTTTGTATTTTTTAATGGAACACCCTATATATTTTGACATTTTTAGGAACATTCTTTTAATAAGAATACAATCGTTTTTAAAAAAATGATGTAGGTATCACTAATATTAACGATTCTATAGCTCTATGAAAATCACCTAATTTCATCATAATCGTCTATCTTAGTCATAGAGTTTTGAAGCATAGATTGCAGCGTTCTCTGTAGGACCAAATTAGCTCATTTTCAAAGTGCTATAAAATCGTTAATATTGGTGGTACATTATTTTTTTAAAAACGATTGTGTTCTTATTAAAAAAATGTTCCTAAAAATATATAGGGTGTTCCATTTAAAAATACAAAATTAATGTCATTTCCGCTTAAACCGCAAGTCATACATTTTTGTAAATGCATGTAAAAGAAGGCTAAAAGTCTTCTAACTGCTAAAATTTCAGTTCTGTTGAAAGTATACGTGGAAAGTTATGAGCTCGTGCGCTTTTTGCGGGACACACGGTAGGTAGTTATGCACAACAATTTGTTTTTTTTAATAAATATTATTTTTATAATTACTTATGAGTTATGTTAGTTATTTTTAAATTAAGTTGCTTATCAATATTGCAACGTCCTTGTTTTGAAATGTATTCCTTGAGATTTTTTTCAAACTCTTTTTTATTGTCGATGATTTTTAGTGCATTAGGCAAGTTGTTGAAACAACGAGGGGCTGTGAAGGACCAACATCGTTGCTTAGTAGCCGTTGATTTGTGTGGGACCGTAATAGTAATGCAACATTACTTGTTATATTTATATTTCTACTTAACTTATTTTCATGCTTGCTTTTATTTATTCTTAGAACAGATTTTAGGAAAAATAATTGTTGTAAATCAAAAACTTGACTATCAACGTATAACTGATCGGTTGAATATACAGGGTGTTACCAAATAACTAGGAAAAAAACCAAGGGGTAATTCCTGAACACATTTTAAGTAAAAAAGTTCATATAAACATGTGTCCGAAAATTCTTCTTTTCTGAGATACAGGGTGCCAAAGTTTCTAAAGATTACCATGAAACTAAACCAGATATTTATTTAAAACTTAGCACGGGTAATTTTCTTACCATTAAGCATAAAGTGCGGTAGAAAAAAAAATAAAAATTATAATTGGAAGGGGCAAATTTGGGGGTACCATGGGGGTTGTTCACCCCCAACTTTTTTGTGTGTTACTTTTTTGATGTCTTGTTCTTTTTTCATAAAACTAACCGTTTTCGAGAAAAAAATTCATTGCCCAAAAGCAACAAAATTTCTGTTTTAAGTTTGGCTTTTTTATGTTAATGAAAATAAAACATCGTTAACAATGAAGGGTTAATTAATTTATTTTTTTTATTATTATTTCAAATAAATAGCTGGTTTAGCTTTTTAGTAATCTTAAGATTAAAATATTTTTTGAGAAACTTTGACACCCTGTATCTGAGAAACGAAGGATTTTCGGACCCATGTTTATATGAACTTTTTTTCTTAAAATGGCTTCAGGAATTACCCCCTGAATTATTTCCTAGTTATTTGGTAACACCCTGTAGATAATTTTTGTTTAACATTATTTTTAGAAATTTTTTTACCATTATGTTTAGGTTTTTGGTATGAGATTTTAGTGCTCCACCCCAAGCCACTAAACCATATCTGAGAAACGATTCTACTAGCGCTGTATAAATCATTTTTAATTCTCTTTCTTTCAGGTAACTTGATAATATTTTAAATTTATGTAAAATACATCTTAATTTTGCAGTTAATTTTTTTACGTGGAGATTCCACTTTAAATGCCGATCAATAGTAACTCCAAGGTAAGTAACTGAACATTTGGAAGCAATAATATCATTATTTATTTCAATTTCATTATAGGATGGCTGACCGGAGAAAGACAGTGAAAAAGGGATAAATACAGATTTACTTAAGTTAAGGGTGAGTAATTTATTATCAAACATTTTTAAATCCGTTTTTACTTCTTCATATAGAACATCCCAGACTGACCACTATAAAAGAGAGCCGTGTCATCCGTATACGCAATTGCTTTGGCTGTAGAAGGTAAGTGGAACATGGAAATGGTATAAATTAAAAAAAGTACTGGTCCTAGCACCGTCCCCTGAGGCACGCCATACCTAACTGTTTCAAACACACTATTCTTATCTCCAATTTGTACACAATGTTTTCGTTTATTCAAGTAACTTTGCATTAATTTTAACGTGTTTCCTCTAAAACCACTAATTTCTAGCGTTTCTAACAGTTTGGTATGACTGACCGTATCGAATGCCTTACTTAAGTCTAGAAATACAGAGAGACACTTTTTACCTTTATCTAGTGACTCGTAAATTTTTGTTGTCAGATCAATAATAGCATCTTCGGTGGATCGTTCCTCGCGAAACCCGTATTGTCTATCAGAAAGAGTATTATGTTTATTTAAAAATTTAACTATTCTGTATTTTAACATTTTTTCAAAAATTTTGCTTATATTTGAAATGATTGAGACCGGTCTATAGTTCGCTAGGTCCAAAGTATTTCCTGATTTATAAACTGGTATGATTTTAGCTTCTTTGAAACTAGTCGAAAATACAACCTTAAGTACTTTAGAGCTAACATAATCGATTCCGTCTGATTTTTTAGTGCATAATTTGTTTATGTAACCAAAAACTTCTTCCTCATTGATCGGATACAGAAAAATGGAGTTTGCATTGCGATTTTCTTTTACATTATTAGTGGTAGGAGTTTTAATTTTACCTTGCAAAGTTTTACCTATATTACCGTAAAATAATTTCAGAGCGTTCGCCATTTCCTCTTTATCATAAGTTGTTGTATTACTATCTGGTAAATGTAAAGCTTGAATATTTTTGTGTTTTATTTTTTTGTAAGTCAATTTTGAAACTGAATCCCAAAGATCTTTGGTATTATTAGACCTGTCTTGTATTAATTTTTTATAATAAGATTCCTTTCTATATTTAATTAGTAGACGTAATTCTTTTTTGTAAGCATTAAACCTTATTTTAAAATCGTTATCGTTAGGATTTATCTTAAGCTCGTTCCACATTTGATTTTTTGTGTTTATAGATTTAACTAAACCATCCGTTTAGTTATCCACTCTTTTATTCTACGTTCTTTATGCTTTATTATTTTTAGCTCGGTAAAATTATTTGTTAAATTTTGTAGAATTTTAATTAATTTTTTTCTTGCAGATTCTACGTCGAGATCATCCAGAAGATTCCACGGAACCTGAAGAGCTTTATCGAATAATTTTTTATGATTTAGAAAAGGAATTTTTTTAGGAATATTTATACACTTATCATTTTTATTATTATTATTAAAACCAATTTGTGCCGCAATAATGTAATGGTCAGTTATCTGCGAAGTTATAACAGTGGGTAGTATTAAGTTATCTGTGTCTTGCGTACTTTTTAAGAATAAATGATCAATACACGTTTTGGAGTTTCCCTGAAATCTTGTATAATTGTTTATTAAAGATTTATACCCATATTCGTTTAATGTGTTTAAGTATTCATTGACCTGTTCACTGTTCATTGTTGATTATATTGATATCCCCTACCACCATTCTATAGTCCCTAATTTTTGGGGCGCTTGTAGAAAAATATGTATCTAGATCGCGAATAAAGTTTTCAGGATTTAAGGATGGAGAACGATACACCGCAATTATACTAAGACTTCTGTTTTTTAAATTAGGAATATCAATTTCAATGCAATTTACTACACCAATACTCATTAACTTATAGTTATAATTCAAATTATTTCTTAAGTAACAAAGCACCCCGTCGTATCTATTTAGCGAGCCTTGGTTGTAAATTGTAACGCACCCTTTGATATTGAATAGTTCAACATCTTTTTCCCTTAAATCAAACGTCTTGGACAGTAGGTATAATGGCCTATTCCATGTATAATCGACCCAAATTCGGTTTTCGAGTTGCTGCATGATTTTAAATTCTTTTGAAGTTTAGTCCAGTGCTTACTCCTGGTAACTTCTTTCTATTAAAAAATTAGCAGCTGCATATTTGCACTCCTTCCCCATCAGTTAGCACCTTAAACTATGAAAAATGACCAAATTTAGGTCTAAAAAATGCTATGTGGGAGTGAGTAAATTTTTATTATTTTTATTTTAAAATGTTACCAAGGACATAGTATACAATAAAAAAAAAAACGATATTGTGAGATATTGTGATTCGATTTTTTGTAAAGGTAGCATATTAAAACCTTTGCTGTTTCTAAACGAGGTTAAATCACAAACATTTTTTTTTACTTAATGCGTCTCTATTATCACATCAACATTTTAAAATTATTAAAAAAAAAATTTACCCAGTCCCACATAACTTTTTTTAGTGCCATATTTGGTCTTTTTCCATAGCTGCCTGGTAGAGAAGGAGAGCAATTATGCGGTTCATATTTTTTTTGTAGAAACATATGTGTATTGTCAACTAAAAACTACTACTAATTTTAATATTCCAAGAATTTAAAATACGATTCGATTTTGTTTAAATTTAACGTAATCAGTAACATTTTACAATCAATGCTGTTTCTAAACGAAGTTAAATCACAAACAAAATTATTTTTATTATGAATCTCCACTAGCACAATAACATTTTAAAGTAATCAAAAAAAAAATTTACCCAGTCCCACAGAGCTTTTTTTGGACCTAAACTTGGTCATTTTCTATAGTTTGGGGTAATTAATAGTGGAGAAGGAGTGCAAATATGCAGCTGGTGATTTTTTAATAAAAAGAAGTGTCCATTGTTAACTTAAAATTACTACCAATTTTAATCTTACAAATTCGTAAAATCGGAAAATTCGATTTTTTGTCTAAGACAAGAAAAATTATGAAAATTCAGAAAATTGTTTTTTTTACTACCTTTACAATGAGTAAGGATTGTACCTACCAAATATAAAATAAATCAAATAATAGCAACTATGATTGGTCGATTTTACATGGAATGTCCCTAATGCAATCAAAATTCTGTTCAAAATCGTGTAAAAATATTTTAAATTCGTCTAAATTACGACTAATACTTCTAATATTTAGGTGACAAATTTTAAAGTTGTTGTGCATATCATTAACCATAAATACCTGCCTACACTCTGATGCAGATTCTAGAGTTTCTGTTATTATCTGATCCTCATTAAAGTCACGTATGTACTGGTTCATAGTTTTGAAAAGAAGTAATAAAAAATAAAAAAGAATACCTATGCCTGTAAAGAAAGCAATGAAGAATAGTAAACAATAAGTACAAATTATATAATGACAAAAAGTTACCAACCATTTTCAGCGAAAAAATTAAATCAATAGAGAAAAAATAAACAGGGAGAATATCGCTTCAAATTTAGCTAATTTAAAAAAAATTTTAAACAACAGTTGTGAAAAAGTACATAGACACCTTAAGAAACACTATCCAAACAGCGATTTTGAAGTTGAAGAAATTCGAAAACACGAGTTAAACACCAGCAAAAATCGGGCCTTTAAAATAGGTTTCGATTTGAATCTTAAAGAAACCATATATGACCCCAATTTATGGTCATAAAATTTAATTATAAAAAAATACAACTTTTTTCGGAAGCAAAAATCACAAAGACGACGAAATCCCAACGAGGAATTGTAATATCCGAATTCTTAATCTTAACATACATTCCCTTATGAACAAAACCGACACCCTAAGCTATTATGCTAGTAATCAAGCTGCTGACGTCATCTGTTTAACAGAACACTGGCTTAACGAAGACCAAATAGTCCAAACAAACTTAAATAACTACCACATTGCTACTAGTTTTTCCCGTAAGGAGTACAAACATGGTGGTACATTAATAGCTGTAAGCAGAAAGTACAAGTATAAGAAAATCAAACAAGTCAAAAACTTCTCTGTAGAAAAAGTATGTGAAGCAGCAGCGACTCTCATAGCTGAACTTGATATACTGGTTGTTGTGACATACAGAGCACCAAACGCAGATTACGAAGAATTTCTTAGTATTCTAAATAGCTTACTTAACTTTATAAATGAAAACTTTCAAAACCATCAAATTATATTAACTGGAGATTTTAATGTGGATTTTCTTTTAATTACAAAAGAGACTACACAACTTAAAAACTTACTTATAACTTTTGGGTTGATTTCTACGCTTGACGTACCATCAAGAATAGGTAAAACATCAAAAACATGTATCGACAATATTTTTATTGCACTAACACTAAAGGATAACATACATGTTAAAACTGAAGAACCACACTTGTCAGATTACATGGCTCAATGGTTAGCGCTTCCAAGATTAACAACTGCATCTAAAAACATTCCTTAAAAACAAAAATTAAGAATTGTTACACCAGAAAATACTTACCGTCTAAATAATGAATTGGAGAAGATTGATTGGCACCATTTTCTTGCTGAGAAAACCCCTGAAAATGTTTTTTCAGACTTTCATGACCTGCTACTGGAACTGTTTAACGAATTTTATCCTGAAAACGAAAAACAGATAAAAGGCTTTACTAAGATCAAGTTACAAAAAGATTCAAAAGTAGAAACAATTAAAAATCAGCTTGAAGTACTACACGTTATTCACAGAGTTGTCAAAAGCGAAGACACAAAGAAAGCCTACGATGCTTGTAAAGTTCTTTATAATTAAACTATAGACGAAATATCCAAAATAAAAAATGAAAACTTTATTAAAAATTCCAACAACAAAACAAAAGCAATCTGAACCGTCATAAACGAGAAACCAAAGCTACAGAAAACAAAAACATCGAACAAACACCCCTCGCTAAAGATTTTAATTCCTTCTTTAGCAAAGTAGGAGAAAAGGTTGCCCATGATTTAGAACAAAACAACACCACAATGCCTAAATTACTCTCTTATAATCATTCAGAGACGTCTAGATCGTGTTATCTTTTTGACTGTACTACAGAAGAAGTAAAGCGAATTATTATCAAACTGAAAAGTAAACCTAGTCGTGATATATATGGAATATCTACAACAATTTTAAAAAATATAGCTGAGCAAATAGCAACACCCATAACCATTCTAATCAACAAATGTTTTTGCAATGGCCATTTTCCCAAAGAACTAAAAATAGCGAAAGTAGTTCCTATCCACAAGAAAGGGCCAACAAATGTTTGCGACACCTACAGACCCATTGCTATTTTGCCAGCTATATCAAAAATTTTTGAACCCGCTATAAAATCAAGGATGACGAAATACCTGGAAAAAATGAATTTGCTAACGGAAAGTCAACATGGCTACAGAGAGGGAAGAAGCACAACCACATCATTACAAAGTGCAATAAAATGCGTCATTACTGCGCTGGACGAAAATAAGAGAATATCCATGCTAAATTTCGATCTCAGCAAAGCATTTGATTGTCTCTCTCACAAACTATTGTTGGAAAAACTTTTTTGCTATGGTTTTCGAGGCCCTTTCTATAAACTGCTTAAGTCATACTTAAGTGGCCGAAAACAACTGGTTCAATGAAACAATCAACAATCCAAACAGGAAGAAATTTTGTATGGGTTGCCCCAAGGACCGATTCTGGGCCCCCTGCTATTCATTGTGTTCATAAATGACATAAAAGTAAATGAAGCTGCTTATACATCACTCTACTGCGATGATACATCAGTGTTAGTAACTGGAAACAATGAAACTGAACTGGAAAGAGCTTCAAAAACAGCAATTGATCAGACTAAATTATTGTTCGCACAAAACAAGCTAAAAGTTAACGAGGACAAAACTGAGAAACTTACCTTTAACCTGAAGGACCAACTTTCCTCCATTAAATTTTTTGGCGTATGGCTTGACAATCGCTTAAACTGGTCCATCCATATCGACGCAACCTAAAAAAACTATAAAAAGCATTGTACTCCATTAGAAGGCTGAAAAAAATAAGTACTTACGAAAGTGTAAAGGTTGCATACTTAGCAAACTTTCACAGCATCATGTCGTACGGGATTCTTCTGTGGGGCTTAGCATCAGAAGCTGATCGAGTATTTGTGCTTCAAAAAAGAGCACTTAGGATTATGCACAACCTAAAACGGAGATAGCTGTCGTGACCTGTTTGAAAGCGAAGATATACTTACCTTCAGCAGCGTTTATATTTACCACTTATTAAAGCAAATAAATGCCACAAAAAATCTTTTTCCTAAAAACAGTGACACGCACACATTTAACACTCGAAACAAAAATAATCTGGTTCTTCCTTTGAACCTTAAAAAAGCAACTGAACAAACATTTGATTTCTGGGGAAAGAAGTTGTACAACTTACTGCCAGCCTATTTTAAAAATTTAAACAAGTTGCAGTTTAATATAAAACTAAGACAGTATCTAGTCAGTGGAGGATTTTACAGTATTGAAGAATTCATGAATAAGAATTGTTTATTAATGCATTTAAAAATACAATAAACGTCAATTAAAATTTAAGTATTTGAGACATATAACAAGTAGGTAAGTATAGTGACAAACAATTTTAGGTAAGTAGACAAACAATACATTTAGAATTTAAAACTGAGAAATTCATCTACTGAATAAAAGCTATTTTTATGTAGCAGACCTTTGACCCTTTTGGAAAAAATATTTTTACTGTTACTGGATTTTATGTCATCTGGTAGGTGGTTAAACAGCTTTGGGCCCCAAAAATCAATCCCTTGTTGTGTCAACTTCGTTTTGTGGAGAGGTGTATACAAATCTTCTTTTTTTCGCGTGTTGTAAGGATGATATTGGGAGTTTTTATTAAACTCATTTGGATATGAGTATACGTACTTTACACACGTAAGTATGAAGATAGATGGGATGGTCAGTATCTTTTCTTCCTTGAAGTGACCTCTGCAACTGTCGATATACTTTAGTCCACATAGGGCTCTAATGGCTTTTTTTTGCAGGAGAAATACTTTGCTGGCATCCGTGGAGAGGCCCCAGAAGAGAATCCCGTAGCTTGCTACACTATGGAACATAGCATAGTAGGCTGCCTTTGCAGTCTTTGATGTTGCATTAAACTTCAATCTGCGGATGCAATATATGGAGCTGGTAAGTTTCTTGTTTATTTCGGCTATATGTTTAGTCCATTTAAGTTTGCTGTCAACGTGAATCCCAAGAAATTTAACACTCTTATCAGAGTCATCAAAGAAAGTTAATTTTTGTGTTTTTTCTTGGTTAAGTAGGAGCTTGTTGGAGTCCATCCATTCACTAGCAGCATTTATGTTTACAATTGACTTTCCTGAGAGACCATGAATGTCTTGGCTATTGTAGATAAGAGATGTGTCATCCGCAAACAGACACACATGGCAGTTTAGATTTGCAGGTAAGTCGTTTAGGTATATTATAAATAATACAGGACCTAATATTGACCCTTGGGGAACTCCTTGTGTGACAGTTCTTTGTGATGAAAGGCTGTTATTCCATTTGACTGCTTGTCGTCGTCCACTAAGATAGGAGTGAAACAATTTATGTATCTGTCCACGAATGCCGTAAAAATGAAGTTTTTCCAGAAGCAAAGAGTGATCAACTGTGTCAAACGCCTTACTCAAGTCGCAGCAGGCCATTTCAACTTTCTCCTGTTCATCATGGGCGCGTAGTATTTGTTGAATCATAGAATTAATAGCAGTGGTGGTAGATTTGTTTTGCCTATAACCGTGTTGTTCTTGGTTTAACAGGTTACTTTTTTCCAGGAATTCTACTGTTCTGGTTTTTATAATGGCTTCGAAGATTTTTGAAATCGCAGGTAAAATGGCGATTGGCCGATAATTCTCGCAGCAATTAATGTCACCCTTCTTATGTACGGGAACAATTTTTCCAATTTTTAGCTGTTTGGGGAAGTAACCTTCTTCAATACATTGATTTAGTAGAATGGCTAATGGTTTCTTGATTTGTTTTGCAATTAATTTAAGGAGTCCTTAAAAAGTACCTGATTTTATTTTTATTTTTATACACTTAATACACTGTTGTTTGTCTAAATTGTCAGTATTGTGCAAATGTATCCTATATATCTAAATGTAAATATCAATTTTCAATATTCTATACATATTTTTGACCTGTCATGTAATTATTGATGATAAATAAACTTTCTTATTCTTATTCTGTGAACAAGCAAAAAAGTAATGTGATATTTTAGTAGTTAGTATGCCCCCTTCTGCTCGTAATAACGGCTCAACATCTTCTTTGCATGCTTCGAATACGGTTGTCAATCATTTCTTGGTCCAATTTGCTCCACTGCTCTAAAACGCACTAAGATAGTTGCTCTCTTTACCCAAATGGTTTAATTTGTTAAGTAAGCCTTCCTTTGAGCATACTCTATCGGATTTAAATCTGGTGACTGAGCTGGCCAATTCATAACTGCAATATTCTCTTCAGCTTGATAATCGCGAACCGGCATGGCAGGATTGGGACGGTCGTTATTATGTGTTTAAATAAAGTCATGCCCAATGTTATGGGTATATGAAACAAGGACAGGGTCTAAAATGTTGTTAATGTATTCGTTCGCATTAGGAAAGCTATCCAACAAAACACGCTCAGTTCTTTTGCCAAGAGAAATTTCACCTAAAACCATAATTGTGTGATGTTATTCACAAACGAATCAGGGTTTGGTTTACAATCAAATTCAAGACAAACTTGTGTTTGGAGACGTTATGGAAATGACGATCGTTTGGAAACTGCACAGGAAGCCCATAGTTACCGATGGCAAAATCATGGTTTTAAGTGAATTTTTTTTGGCAGAAGAACTGAGCGCGTTTTGGTGGACGGCTTTTCTAATGCAAACGGAACATTTAAGACCCTGTCGTTGTTTCATATACACATAACATTGGGCAAGATTTTATTCTTACACATGATAACGCCCGTCCCAATTCCGCCAGACCGGTTCGCGATTATCGAGCTTAAGAGAATATTGCATTTATGAATGGGCCAGCTCAGTCTCCAGATTTAAATCCGATAGAGCATGCTTAAAGGAAGGCTTACTTAACAAATTAAACCATTTGGGGTAAGAGAGAAGATTTCTTAGCGTGTTTTAGAGCAGTGGAGCAAATTGGACCAAGAAATGATTGACAATTGTATTCGAAGCATGCGAAGAAGATGTTAAGCCGTTATTAATATTACAAGGGGGCATACTAACTACTGAAAGATCGGATTACTTATTTGCTTGTTTACAACTGCTGTTTAAATTTTTTTTAAAATTAGCTAAATTTCAAGCGATGTTCTCCCTGTTTGTTTTTTTTTATTAATTTAATTTTTTCGCTGAAAATGGTTGGTAATTATTCGGAGGCATTGTAAGAAAATACTGCAATGGTAAAAACAAGTAAACTTTAAATCACCAACCAAAAATTTAAGAAAAAGATGTTGTCCCTTAGATTGTTTTGATGTGTGTATATTCGTATGATATTAATTACATGTCAAAAATATGTACAAATGAACGTTATAATTTGGAATGAATGGGGTTTTTTTCGCAGGATTTCGGACCAAATTTAAATAAATCAAAGGCGTTAGATTCGTCAACGTTTCGAAAATATATTATTCCCTTATTCAGGACTGTAACAACCGTAAAAAGGTACATGAGAGTGGTTACACTACAGCATACGTACTTAAAAATAAGTTAATAATGTAAAAAATAGTAATAATGTAATGTATTGCATTTTTGATTATTATGTAAAAAAACCGTGCGTAATGAAGTTATTTTTTTTTTTTAATAGAATATTACAAGGTTGAACGGGTGCTTTAAGAGCTGAACAAAAAATAACTAGCTATAAGGTTAAAAAATTCTATCTGAAGTGTAGTTATTGAAAGAATATATTTTAATATTTACCTCTCTAACTTGTTGAAAAGTTTAAATAAATGAATGAAAAGCATGAACAGGGGAGGCATGGGACAACCATTACATCAGGCAGTCATAACCAAAGCCAAAAAGGGAGGAAGTTTTCTCGTTGCGAAATGCATATTTTTTTGAAACAAAATTCAGGAACTGTGAACCATAAAATACCAAAATACCGTCGTGTGTGACGTGGAAGAACTGTAAAGACAAGAAATAAACTGTATAACCTTTTATTGGCGAAAATTGGTTTCATATCTTACCTAAAAAGCCACTTCTGGCATGAAAAATAATAAAATGAGTTATTGGGGCTACATTGTAGCTATCACCAAATTAATATTTGTTAAGGACAACTTTTTTCTTTTCCTTTTTCTCATCCTCCACCAGACACAAGCACGTCGTAAAATTCAATTAATATTTACTGGATTTACTAGTCTAAAACCAGCGTGTTTTTTGGAATTATAGAAACGAATGAAACGTTCAGAATTTTTTAACCTTATAGCTAGTTATTTTTTGTTCAGCTCTTAAAGCACCCGTTCAACCTTGTAATATTCTATTAAAAAAAAAATAACTTCATTACGCACGGTTTTTTTACATAATAATCAAAAATGCAATACATTACATTATTACTATTTTTTACATTATTAACTTATTTTTAAGTACGTATGCTGTAGTGTAACCACTCTCATGTACCTTTTTACGGTTGTTACAGTCCTGAAGAAGGCAATAATATATTTTCGAAACGTTGACGAATCTAACGCCTTTGATTTATTTAAATTTGGTCCGAAATCCTGCGAAAAAACCCCATTCATTTCAATTTTTTGGACACGAAACTTTTCACATCTTTGTTATAATTTGGTTTTCCCAGTATAACGACCTCGATTGTGGTCAATGGCGGGAAAGATCTATAAGATGTCTGGAAAATTGTACATTGAAGAAACGAAACAAATTCTTTTGTGTCGTGCGGCCTGCCATAAAAGTACCTGAAAAAAAACCTTGGAACTAAAAGACTACACTTGTGGAGCATTGTAAGGAAAAGGGTCATGAATTTGAAGATGTATAGATGATTTTAACAAGAAAATAGGTATGAAGAAGCTCGAAATAGCAAAAGTGTTAAAAATCAAAAAAGACACTTTAACGGTAATACTGTCAGAATGTAGCTTTTTTTTTGAAAGTTAGTTGTATATTATATACTTGAATCATATTAAGAAATTCTCTAAAAAGTATTGAACCTTTTAAAAGGTAATATGGGATGAGAACAATAAAAAGCCCCACTGTATAAATTGTCTAGTTATACCCTGATACGTGATTATAATGAGCCTCAAAAGGGCAAAACAGCTTCTTCAGATTTGGTAGATGCATACCCTTAAAAGTAAGGAAGAAAATCAGTTATAATGTAGCACTTGTAAATCTAAAAATTTACTTCTTTATGGAAAAGATTTTCAGTTAATTTAAAAGTAGTTTTTTTTTATAGTTTTTTATAGTCGTAAAGTTTACTTTGTGGAACAAATAATAAAATCAATGGAATAATTAATTTAAAATGCAATTAGGTAAATTTTAAAACCAACGAATTTTATTTTTTAAACGTGGACAATATTGTCCCGATAGAAGTTTCAAACATGATCGCAAAGTTATAATCTATACAGGGTATTTCCGAAAGTCGTTTCAATAATTTAACCCGAGATTCCTTACCCAAAAATAGTTCGATTAAGCCCCATTTACCTGTACCCAAAATTTTTATGTTTTTTTTCATTACTATTAAATAAAACAACATAGAAAAACAAAATTTGGTATAATTGTCTTACTTTTTATAATCGACACAATGGTCGAAAAATGTAACCCATAGATTTATTCCATAACCTCAAAATGGGACACCTGCGCTCTCCTTGAGGCATAACTTTTTTTGTATTTGAATTTTCAAAAAATAAATTATTTTATCGGTAAAATACGTTTAATACGAAGAAAGAATTATAGCACATTTTTTTTGAAAAAACTAACCCTTCTTCAAAATTATTCACATTTCATAATTTCATGTTGCATTCTACTTTTTGGAATATTTTTGCAATTTTTTTTTCTGGAAAACTAATATGAACTAATGTGAACTAGCATAAACAAAAAAAAACTAGAATTGGCCCCACAATAGGACTCTGGGCCCCCTTTTTGGGGCCTTTTAAAATATTTAAATGATGACAATGATACTTTTTCTGTAATAAAATCTTCAAACGCCTAGTATTCTTCTATTCTATTCTAAATAAAAAGATATGTGAGCCCCAAAAAGTGGTCAGGTGCCCCAAAAGGGGACCCAGTATCCTATTGTGGGGCCAATTCTAGTTTTTTTTTTGTTTACGCTAGTTTATAAGAGTCTTAAAGTGGGATTCACAATGAAAATTAGCTTGCATGCGGTAAGAATTAAGGTAGCTTGTAAGAGCTTGAAATATGTATTTTGGATATACCATTCACAATGAATTAGCGTGTAAGAGCTCATGCAAGCTAATTCATTGTGAATGGTATATTCAAAATACATATTTCAAGCTCTTACAAGCTACCTTAATTCTTACCGCATGCAAGCTAATTTTCATTGTGAATGAAGCTTAAGTTTTCAAGAAAAAAAAATTGCAAAAAGATTTCAAAAACCAGAATGCAACATGAAATTATGAAATGTGAATAATTTTGAAGAAGGGTTAGTTTTTTCAAAAAAAATGTGGCATAATTTCTTCTTCGTATTAAACGTATCTTACCGATAAAATAATTTATTTTTTGAAAATTCAAATACAAAAAAAGTTATGCCCCAAGAGGGGGCGCAGGTGTCCCATTTTGAGGTTATGGAATAAATCTATGGGTTTCCCTTTACGACCATTGTGTCGATCATAAAAAGTAAGAAAATTATACCAAATTTTGTTTTTCTATGTTGTTTCGTTTAATAGTAATGAAAAAAAAACATAAAAATTTTGGTTTTGTAAAACAGCCTGAATCTCGAAAACGGTGCACTTTTGGATACAGGTAAATGGGGCTTAATCGAACTATTTTTGGGTAAGGAATCTCGGGTTAAATTATTGAAACGACTTTTGGAAGCAGCCTGTATATTCTAATGGCACAGAAACTCCAAATATTTAAAATTTCAAATACACGAGGTTAAACATTAGCAACGTTCGTCATAGTCATATTTCCTCGAACTCCCCTTAAGTTGGTCGTGATGTACACAAAATAATAGTGGGTGCGCTAACTTTTCTACGATACTTTTCACCTTATTGTCACAGAAATATAGTTCATTATATGTATATTTATAAGGCTTATCCAGAATAAAGACACTAGAATAAAAGACTGGACAATACGCTACCGCTTTTGATTGGTCGCCCATTCCTGAGGCGGCTAGATATTTTCACATTATAATGACATAATTTTTTGAATTTGTCAATGAATTTGTCAAAAAAATTAAAAATATAATTTTACTGCCAAAAATATTTGAAAGCGTAAGTATTGTGATTTTTGTTCATTATATATAATACTATTTCAGGCTTCCAATTGTACAAATTAATATTATAATTATTAGTCTATTGGATTTTTACAAATTAATATCATTTTTGAAATGTTTGGTTGCGGAAGTGCTAAAAGGAAGAACCCGGCGGCAAAGGATTTTAAAATGTTCTTCATTCCAAAGAATTATTCCGAAAGAAACTTGTGAATAAAAAAAACATTCAAAAAGAAAAATGTAAAAGATTTAAAAATTAAAAAGTTGTTTTTTTAACTTTTATTTATCATAAAGGTAAAGTATCTATAATTTTTAGGAGCCAGACGTAACAGAAATTAATAAAACTATCAATTAGAGAATTTATGAAACTAAAATCAAAGGCAAACCGAACGATAATTTCCTGATAGCAGTATTTATTTATGCTTTTCCTTTTCCTACTATTAATTTTTTGGGTATTCATTGAAGTTTGTTTTAAATCTAAAAATAAATTTGTTTTTTTACGTTTTAACGAAACGGTTAATTTATTTTTTCATTTTATTATTAAAAAGTATAAAAATATAAAAATTAAAGCATGCTTACTTGCTAAATAAATAAAATCTATGTTTGACCACAAATAAAAATTTAAAAAGTCTTTTGGATCCTCCTATGGAATGGGCGGCAGTTCTATGAATTTTGATGGTACCATAGAATAACATCAAACTGGCTAGTCTTTTATTATAGTGTCTTTAATCCAGAATGAGTTAAAATGTAAAAGGTGACTCCTTTTGCAAAATTTAAGATGCAGCTGTATTTTCCATATTATGGCATTGTTTTGGAATACGCTAAAAACTTTTTGCGTTCATTTGTTTAGCTTTACTGGAAATATGGTTAATAGGTAGCAGTAATTCTGTTAAAAAAGAAGTCACCCTGTACGCAATTAAATACTTACATCGACTAAATGTGTTGAATTTAGCAACAAATTAACAATAAAAAATGATACTTGATATGGTAGTTTTAGATAAAAGCTACTTGAGTTTCGATTTTTGATCACCCCTCGTTCCTAAAACAATTAAAATTAATCACAAAAGAAAATTCAAATGTTCATTTTACTTTTTTTTATAAATAACCTGTTGATAATTGAGAACATCCTGAAAGTATTTTTACTTTGTTTTTTAAAAGAAATTTACTATTGTATTTGCAATTGATGAAAAACAAGGTTTTTGGCAACAGGGCCTCAACGAAACAATATACGTAAATGTTAAAAGATGCTACAAAATATTCTCCATCTCATGGTACCAAAATCATAACGATCGGATCATGCATAGTAATGTAAATGTAACACCTAATCAAGTATTTTAGGATGGATGGATGGATGTATGTACGGCACAAAAAAAATTTTAATTTGCAAAATTGTTTTTTAAGGTTGTTTTCTAGCCATTTAAATTTCTTGCTTATCCCATTGTTACTTTTGTTTAAATACATTCCTTACCGGCGAAAGGGTCTGACTATAGTGTTTACAAGTAGGTACTAGGTCGTTGGCGCCCAAAATATACACCCACCCCACTCTCCGATTTCGTTTAGCATGTGTAGTTGTATGCAAAGAATTTGGTAAGTAAGATTATAGATAGATTATATATATGTATATTATTTTAAAATGATCTAATATCATGCGTAACCCCTTTTGCGGACGCAGCGCTTAAGGTTACAAACTATACCATAGACGAATATTTACCCAAATGCCACCCCTGCTAGACACAACGATAAATTGGTACAATTGGATAATTTTGCTAAAAATTTTAATTCTAAATATGGTCGTCTTCGTAAAAGTATAGATTCAAGAAGGTGGAAGGGGAAAAATGGCAGTTAAGACCGGTCCAATTTAACAATTTAATTACAATAAAGTGGTACAGCGTTAAAATTTGTTTCAGTAAATTTGACCTTAACGGGGGATTACGCAAGATTAAAATCAGAAAAATATTATCTGTTTCTGTGAATATGTAATGTTGGTTGCCTAAATTTCAGGCGAAACAACATTTTTAATTGACACAAATAAGGAATACAAAATACATCTTTTATCAAAAAGTTCATTAACTAGCAGAAAAGAAGATTAAAGAACAGCTTAAGCAATTTTTAAATACATTATTATACATATAACATTTTAGCAAATAAAAAGCTATTTTTTTGCATATTGAGGTTACTTTTTATTACATATAAGTATTTGGCAATTTAGAAATAAACTTACGTGAACAAAATATACTTTTGATTGTTATTCATTTTATTTAGAATAGTTTATTGACTACCAGAAATACATTTCTTCTTGAACTTTATTTGATTTGAGTCGAACCGTTTCTCGTGACACAAAATTAAAAAAAATTAAATAAAATCCGAAATCTAATAAGTTTAAAAAGTATTCTGCATTACCTACATTTTTAAACAAATTGAATGTCAGTGAATGTTGTCAACAACAAAAAAGGGTTTCAAAAAGTTTTCTAAATTTTCATATGGGTTGCTATTACTGCTAGCTAAATAATTAAAAACTTTAACGAAGTGAGCTTGTGTATTGATTGTATGTTGCAAACGTAAGTAAGTATTAAGTTTTCACATAAATCTGACGTTTTCTACCTATTTAAAAATTATGTTGTAGAAAGATTTTAAAATAAGGAAAAGATAACCTACTTATCATCGTTCCATTTTCACCAAAACAGTAGGAAAAATTATTTCGCTCCCTAAGAGTTATATTTAATCATGCTGGATTTGCACCAAACTTTGCAAATAGATGCAAGAAAAGGCTCTAGAAAACTTACACTTAATCTTTTATTTTGAATGTGTATACCCTTCCAAGGGCTCCCTTTCCAAATAGAATGAAGAATTTTTTTAGAGAGAAAGCAAGCTAAGTGTAACTTGTTTAGCAACTCATTTTGTATCTGTTTACCAAGTTTGGTAATCCAACAACGAGGGGCGTTTCACTAGGGGAATTGGTGTACACAATTGGGGGAATTTTTTAGGAATTGGAGGAATTTTGGGGGAATTGGGGGAATTTTTTGGGAATTGGGGGAATTTTTTAGGAATTGGACGAATTTTTTGAGAAATTATAGGTATTTTTTGGAAAATAAAAGCTATTTTTTTAAAAAATTCCTAGGTAATATACAAAGCTTACGGTCCAATTAAATTTATTGTGGTAGCACCAGTTAGGCAATGAACAAGTTCATTAAACTTTTAAAAATTGGTAGCAAAGGTATTTTGAAAAATACAATTTTTACAAGATTTTTTTTTTACCCGGGCACTACTCGAATAACTTTTATTGCTCTTGGTAATAAAATCCATTTGTTTTTGTCTTTTATATCCGAGTAGTTATCGGTTAGTAATTCAGAACAAAACCCATCGCTTCCGACTCTTCCACTGGTGGAATGTGACAATATTCTTATTCTTTAAATGAGCATCACCACATTCTAAAAGTAAGAGAGTGCTATGTGAAGTACGTTTATGCGGCTCCAGATGGTCACCCTATTCCCAAGTAAAAGGACCGTGAAGATGTACCTCAACGGAAAGGGGCAATATTCAAGATTGGAAATAATTATTTCCAAAAGTAATCGATTGCATTTTTTTAAATATTTAATCTAATTGTGATAATTGTTTCCAGTAATCGGTTATTATACTCTTCACAAGAGTATATTGCAATCGATCAGAAAATCCTAAAATCGTCAATTTTCGTCGTAGAGCAAAAATTTTTGCAGATTCGTGCATTTCATGACTTTTTAAGATTTTCATTTTTTGTCCGTCCGTCTGTCGGTCGGTCGGTAGGGTGTATGTCACGTTTCTTGTAAACACGCTATCTCAAAAACCAAAAGGGATATCAAACTCAAATTTTAAGGAAAAATCAACCTTTATAAGAGGAAGAACCCTATTGTTTTTGACAAGAATCCCATCACTACAAAGCCCCCTTCTGGGCTCCCCAAATGAAAAAAAAATCGTAGCTCAACTATTATTAAATTTACAAAAAAAATTATTTGACATAAAACATAGGAAATTGAATTCTCTACAGAAAAGTATTCGTTGGTTTTTTTGTCAGACCCCCCTTTTACCCCCCATCACAAAAAAACCTCCTATCGCCGTTATTATTCAATTTACAAAAAAAATCTTTTTCACAAAATTAATGGAAATTTAATTTTTTATTAAAAATCTTGGTTTGTTTTTTGTAAAGTTAGCCAGTAAGGTAAAAAAAACAAAAACTAAAAGATTTCAGTAACAAAAAACTTCTAAGTCCAAATAGCGTCCCGCGTCGGTCAAGAAGGCCATGCCAAAAATATTTCAAACAAAGAAACAAAGCCAGCTGTCAGAACAAATAACCTCAAATATCTTAAAGTTCAGAACTGACGTTTATCCTCTTCGTTAACTAAATTCTTCGTGTTTTCTGTTAATAGTTTGCACTCTTCGCAGATTTTTTTTACATAATTTTTTTTTATAAGAGACTATTCATTATCCTGTAATAGTTTTCTTGCGAAGAGTATACCATAGAATGTGTAGCAATTATATAAAAAATTGATTTAGCTTTGATTAATAAAGTTTAAAATTACACTTCTACCGATTTCGAATTCTACTCGAGCTACTTATCTGTGAAGAGTAACTACTACGCGTTTCGACTTCTACTTATTTCTTGTTCTTTATTTAAACATTTGAAATTTTCCGCCAAAACTTTTTAGTATTTTTGAATTTCGCGCCATAATTAACGATAAATTTAAATTTTGCGCCATAAATTTGAAATTTGCCGCCAAAACTTTTAACATTTTTGAATTTCGCGCCAAAATTAACAGTAAATTTAAATTTGGCGCCAAAAATTTGAAATTTCCCGCCAAAACCTATTAATGTTTTTGAATTTCTTGTCAATAATAACCATAAATTTAAATTTTGCGTCAAAAATTCTGAAAATTAAAAATGTAATGCATTTTTAAAGGTTTTTTTAAGAGAAATTCTGGGGAATTTTTTCGGGAAATTGGAGGAATTTTTTAGGAATTGGGGGAATTTTTTGAAAATTGGGGGAATTTGTGGAATTTTTTGGGAATTTTTTACAAAGAATTCCTCTTGGGGGAAGTGGTGTACACTATTTGGGTATGTGGATTCCCCCTCGTCCAACAATATTAAATATTACTGTTCGGGGAAAATTTGGGGGGCGAAGGAATTTTATTAGAGAAGTTATTTTTGCAGAAACCATTCTCAAATCTTATTTAGCACCTATTTCTAAAATTTCGTACAGATCCATCGTAATCTAATGTTGCAAATTAAAGGGAGGTTTTTGGAATGATTCGGACGCAAAATGAAAATGCGGGTATGCTACATTAATTTTTTAGAATTTCTTAGTTATGATCAGTCTTGTCCAATAAAACATCGTTAGAGCAACTTTTTTGGTAGATTCTGTATTTGACCTACATTTTTTGACAATTTTCTGAATTCAAATTAGTAAAATGTTCTGCCATCTTGTAAGAATCGTTAAAGGTTTTTTTTTTAATTCTATGATTAATGAAAAGGTGAAAAATCCACGTAATTCCTCGTTAATTTGACCAAAATTTAATCATATTGATTAATATAATATTAAAATGACGATGCCCATAATGCACATGTTATTTTTTTTCTTTTAAAATGTAATGTTGTTATGTGTGGTAAAAAAAATAAATATATATGATGGTCCACTATCGCGGTCGTTACTTGGGAAACTAAATGACCACCAGCATCACAATGACTTCAGTCAATCTGACGTTTCCCAAGTATAACGACCGTCAGGGGGTGATCAACGGAGGGAAAGGTGAATAGTCGCGGTGCACTATATTGAAGGCTTCCTGTCGTTGTGAGTTCGAATCTCACTGCCCCTGATGGAGTGTGGCTGGCTCTAGAGGTGGTGCCAGGTTGGTTGTGTCCGTGTTTAATAATTATATGTATCATGCTAGAAGGACTTCGGTCCCGTTAATAAATGTAAAAAAAAATATTTAGAAATTCAGAAATTAATCTCACTCAAACTAATTTTGACAAACTTTGACAATGTACCTCTTTTTTGTGAAATCAAGTACAGGATGGTCCAAGCAAAAGTTTCCACCCCCATTATAACCCAGGAAAATAAAACAAAAATTAATACAATCTGCCGAAAAATTATTTGTTAACTTTTTTTTTACCATTATCTCCATATTTCCATAATATACAACATATCAAAAGTCCCCTAAGATCCCGTGCCGGCGTCATGTCATTTTAGAGGGTCAAAGGTCGAGAAGGACAGTTTTTGGTAAAAAAATCTCTTCCAATTGGTCGGACAAAAAAAATGCAGGATGTAAATTGCAGATTGAACAATTACCTACAAAAAAATTCATATACACTTTTCCATCGAGCGACCGTTATCGAGTAGTAGTGTCAATTATGCATGACGTTGGTATACTTTTAATACCAGCTAAAATACAAATACGAGGAAAATTTCTTTCAAAAATGTTTAACCAGGGTTTTAATTTAACCTCTAAGATACATAATCGGCAATAAAGGGTCTTGTAAATTATCAACTGCGTGTATACAGGCGCTCTAAAAATAAATTTGGATATGTCTGTAATTCCTCAGGTTAATAAAACAAACTAAAATTTTTACAAAGAGGTGTTAGCTCTTGTCCTTTCAATGAGTTACAACCCCTTAACAAAGCCCCAAAGTATCTATCAATCTTAAAAAAAAAAATAATATAAAAAAATGTGACCAAATTTTTAATACAAAGCAAACTATGTATTTAAGGCCTTCTTAATAATTTAAACAGAATTTTAAAGTGATGGGATCATTATTTTGGGAGCAATAGAGAACATTATCATGTTAAACACCATGTAATTCCATTCAATTTATTGAGAAGACCTTAAATGCATAGTTTGCTTTGTATTAAAAATTTTGTCACATTTTTTTGTATTACTTTTTTTTTAAGATTAATAGATACTTTGGGGCATTTTTAAGGGATTGTAACTTATTGAAAGGACAAGAGCTAACACCTCTTTGAAAAAATTTTAGTTTGTTTTATTAACCTGAGGAATTACTGACATATCCAAATTTATTTTTAGAGCGTCTGTATACACGTAGGTGATAATTTACAAGACCCTTTATTGCCGATTATGTATCTTAGAGGTTAAATTAAAACCCTGGTTGAAAAATTTTGAAAGAAATTTTCCTCGTTTTTGTATTTTAGCCGGTGTTAAAAGTATACCAACGTCATGCATAATTGACACTACTACGCAATAACGGTCGCTTGATGGAAAAGTGTGTATGAATTTTTTTGTAGGTAATTGTTCAATCTGCAATTTACATCCTACATTTTTTTGTCCGACCAATTCGAAGGGATTTATTTACCAAAAACTGTCCTCTTCGACCTTTGACCCTCTTAAATGACATGACGCCGGCACGGGATCTTAGGAGACTTTTGATATGTTGTATATTATGGCAATATAGAGATAATGGTAAAAAAAAAGTTAACAAATAATTTTTCGGCAGATGAATTTCTAACTCACTGGGTTATTATTTCCTGAACGAATTTGTTCTGGAGGAACTGCCGCGACACGTCATTTTTATTTTGGAGGGGGACATCTAATTAGGGTATTTTTTAATTTTTTTGTTCAACCCTCCAAGCGGGGTGATTACCCCATCAAAAATTTCAAATGGCACTACGGGTCAAGTGGGGTCTTATTTAAAAGCTACAATTTTTCTCTTTTCAAAAAAAAAAAAATGTTCAAAATTTTTATTTTTTTTAATTTTAAATTTAATCAATAATCTTTAATGACCATTCTAGGTAAGTGGGGCCTTATTTGAAAGCTACAATTTTTCTCTTTTCAATAAAGTAAAAATTTTAAAACCGGACAAATATTTTTCGAAATTTTGTTGTTTTTTTTTTTATTTTAAATTTAAAAGTAAATTTACAAACCTTAAAATTTTGGTTTTTTAAGAAATTATTCTTAAAAAAAATTAAAAATGTTATTTCAAGAATAATTTCTTAAAAAAACAAAATTTTTAGGTGTTTAAATTTACTTTTAGATTTAAAATAAAAAAAAACAACAAAATTTCGAAAAATATTTGTCCGATTTTAAAAATTTTTACTTTGCTGAAAAGAGAAAAATTATAGCTTTCAAATAAGGCCCCACTTACCCAGAATGGCCATAAAAGATTATTGATGGGGTTGTTACCCCGCTTAGGGGGCTGAAGAAAAAAATTAAGAAATATGTTGTTAGATGTTCTTCATCAAAACAAAATCGACCTGTCCAAGCATTTTCTCCTTAAGATGCGTAAAATATGATTTAATTTAAAACTCAAAAAAATAAAAATTTTGAAAAACTTTCGCCCGATTTTGAAAATATTCTTATTTTTGAAAAGAGAAAAATTGTGGCTTTCAAATAAGGCCCCATTTGACCCGTAGTGCCATTTGAAATTTTTGATGGGGTAATGACCCCGCTTGGAGATTTAAACAAAAAAATTAAAAAACACCCTAATTAGATGTCCCCCTCCAAAATAAAACTGACGTGTCGAGGCAGTTCCTCCAGAACAAATTCGTTCAGGAAATAATGGGGGTGGAAACTTTTGCTTGGACCACCCAAATTTGCAAAATACCATTGCTTAAGAAATGAAATCAATAAAGCAAGTAAATTTTTCTTGTGAAATACGCCTATTGACATTACCGCCAAAGAAAAAGGTATCACGAAAGTTATTACCAAAGAAAAAGAAAAGTGAGAAATTTTCGTTTAAGAAAACTAAATTTTTGAACTAGAAGTAAAATTTTATATTGCAACCAACAATAGGATGGGTAATTTATTGTAGCATCTTTTACCCTTTCCAAACTTAATGTATCTTATTTCGTGTAAATAAATAATAGCTTTTTTTTTAAATTTAGTTTTCTATAACAGAAGATAAATTAACATGCACTACAAAGAATGTAACTTAAAGTTTGTGATGCTCTGTATAACCATATCACAAGAATAAGGAAATAATAGAAAAATATGGATACATAATTATGGCGCCAATAATAGGTACTAGGTAACGACGTCGATATATTAGTAGCTGTATAAACCATACATTAATAAATTACCAGTTCCTCAGAGGAAATCCTGTTGCATAAACTTTCAGAGCCCATCCAGGCAGAGTTACCCCAAAACCATCCACTTGAATATTTTCCATTAGAATCTTCCACTGAAAAAACGTTAAGGTAAAGTAAATGAACCATTTAACAAAATATTGAGTTCTCTTGCTCACTAAAGAGAAACAGTGTCTACTATACACGTAGCTTCTTGCTAGCTTCTAGAAGCTAGCAAGAAGCTACGTGTATAGTAGACATAACTGTTCGCGAGCAGACGAACTAACTGCTATGACTTGATGTCACAGTAGGGTTTACCTTCTAGATAATAATAACTAAGCCTGAAAAGTTCATAATCACAAATATAAAAATTCGCTACGTACGAACCCTGTTAGGTCTTCTTATGTAGGTTTCGTACGAAGCGATATTTCGTTAGCACCACCCTGAAAAAAATATGCTATGCAACAAAATTATCCCTACTGTCTGTCAAAAAAATTGACGTTTGTCTAATTGGAGAAGTCAGTGCAAAAGCTATTTGTTACTACTGCCGAAGTAAGATTTTTTCGCATTGTGATCAAAATGAAATTGTCAATTATTTGTGCACCTACATTTATTTTTTTAGACCCAAACGAGGACCCAAACATCCGAATCCTACCGACTTTACTGGAGCTCGATATCCGAGATCCGCTTCCCACTTGCTTCGTGTAGTTTTCATGTGAACGTGGGATGACCATATTTTCGAGTCATCGCATCGTCTAAAAACGCTGTTCCACTGCTTTGGACCAAGCGAAGCTATCGTGTGATGTGAATATCATGCAAATATCATGCGCATTATGCAAGACTATTAACCCATAGATGCGGAAACATGAAATATATTTACTTTAATGTTTGTGCATGTTTTTTCAAAAGGAAAATTAAAAAAATAAGGATTTTGCAAATTATACATCAGATCCGAGATCATATCTTTTAAACAATGATGGTCATATGAAATTAAATTTTACACAAACAAATTATTTCAAACTTCTTATTTTCTTCTTAACGCTGCAGACAAAAACTGTCAACGGCCATATTTAAATTCTCGTTAAAAAATGTATTATTACATTTTTTTATCGTATCTAAATATAATCAATAATAAGGGAAATACGGCGATGTGAGAAAAGTGAAAAATGGTTTATATGAAAAAGAAATCGAAATGCGGCTTTCATCAGTCAAAAAAACAAAAAATAGGTGCAACCCGCCAATACTATCAAAAACATAACACGCTGCATACTATTTGGGTACGTGAGTTTCCTCTTAGCTTAAATTTTAAAGAAAAGTTAAATAAAAAATTATAAAGTTAAGTAAAAAATTACCACCAATTTTCAATGGGGCTGCGCTCTGAAAAAATTCCTAGGTTAACCCGGACTCCCAAGCCCCTTAAAGTCGGCGCGGTGCCTTTTTAATTAATCGATTTAACCCGCTCCTATCGTAATTTTAACACAAATAAAAACAATTGAGAGGTAGAAGGTAAATAAGTAAAAATAAACTCCGTTATCACTGTCCTGGCGTTTTACTCAATTAGGACCTGATGTTGTTACTTGCGAGTTGCGACTGGTAAAAACAAAAAAATGAATTTTAACTTTTTCAAAATAATTGAAAACTAACTCGAGTCGAGGCCGGTAGATACGACTCCTGAGTTCATTTCAAACGTATACATATTTTTTGTCTAAATCTTACTGCAAAGCGTTTCTCAAAGATAGTCCACAAGGTCCGAAACATAAAAACAACTTAGTTCTATTTTCCGAAAATTAGAGATTTGGTATTCTTCCTAATTCACGTTGAGTGTCGGTTTGGAAAGAGCCTGAACGAACAAAAAGGTCAGCGCACGTTCAGGAGGTTTACAGATACCTAACTGGTTCAGATATGATTTGGGGTAAAATCGGCATTGGCGAAAGAACAGATTTCGTTTCGATTAAAAATTATTTAAACATCATAAGATATCAAATAAGAATAATGAGATTATACCATCCTTTGTGGTTCCTTATACATCAGCAGTTGGCCCTAATGTAATTTTCATGCATGACAATGCTCGTGCAAAAACAGCTCGGATTGTTCGTGTTGCATTAGAGAAACATGGTAAAGAGGTGATTCACTGGCCTTCGCAATTTTCCCATCTTAATCACATTAACTTATGGGCCTCTCTACAATACCGTGTTTCTGATCTCTCTATTTCAACCCAAAATGCAGAAAAGTTAAGTAATTGTCTTCAGACGCAATTGACAACTGAAATTAACTACCCTGGCTTAAATTTTGACAGATCTAGTAGCTAGTGTGCGCCCAATGACGTCATAAGTGCTTAGAATTTAACTTAAGTGTGCTTAATGATTTATTGTAAACAATTGTCAATCAAGTTGTCAACTGTCTGTCACACAACTGTCATTTAAGAAAAAAAAATGTTGCAAACATAATTTCTTACTTCTTTTTTCGGTTTTACATAATTGTTTGCTAGTAAATCAAAATATTTTAATTTCGGCTTTAATATTGAACGGCTGTACAAGTGCAAGTGTATTTGGGACACTTAGTTTCTTCAGTAAAACCAAATGATTATGTTGCCCACAAAGAATCTGTTCGATTACGAATATAGGTAATAACTTACTAGACGAAACACATTTACGAAATTTATCACACATATTATGTGTCGATTATTATGACCCATGTCCAGAAAATGAATATAGGTAATAAAAGGAAGCTTAGAAATAACTTGTTGGAACCCGATGAACGAAAGAATGTAAATACTTCCCAAGGTTAGTAGACTGTGCCTTCTAAATCCCGCTTTTCTCAAATTTAAAACTAGCTGAGTCGAGGCCGGTAGATCCGACTCTTGAGTTCATTTCTTACGTATAAATTCATTTTTTTGTTAGAATTATACCGTTTCCTGATGATAGTCCAGTAGGTCCAAAACATAAAAACAACCTTTTATGTTCTCAAAGACATGTCTAATATTTACATTGCATTTAACAAAAAATAGTTTTTGAATAATAAAAATTATACTGAACTTTTAAACCATAAGACCTTTACATGACCCTGAACTCTTGTCGTTTAATTATCCATTCTTTAAGTTTGACTTGACTAATCTTCAAATTATAAATCGTCTCCTGAAGATGGCCTACTAGGTCCGAAACATAAGAACAACCTTTTATGTTTTCAAAAACATGTCCAACATTTACCTTGCATTTAACTTAAGATAGTTTTTTAATAAAAAAAATCCTATTGACCTTTCAAACAATATGACCTTGACATGACCTTGAACTCCTGTCTTCTGGTTATCAATCCTCCAAGTTTGAGACCTTTAACTATTGTGGTTTATGAGATAATTGAAGTCAAACTATAAATCGTTCCCTGAATATGGCTTGCTAAGTTCGAAACACAAGAACAACCTTTTGTGTTTTCAAAAACATATCGAACATTTACCTTTCATTTAAGGTAACATAGGTTTTTAATTATAAAAATGCTATTGACCTTTTAAACAATATGACCTTGACATGACCTTGAACCTCTGTCTCTTGTGTATCCATCCTCCAAGTTTGAGTCCTCTAACTATTGTAGTATTGGAGCTATGTCAATGCAAACATTGACATTTGAAAACGTCATAGCTTTTTTCCTAGACATAGAATTTTTTTTAAAAAGTTTTAACACAAAGGGCTCTCCGAAAGAATATGTTTAAGTAAAAAAAAATCACAATATTTTGGGCTAGTTTTTTTTTTGCATGCAATATCTACTAACCTTGACCAGTGGTCAGTATGACCTTGTGGTCATCTTGACCACAAGACTTTGGTATTTACTTATGCCAAGTTTGAACCTTCTACCTAGTACGATAATTGAGTAAATTACTGTTAAAGAAATTTTTTGCTCCGTACATCCATACATCCATCCGTCCTAACATACACCAAAGTGATATTTTTTAATAACAACCCAATGGATGGTCCGATCGACATGATTCTAGTATCAAAAGATCGGTAATTTTTTGTAGCATCTTTCCAACACCCTTAACATTCACGTATCTTGCTTCGTTTAGGCACAGTTTCAAAAAAACATCGATTTTTTTTTATTAATTAAATTAGAAATATAAGTGTCTTGATTAGATGGCCCCTTTTTGATGCGATTTTTCAGAATTTTTTTGTATGGTTGTCCATTTTTTATTTTCATTTAACTTTAAAGTTTTTTCGAGAGTTTTATGTATAGGATATTTATAGATAAAAAATATTATCTTTTTCTGTTTACCGCACAAAGCAAGTCCATTATTACGGTTTTAATTTATAATGAAGTTTTTACTTTAAATTGTCACTTTGACTTTTTTACATGCACTAAAAATCTAATGTAGCCCGCCCAGCTACTATCTGAAGAATCTTAAAATTGCGCCCAAAACTTAAGTTTGGAAGTTATCTCGTAACGCTAATTTCAGTTGTCAATAGGTGCTTATTCCTCTACTGCAACTGATTTAATTTAATTTTTGGGGGGACAATAATGCTGTAAAGTTTAACTTCGATTATCTTAAAGACCACAATAGTAAAAGGTGCTAAACTTGGAGGATGGATCACAAAAGACATGAGTTCAAGGTCATGTTAAGGTCATATAGTTTGAAAGGTCAATATCATTTTTATTATTTAAAAGCTGCCTCAGTTTAAATCAAAGAAAATTTTGGACATGCTTTTGGGGCTGCCGCTTTGTAGGCCATCTTCAGGGAATGCTTTACAATTTGACTTCGAAATAATCGAAGTAAACCATCTGTAAAAATTGAAACAAAACAAGAGAAATTTTATTTGAGGGGGTAAAAGGGGACGTACCTCCTAAACTGCAATTTTTACAGCAAAAAGGGGAATTTATAAGTTGTTTACAATGTCATTCTGCATCTCTGTGCAAAACTTCATCAAAATCTAACGGGACCGGTTTCGCAACGGTAAATGTGCCATGTAGCCATGTCCAATTTTAACTACTTATAAGTAATATTCAAATAATTTCTTAAATTATCAACAAACATAAATGTTTAAATTACCCAACAAAAATGCTCGAAGTATAGTTATCCGATATTGTGAATTTATTTTAGAATCCTAGAGAAGAAAATTATATTTTGTGAATCGTCGCACACTGGGTGAAATGTGTTTTTTTGCGGTCATTAATCGGCTGTAAGGCCATAAATAAAGGCACAAATTGAGTGAACAGATAATCAATTGTGATAACTAAATCCATAGGCTACATAAATACAAAAATGAAACAATTCTTTAATTATTATTTTAATATGTACAACACCAAAAACAGAAGTGAAATATTAGGCTAGATAATTTAGCTATATTTAGAAGGCTGCTTCCTTTAAGCGGACGGATTTATATGTATTTTTCTCACAAATATATATAATTTATAATGTGTTAAAGAATAAAAAGTAATCTTTATATCAACATTTACATACGTAGGCATACTGAAGGTTGTTCATACGTCATACTGTTTTAAAGACAAATTTTAACTTAAACTTTAGATTTAAAAGTTTGCGCCAACGCCCGCCAATGGGTAATGTATACTACAATGTGCCCAAATATATGTACCTTCCATAACACCGAAAAGAAAAACTCTGCGAATTTTGTGCGCTTCGGCCAATATATTAACTTGAAGATCATAGGGGAGTTTCAAAACATATAAAAATTGTCTCTTTTTCGAGTTAGTGTAAACAACTTTATTAAAGACTGACAGCCGTTTTAAATTGTTCCTTGGGGTAACAAAAGGTAACCCCACTTGGTTGGTCAAAAAAATTCATGTACCACACCCTCGTTGAAGAAATTATTAACTCCAAACCAAAATGATGACAAAATCTGGTCAGAAAATATGATTAAGTATTATTTCAGTATTCCAAATCAATTGCCACCAAAATCGTACCTGCGGGGTGATTACGGAATATCGCTTCGTACGAAACCTAATGGTCTTCTTATGTAGGTTTCGTACGAAGCGATATACCGTAATCAGCACGCTGATCATTTAAGCGTTTTATAGAGATTTTATGTACAGGGTGTCCCAACAAGCACACATAATTTAAAAATTTTAAAAAACTGATGGTATTTACAAAAAATTGGATACATTTTTGCATCATTAGGAAGAATAATTATTACAATTTAAGTAATTTTCAACAAAATCTGACATAAGACCTAAATAACGTTCACTACTTGCGTTTATTTCTAAGTATGAAATTTATAACGTTAACTCATTTGTGGTGCTATTTATGTGCTAAATTTTCATCCCTAGTTCTACAATAGTTTTAAATTTTTTTTTTCTTCGTCTAAAGATTCAAACAACTCTGAAAAAAAGATCTTGTGGGAGCCAAATCAGATGATTTTACTAAAACTATGTTGTTATAAGTAACGTTTTTTTTTACAGGTACCTTGTTTATCTAGTGTGTAAGCATCAAACATAGTTGAGATTATAGTAATAGTGCGTATGTTATAGTAATAGCGCAGAAGTTAAAATATAGGCAGCGCGTTAGCCAATACATAGTTTGTGCATAAGCAACTATGGGTTGATACTCGCGTTGTCTATCTTTTAACTTCTGCGCTATTACTATAACATATACGCACTATTACTATAACCTCAACTATATTTGATCCTTTATTAAATCATAATTCGTACATAAGTTTTTAATTTTAAAGCAAATAATGTCTACATCTGAACATCAAAGAAATAGAGAAAAGGTTTGTGTGGCTTGTGGAAGAAAAATTACTTTTGGAAAATAGAATAAAAAAAATTTTTCATTTTACACGTCGGCATAAAGAATTGGTATAAAAATTTTTAAGCAAAAACTTTGATGCAACGGATCCACGGTTCCCTACAAGCATTTGTATAACGTGCAATCTTAAGCCGCGTTTCGATCGGCTTTGATCGGCAATGCATATCGGTAATGCAGATCGGTTTTGCCGAAAATGCTTGCACGTCTCCATGGTGTAGACGGAAAATGCGGCATTTTGCAAATGCCGAATAAACTTTAAGGTTGAAGTTTAGTTTGTGCCAAGATGTATGAGGAAGAGGATGTGCTTCTTGCTGCAGCAGCCCTTATTGTAATTGCGAAGTCTCGCAAACAAAATAAACCGCGTCGGTTTTGGGTGAGACCAAGTCTTCAAAGCAGAAAAAGGTACACAACAAGCGATTCCATACAAGATTTAATCCTGGACGATATGGATTTAAATTTGGAGTTAAGATGCAATGGTGGTTTCAAAAACTTCTTTAGGATGTCCACCACCCAATTTGAAGACCTCCTTAATATGGTGGCACCCTATATAACAAAAAAGGACACGTTTTACAGAAGTTCCATTTCCGCACAGGATCGCCTTGCCATGACTCTTCGATTTTTGGCAACAGGTGACTCTTATCACTCCCTTATGTACCTTTTCAAAGTATCTACGAGTGTCATATCAAGAGCGGTACCAGAAGTATGCACGGCATTAATCGAGGTGCTCCAGGACCATGTTAAAGTAAGTACTCTTGTATCAATAGTCTTTTAACGATTATTTGCTACCCCCATAAATCTACAATAGTGACGATTTGTTAATTGTTCAAAAATAGATTGATTTTTGTTGTAAAAATTATTTAAGTGTAAATATTAGGTAAGTGTCTTAATTCAAGTTAGTAGGTATCCCGTAAGAAGATCGCGACGACACGACATTAGCTCGGGCGACATTAGTTTACATCGAAAATAGTTTGTCCCGATAATAGTTAGTTTGAATCTACATTTTAGTTCGATCGAGAAAGTTGTTAGGTTTAAAACGTATTTCGTTTACATTTTTCGGCAATACTGGTTAGCGGGACTTATTTTCTAAACCAAAGTAGATTATGCGGGGAGCGGCAGTCCCCTGCAAAAAAACTGTCGAAACTAGCTTAAGCGGCGTTCTGTTTCAGAGTTATAGATGTAAAATTGATCTATGGATTAGGTAAAATTGACTGTCAAAAGGTTCACATGTTTAAAGTCAAGTTATTATTATTATTATAGTTCTAGGGTTTATTATGTCTTGTGACACTTGTCACACGCGACACTTTCGTTTTTTTTTTTTTTTTTGTGTTATTCAGTATTCCCTATTTTATAGCTTTAGTTCCCAGTTTTTGATAAATTTTATGATTTCGTAGTTGGGGTCTTTAAGCGTTTCAAGGAGGTTGGCTGTTCGGTGTGGGTGATACGTTGGGCACTCCAGGAGCACGTGTTCTACCGTTTCTATGGTGTCCTGGCAGTGTGGGCAGTCTCCACTATCTTCTATCCCGAAGAGGTTTCTATATTTCCCATGTTCGCATGTCCTGTTCGTAGTCTTATAAGGTCTTTAATGTGTTGTCTGTTGTATTGTTTTTTTTTGTACCATAGTTCTTTAAGTGGTGTGTTTTGTATGTTATAATACCATTTTCCTTTATTTATAGAAGTGTCCCTAAAGGATTGGGTCCACCTCTTGAATGTTTCGTCCTGTATAATGTTGTAAATGTCGGTGTAATTTGTCTTTTCGTTGCTGTTTCGGGTTGCTGATTTGGCCGCTAGATCTGCCACTTCGTTGCCATTGATTCCTACGTGCGCTGGTATCCATTGTAGTGTGATATCTCTGTTATGTGCGTCGTGTTTCCATATTTGTTGCCTTATTTTGTTTGCTATTTGGTTTTTCTTGTCTAGATTTTTGATTGTCTCGAGGGAACTTTTGGAATCCGTCAGTATGACGTAGTCTCCCGGTGTGTTAATGTTTTCTAGCGCTACTTTTATGGCTATCAGTTCAGCACTCATTATAGGCGTAAATTCTTCTAGTTTCTCTTTGTGTATTTCTTTGGTATTATCGTTGTAGTAGGCGTACCCACAATACTCTTTTTGTTTTGACCCGTCAGTGTAGATTTTAATGTGTTTTTTATAAGTTGTGTTTATTTCTTGAAGTGTCATCTGTTTCATCATGATTGTGTTTGTTTCGTTCTTTTTTTGTAAATTCTTGATTTCTGTTATAATGTTTATGTTCTTGTTGAAGTAATTTTGTTTTTCTGGTTCGTCTTCTACATGTATTTTGTTTTTCCATTTTTTTACTTTGTTATATGCTGTGATATCTTCTGGTTTTTTCTTTTTGTTCCAGTATTTTTTCCTTTCTGTGTTTTCGTGTAGTTCTTCTAGTCTGCTTGTATATGTGTGTTTGTTTTGTCCTATGGCTTTGATTATATATTTTTGTTGTTTTTGCGCTATTCTTAGGTTTATGGGTATTTCCGCGGCTTCCGAGAGGAGGTTGTGTATTGGTGTGCTTCTGTATGCCCCCGTAGCTACTCGTAGTGCCGTGTTTTGGATATTTTGAAGGGTGTTTTGCTGGGATTTGTTTAGGTTGTTATAATATGTCGTGGCTCCGTATTCTATTTTCGTTCTGATAATCGCCTTGTATACATTTAGCGCTGTGCTTTGGTGGGCTCCTTTATTTTTGTTTACTATAACTTTTAGTATATTTAGGGCTTTGTTGCATTTTGTTTTTATATTTTTTATGTGGTCCTTGAAGTTTGTTTTTTGGTCCATCATTATACCTAGGAAACAGTGTTTGTCGACTGTATTTATTTCTGTTTCATCGAGATTTATGTTTTGTAGTTGTATATTTCTTTTTCTGGTGTAGTGTACCATTTTACATTTTTCTGGGTTCAATTCTAGGTTGTCATTGTATAGGTTTTTATTTAGTGTTTTAATTGCGTTTTCTAGTGTTTTCATATTTTTTTTTGGAAGTAGTATAGCTACCCGGATACTGGGACTGAGGATGGCATGTGTCCATCCGGAGTGTTCATGCATCTACAAGAAGTACCTGAAGAAGTGCGGACAATACCAGAGGCTTGATTGCCGGAGGCCGTTGAAAGAGCTTGGTATGTATCTATTCCAGTGTCCATCAGAGGTGGAGGGGACCACAAGAACTACTGAATCTGAAGAAGTTCAATAAAAAATATTGAAATCGATAATTGCTGATTGATTGATTGGTTCAATATGTGATTGTAAACAGTGGTATACTGATTCGGGGTGGGCTCCAATGGCTATTTTCGGTGGTGTTAAGTTTTCGTTTGGTATCAGGAGAGCATAAAACTATAGCAGTCAACTATGAAGTTTGAAAATACTAAAACGCGAAATATGTATCAGGGAAGCAGCGTTTGAAAAAACTGAAACGAAAAATTTATTTTAGCATATTACTATAATCATTGAAATAAACGCAAACGTGGCAAGGTTATTGAAAAGGCTGACATGAAATATTTGCTATATGGCACACATGTGAAAAACGCAAACGGAGCAAGGTTATTCAAGATTGTTCTAAATAGGTACTTTTAATTTTATGCAGCGTGTTACATTTATAAACAGAAGACAAATACTCCAGTAATAATTTTATTTTTTATATTGCATTTACAACAAAAATAATATTGTTATTATATTTTTGTAGAGAGATCACTTGGCGTGTGCGTTCCATATCAGAGGTTGGGACAGGCTGATGGGTATAAGTCATCTGTAAATAAAATATGTTGTTTTATTGTGATTACTGGTAAAGCAAAAAGAAAACTTACAATTTAAGTGGATTAAACTGATGACCATCCCCAGGGAAGAGTGTCCGTAAAGATGGGGTTAACTATCCGTTTATCGTCATGAGCACTGAGTGCCACTTTGGTTTGGGATATAGTGTACACTTTGTGTTTGAACGATCTTATCATGCTTTGTTTAACATTAAAAGTATCATTGTTAAACAAACACTGATAGTAATTATCAAAAGTGATATTTCTCAAAGCAGCTTTTTTGATTCCTTTGGCTTTTATGGTGACATTTGATTCCCCTGTTTCATTGTACATTTTAATGGAATACATCTTGGACTTGAGACCGACAAACTCCTGCACTATCTTGCCATTATTCACATCTTTCATGAGGCCCAAAACTTTTTTGTTTAATCTCTGGATGTTATATGGATTGTTTGGTGAATAGTCAGACGTGTCAAATTTATGACTGTCTTTTTTTATATGCTCATAGATGTCATCAACAAAAATGTGATAAAGGAGGCTGTCTGTGTCAGAATACAAAAGTTTAGCCTTGTCAGCAAATTTTGCTTTAATATAATTGTAATGAAAATCATATAAAATAGTTTTGGAAATGTCTAATATTGAAAAACCCAAGAAAATAGGCTTATCAAACTTAAAGTTCAACCTTTTCAATTCAATGATGCACATATTCTCATCCATGATGGTACAACTGTGAAAATTTGGTTTGGCAATCAAATTTTTAGCTCCGTATCTGCCTCCCCACTTGGTCACCACCCGAACGTCCTTATATTTTCTGACATTTTGGATTGTTTTTCCAAAGACTGCATTTGACATTAGTTTATAAAAGTTCTTTTCGAAATCGTTCTTGCTTTGCCTTCTGAGGTCCGCATTTAAATCAATAAACGTTTTCATCCATGCTGATTGTCTAAATTGTAATATTCGATGTATTTTAACAACCTTTAAACCCAAACTTATTGCTTGCTTCAGAGTTTTATAGTGAATAACATAATTAGTTTTGTTGAAGAGTGTTGTTAAAAGTTTTGGATTTTTTGATGTGGACAATGGCGGTACTAGTTTCTCTGGTAAAAGTGGTAAATCTTTGTGATCTTCGAAAATTTCTTTGGGATATTCTATATCACATTCAATGATGTATCCAATGGGAGAGTCATCAGGTGTGTTAAAAATGTCAACAGAAAAGACATCATCAACCCATTCAAAATGGCCGGTTGGTAAGAAAAAAGTCATCGCCATTGAATAGAGCCCATTAATATCCAGATAAATAAGATAAGACGTATCTTCTTCGGGGTCATAACAATCCTTCATGTATTTATTGTTTGCATGTCCGTAACGATTCGAGCACTGTGATATTCCACCCCGTATACCTTTCTCCAGAAACATAAGCATTTCAACATCGGTAAAAAGTTCCAATTCGACATTTGAAATTTTAAGACAACAGTCATAGGCGAGTCCTGGAGCCGTAAAATAGTGAGCACTATCAAGTCGGTATGTTTCCAGACACACACTACGAAATCGTTCAAACACTTGACACAAGAGTAGAATATCTGTTTTTAGATAAAGTTCAGCATATTGTTGTAAATTGTTTATTACAAAAGTGTTCCAAACGTTCCAAGCGTGAGCATAATCTTCTACACTTATATGTTCATCATTTAATTGGTTGAAAAACGCCTCTTTGGGTGGTAACTTGGTTTCTTCAAGCTTTTCCCAGCTATCCAAATAATCATAAGGGAATATGCCTTTTCTCTGGATCAAATCAAATTCTTTGGTATTTTTAGAAAAGGAGCGAATTATTGTTTTTTCTGAAGCATCCAAATAGGAACCCAATTTTTGCAGACTACAAGCCATAAATCTGAACGAATCAATGAACCGAAGTACTAGGTTTGTGTTTTCAATATATTTACTCACTGAAATGTACTTTTCTTTGTTTATTGGCAGCAAGGAAATGCGTCCTGGGATTTCTGTACTTAGAGCTTTAATTATAAAATGGAGATCATAGCAAGAAAGATTATGGAAAATGACAGGAATCGTGTGTGTATCACTATATTTGAGATTGCAATTTGAGTGAGCAGCTCCTCTGAATTTAGATGTCAAATGACAATGGTCTTTAACCTTTAAATCATTAACTTCAAACGGTTTTTCACAAATATGACAATGCGTGGTTATTTCAAACTCATGTTCCTGTGTTTTGTTAAGTACTTCCATCGGTAGTGGATTGTTGAAGATTTCATTCAGTTTCAGTGCAATGTCATAAAGTTGATGTACAAACCAAGTGATACAGTCCGTGCCAGTATACTGATCAAACTTTGATAGACTATCATTGTATGAGCATTTCAAGTAATAACCAATAGCAAAGGGATCATGTTCTTGAATTTTCTTAGTCAATTTACAGCTGTCATCTTGACATTTTTTCAAAATACTTTCCAGATCTCCATAGATGACGAACGGAACCAACTCCTTATTTTTGTAATGAGTAAATTTCAAGTGTTTTTCACTCTCAGTGGGAAGAGACATTTTACATGTATTCATTTTGTTGCAATACTTCATATGTTTTTCTAACAAGGCTGATGTCATAAAATGATTAAGACAGCTTTCACAAAACCATAGTTTTTGTTTGTAGTTGCCAGTTTGTTTATATAAAAGTCTAGAAAGATTTTTTATCAGAACAAAGTGATAGATTTGTCTATTGTGAATATTCTTGATGGTTTTTTGAAGGTCATCACTATCATAATCATCATCATCGCTACTTTCGTTAGTGTCACTCAGCAGTGGAAGCATTAGTAGATTGATTTTAGGTGAATATTCCTTTTTGCTGAGACGCAGCGGTACAATTTCTTTCTTTTCAATTGAAAAAACATTTATCGATAGGGAATTTTGTTCTTCAAATTTTGATATATCTTTCAACTTTATGGGAAAATCGATGCCTTCATACTTTAAAACTTGACTGAAATGTGGGTAAGATGAAGTTCTAGAAACATTTTTCGACTCACTGCATGGGTGCAATGCCGCCACCACTGACCAAAGGAAACAAAATGGATCTGAGTTTTTAATATTTATGACAGAGTGTGTTATCTTGATGAATTTAGGTATTTCAACGAACGTAGATAGACCCACATTTATCGGAATATATTTGTTGATGTTAACATGCAGCTGAAGAATTTCATATAATGCCCAACCAGAGTCCCTCTCTTGAAATTCCTCCAATTTAGACATAATGTTGTTTTTCACATGTTCCAAATAAAATGCTTTTAAATCAGTAGTTTGATCAATAACACGATTTTTGGTGGTGAAATGCTTGATGTCGGTCTCTTCATTCTGGGGCTTTATGAAATTGGCTAGAAAAATCACGTTCACCTTGAGTAGAGACTTGGTCAATTGTTTCTTGACTTGTTTCGAAAAACTTCTAAATGCCTTGTCGAAAAATTGATCTGGTATTTTTATTTTTAAATTCACAATGGCACCCGTTGTAATTCTGCTCCGGAAACAAGACTCCAAATCGATCCACACTAGATTTTTAGCACTCGACTTCGATTTAGAAAAACGCACTTGATAGTCATTTTTCAGTTTTTCCCGATAGCATTTAAGAAGTGCCAAGCTGCATTCCACCTTGGCCGATTTGCTTCGTCTTTCTTGCTTCCGCCAGAAGCGTCTTATTTGCAAAATGGATTGACTAATTAGTTTTGTCCAACGCCTGAACTCGTCCTTTGTTTTTAATAAGGGAACAGCTTCTTGAATTTTTTTTAACACACCCTCACTCAACACCTCAATAGTGGTGGTGGAACTACTCATTTTTAACAGTTCTATATTACTTATAGAGGGCAAGAGGACACCCTCGTAACCAAACTGAAGTTATAACTATGTGTGCTTCCCATTTAAATAGTGGTGACACACAATGCGCAAGCTCCTCAGATTCTTAATATACTTAATTTAATCAATTTGATCAATTTGATCAATTTGATCTGAAAATAATTTTCGGACATTTATGATTCATGTCCTTAGGAATGTATTAAAATAATAATAGTACCTATATACTGAAGCAGCCGTGTTTCCAGAAACAAAAGGCTCCATTATTTTAGATAGAGGCGACTCTGCCTCTAGAGACATGATTCGTAAACAATAAAACTTTGTTATTATTATCTAATGGAAACAATTAAGGGCTATATACTAAATGTCACCATTTGTTCTAGAAATGCTTAAACCGAATCATCAAAAAAAAATAAATATCAAGGGGTTTACAGTTTCACTATTAATATTCCCTTACCATTAAAGTACACGGTTTATATTAATGATTTGAGTACATTTACAGTAATGTCAACCCTTCGTTTTGTATTTGTCCCACCAAATTTTTTTTGTGTGTGTGTGTTGGCTATAAATGAAGAGATTTGCTCAAATTTGTTTTATTGTTGTCAACAGTAGTATACCGCACAGTACGAAAAAAAATAGTCAAAAGTGTTGTGAAGTACCTAAATAATAATAATTTATTCTTAAAGTTTTAAAAGTATACAGTGTTTAAATACAATATGGCAAGCACTCCTTGTACTCTGATAATCACTTCAAAAGACCCCAAAAACATGCCCACCAAATCCATCATTGTGCTAATGCGCAACCTTTTTCGGTAAGTGTAAAAGTACTTTTTTTATTTATGTTTTACTGTTCAAAAAATGTTGAAAACAGTTTTTTCTTTATTATGAATTTTACTGATTTGCTGTTTTTGTTTCAGTTATGGGGTGAAGGATATCGTCGGAGATGCAGATAGGGTTATTGTCAACCTTAGATACTCCCCAAAGAGAGCGACCCTGACGAAGAAGTTTGGTAATTTACCAATAAATTGTATGCGGGCATCGGTGGAGAACCACCGAGAGTTGAAAGTTCTGGAGGACGCTTGCCGCAAGTACAATTTTAATCTGAATGACGATGAGGAAGAAGTGTCGTCGCCGCCACCGCCACCGCCTCCGAAGAAGATGCACCGATCCAGTGCCCCTGCCCCATCACGTGCAATCTTGTTGGATGATGATGATGATACCTTAGATGATATCATGGACATGATAAGTAAAGAGGACAAGGATGTTGACAACAAGAAAGACGACGACCCCTTTCAAGAAAGTCAAATATTCTAAAAGTTCTTTTTCAAACTTTTTATTTTTTTTTTAAAAGCTTTTTACAAATATTTTTCATTTTTTGTATAACTTTAATTCTTTTTAATAAACTATTTTACTCTAAAGAATTTTTTATTTAAAAACAAAAATTTCATAAGTTTAAACTTATTATTTTTAAAACATAACTTTTATAAGTTTGAACTTATTATTTTAAGAACAAATTTACTAAAACAAAACACATTTTAATACAATATTTCTTTATTTACATTAATTAAAAATAATAATATAACATATGATTTAATAAAAACAATAATTTAAACATTCAGAACAGTTCTTTTTGGCTGGAGCTGGTCCATCGAAGTGGTCTCTACTTGTGTGTAAGTTATAGTGTTCCAAGCACGGTAAATTCTGTTGCAATTCCAAACAGTTTTGGTACTCTGCAGGCAAGTGTTGCCACAACATATTCAAATGATGTGTAGAAACATGATTTATGAAATATGTAAGCGGTATGTATTTAAGATCTTCGTGGGGCACCCCCAGGATACCGATACATTCTGCCAGTGCAAAGACATTATTCACTTTTTCCATTGAGACCATCATCATCATGATTTTTTTGTTTTTATTGTGATGACTTTCAGCTGTGAGGGTGATACTTATATGGTATCCCCTCTTAGAAAAATTCACTTAACCAATTATACAGATCCTTGCAGTTTTTCGTTGCACAAATAACATTTGTGGACATCGAATGACAATCTGTATGGCATAAAGGCTGTTCACTTTTCGTAAACTTTGGACATTCGCTTTCATATTCCACATTTATGATAGGTGTTGTTGGAATTAAATTCTCCAAAAAAATCTTCTTTTGGTGACCCTTAACGTAAATCTCCGAAATTTTATTTTTCATTATGAAATTCGTTAAAATTGGAATAATATCCGATGGTTGCAGACCCTTTGAATTGTAATGAATTCCATGGTGATTATATTGGAGATATCTTACTTGACGTTTTTCATCATGACTAAGAATCTGATATGGTTGCATACAAGTTTTGAAGGTGAATTGCGAAATGACTAGACCATCTGTTGTGATAGCTAATTCCTTGGGTACGAAACGTTGTTTGCCCACTTGAAAGCCTTGTACATCTATCACAGCAAAAGTCATATTAAATGTCGAACCACTCCGGTCAGAGGTTGGCAGGTGACTATGCTGTCATGAAGAATCAAACAAATAGCACTGGTGTTGGCTCTAAAATTGCCATTCTTCTCGAGCTCAAGTTTCACGTCCACTGTGGACGATTTCAACGCTTCATTTTGCTTTGAACAGTCTATTACAAAGAGGGCTTTGTCTTTAAATGCATTGTAATCCAAATACGG
>OY987193.1:17273434-17362806 GCA_963920755.1 Cartodere bifasciata | reverse complement strand
AAATCTAATAAAAGGTGATTTGGTGCCCAAAACAACACCTAAAAAAAAAATTCCACGCTTTCTAACTGTTGAAACAGTGGCAGAGGATAGTTCATTTGAGCCGGATGATGATGATGATGATGATAATGATACATCACGGAATATACGGGATGAATTCGCCAAATTAAACCGTACAAATCCTCAAGCAATAGATGAGTACTTAGATCAATATGCAGATATAACTAAACGCTACTTGGAAGCATTTATGTTGGACTCATCGAATAGATTTGATACAACCTATGGAATTCGATATAATCAAGTTGCTAATTCATGGTTTATGGGCAAGTCCCGCATTGAATTTGATAACAAAGGCAATTTTTTTATTGAGGGGAACCCCTTTACTGGTACAGAGGGCCTGTATCAACTCTTATTTATGTCACGACCCAATAGTGGTATGATTTCTGAACAGGATGAAATAAACTACCGAAGAATTTTGAATTTAACAAATGTTCATCGAAGGGGATATGATCCTCGACAACAAGTTCGTGGCAGTAACTCGCACAAATATCAAATTTTTATCAAACCGCATGTAATGCCTGTACGACGGCCTCGAGTTAAATCCTTAACAGGCGGTGGCATTAACAATTCTATCCTAGTTAACAGTAATAAAAAAATTGAATATATTTATTGGAATGATATAAATGAACTTGTTGATCGTTTACGCCTACTGATAGCATCGACAGCGGCTGGAAATCAAAATCACAACAACGAAATTGTGTCTATTTGCGAAGAGTTGCGTGAGGCGGGTATTATTACATAAATACATCCCGCAAATGTGATCGAATCGCACTGACACAATGAGTGTTAACAAGTTTGGTCATGCTTTAATTGCCAATGACACGTCCTCATCGTCATCTGAAAGGCACCACATTCACATTTATAATTCATTTCAACAATTAAAAGCAAGTGTTTTGGAGCAAATACATCTACTCGAAGCGAACCTAATCGAACAGGATCAAAAGATTGCCGCTATTCAACAATTATGTGAATTAAATGTCATCAATAAGCACGACCCTGAAGAATACAGTATCACGGGAGAAACGTATCCTAGTGAATGAGCTGCATCGTAGAGCGCTGAAAAAATTTCCGAGAAGGCGTACCATCATTAAGGGTCTAGATGATTTATGGCAAGCTGATTTAGCTATTATGACGAATCAAGTTAAGAACAACCGAGGTCACGGACTCATTTTGGTTGTTATCGACTGTTTCTCAAAGTTTATGTGGACCGTCCCCTTAAAATCTAAAAGTGCTAAAGAGGTTAGCGACGCCATGGAAAAAATTCTATCTCAAGGAAGACAGCCCAAAAACCTGCAGACTGATATGGGAAAGGAATTTTTCAATTCAAACTTCAGACAACTTATGGAAAAGTTTCATATAAATCACTATAATACGTTTTCTGTGATGAAAGCAGCAATCGTGGAAAGAGCTATTCGCACCTTAAAGGAACGTATATTCAAGCATTTTAGCCTCACTGGCAGTTTTAAATGGATTGATGCTCTGAACGAGGTTACGCAACAATATAATAACACCAAACATCGCACAATAAAAATCCAACCAATAAAGGTGACACGCAAAAACGAAAACATCATTCTCAAAAATCATTATAATTTTATCAAACAGGCCGAGTTAAATAACAAGTTTAAAATTGGAGATTTTGTGCGCATAAGCAAAGAAAAATATTTGTTTGAAAAAGGTTATACACCTAAATGGACAACTGAGCTATTTAAGATTGTAAAAGTTCATCTTACAAATCCTACAACATATTTATTGGAAGATATACGGGGGACTCCCCTTAAAGGTGGCTTTTATGAACAAGAATTACAAAAGACCAGTCAGCCAGAAGTATATCTGGTTGAGAAAATATTACGAAAAAAGGGGTCAAAGGCCTATATAAAATGGTTAGGATTGGATAAAAGTCATAATTCTTGGGAAAATCTTAAAAATATCCTCTAAAACTTTTTAAAAAATTAAATTGTAATCAAAGTCGTACTTGCAGGATTTCAATTAATTAGTGAAATGTTATAACTTTAAGTGTTGAATAAAGAATGTATCGTTTAAACAATAATAAAGTCGTTTCATTTAGATAAGCGAGTTTACTAGTACCTATAAATAACTCTGAGATATAATTAAAAGTCTCATATTGCTTAAAGAGCTCGCACCTTTCGAGTGATGCCGGTACCAATTAAGTTTAAATGTATCAAATGCAGCGGGGAAACAGACGTAGAAAATGTCCCATGCATACCTTGTAGCTTTAGTGCTCATGTAAGAGAAATGCAAGGAGCCAAGCATGTATCAGGATCTTTATTTTCCAATACCTATACCTGACAGACTATTTACAGGCTGTTATAAACAGACAGGTTATCATATACAGTACTGAGGGCTGTCATAAACAGGCTGATGTCATATTTGAGTCTGTTATAAACAAATTGTAACAATTTATTTGTTAAGCAGTCAGAGAACTATTTAGAACAATCTTGAATAACCTTGCTCCGTTTGCGTTTTTCACATGTGTGCCATATAGCAAATATTTCATGTCAGCCTTTTCAATAACCTTGCCACGTTTGCGTTTATTTCAATGATTATAGTAATATGCTAAAATAAATTTTTCGTTTCAGTTTTTTCAAACGCTGCTTCCCTGATACATATTTCGCGTTTTAGTATTTTCAAACTTCATAGTTGACTGCTATAGTTTTATGCTCTCCTGATACCAAACGAAAACTTAACACCACCGAAAATAGCCATTGGAGCCCACCCCGAATCAGTATACCACTGTTTACAATCACATATTGAACCAATCAATCAATCAGCAATTATCGATTTCAATATTTTTTATTGAACTTCTTCAGATTCAGTAGTTCTTGTGGTCCCCTCCACCTCTGATGGACACTGGAATAGATACATTCCAAGCTCTTTCAACGGCCTCCGGCAATCAAGCCTCTGGTATTGTCCGCACTTCTTCAGGTACTTCTTGTAGATGCATGAACACTCCGGATGGACACATGCCATCCTCAGTCCCAGTATCCGGGTAGCTATACTACTTTTGGATTTTTGTTACTTATGTATATGGCCATATCGTCTGCGTATTGAATAAACTGTACATTTTTGTTTATTTTTTTTGTTGCGTCGGCGGTGTATATGTTGAATAATATTGGGCTCATTATTGATCCTTGTGCTAGTCCTATGTTTGAGGTTCGGGTAATAGATTTTGTGCCCGTTTGTATGGTATATGTTCGGTTTGTCAGTATTGTTTTTGTCCATTCCACAAATCTTTTTGGTATTCCGTGTTGATACATTTTTTCTTCCAGTTTATCTGGCTGCACATTATTGTATGCGTTTGATATGTCTAGGTATACTGCTGTTAGGGTTTTGTTGTCAGATTTTGCTATTCTTATGTCCGTGTGTATTTTATTAAGGCCGTCTTCCGTATTTTTGTTTGTTCTGAATCCTATCATGTAATCTGGTAATATTTTATGTTTTTCTATGTAGTGTTCTAATCTGTTTTTTATTACGGTGTTAAGGATTTTTATGATGCAGGATATTAGTGCAATCGGTCTATATCCTTTTGGGTCATTTGGGTCTTTTCCTCTTTTTTGAATTGGTATGATGTTTACCTTTTTAATTTCGTCCGGTATTATTTGTGTTTCCCACCATTTATTATAGATATAAGCTAAGTTTGTTTTTGCCGTTAGTGGTAGCATTTTGATCATTTTGTAATTTATTTGGTCCAATCCTGGTGAAGTATTTTTCTTCTTGTTCATTGCTCTGTTGATTTCCTGTATTGTTATTTCTTTTTCTATTTCTTGTATTGGGTCCTGTCGGACAATACTATTTGATGTGTCTATGTTTTGTACATCATCTGGAGTGATCGCTTTGAGAAAATTTGTCATGACTTCTTCTTCGTTTTCTATGTTTTGTTTTTCTTCTCTCTTTCCTTCACATATTTTTATTTTCCTCCATGTTTCTGTTGGGTTCATATATGGGTTTATTTCTTCACAGAATTTTTCCCAGGCTTTCGATTTTTCGTTTCTGATTATTTGTTGTGCATTTTTAATTTTTTCATTGTATATTCTAAAGTTTTTCCTATTCATTTTTGTTTTGAATATTTTTAAGGCTAATCTTCTTTCTGCAACTGCTTTTTTGCATTCCATTGTCCACTAGGGTTTTGGAGAGTGTTTTTTGTTTGCAAAGTATTCTCGTTTTGTTTTGGGTATGGTTTTGTTTGCTGCCTCTTGGATAATTTCGATGAACTCTCTGTAGTCGTGTTGTTGGTTGTTTGAGAAGGTTTTTTCCAGTATTTTGTAATATTCCTCCCAATTTGCTAATTTAAAGTTTCTTTTTTCATATTTTTTGTAGTTTTGTTTTGTTGTCTGTATTTTTATTTCTATTGGGAAGTGGTCACTTCCTAGTTTGTCGTTTTTCTTTATTGTCCAAGTTGATTTGAGGGCCATATCGGTCGTAAAGTCAAGTTGATCAACTAATGTAGTTCAACTAAAGTTGAAAAGCGAGGTTCACACGTTCAATTTTAGTTGATCAACTAAAGTTGATCAACGAAAGTTGCCTCGTCTAGACATGGTTTAGCATTTAAGTTGAACGATGACTCATAGTTAAAGGATAAAATTGACTGTCAAAAGGTTCACACGTTTCAACTCATCGATTCAAGTTGAATAATGACTCAAAGTTGAACGATAAAGTTTAAATGGATCAAACTTCAGTTGATCCACTAAAGTTTTTCAACTACAGTTGAACAGCAAGGTTCACACGTTTAACTTCAGTTGATCCACTGAAGTTATTCAACTGAAGTTGCTTCGTCTGAACGCCGCTTTAAGAAAATGAGATGTCATGTAAACTATTGTCGATAAAAACTAATGTTGCACGAACTAAAGCCCCGTTCAGACGTAGCAACTTTAGTTGATCAACTTTAGTGGATCAACTAAAATGGAACGTGTAAACCTTGCTGTTCAACTTCAGTTGAACGACTTTAAGCGGCGTTCAGACAGAGCAACTTCAGTTGAACAACTTCAGTGGATCAACTGAAGTTGATAGTGTGAACCTTGCTGTTCAACTGTAGTTGAAAAACTTTAGTGGATCAACTGAAGTTTGATCCATTTAAACTTTATCGTTCAATTATGAGTCATCATTCAACCAGAATCGTAAGTTGATACGTGTGAACATTTTGACAGTCAATTTTCAATTTAACTTGAATGCCAATCCCAGTTCAGACGAGGCGATTTAAGTGGATCAACTTTACTTGATCAACTAAAGTTGAACGTGTGAACCACGCTTTTTAACTTTAGTTGAACGACATTAGTTGATCAACTAGAGTTGAAACATGTGAACCTTTTGACAGTCAATTTTACCTAATCCATAGATCAGTTTTACATCTATGACCCTGAAAGAGTTGATCAAGTTTAATTTAAACGTGGTGAACCTTGCTGTTCAACTCTAGTTGAACAACTTTAGTGAATCAACTGAAGTTAAACAACTAAAATCGTGGTTCACACGTTCAACTTTAGTTGATCAAGTAAAGTTGATCCACTAAAATCGCCTCGTCTGAACAGGGTTTGGCATTCAAGTTGAATTGAAAATTGACTGTCAAAAGGTTCACACGTTTCAACTTACGATTCAGGTTGAATGATGACTCATAGTGGAACGATAAAGTTTGAATGGATCAAACTTTAGTTGATCCACTAAAGTTGTTCAACTACAGTTGAACAGCAAGGTTTAGACGTTCAACTTCAGTTGATCCACTGAAGTTGTTCAACTGAAGTTGCTTCGTCTGAACGCCGCTTAAAATTGACTGCAATATTATACAAGATTCTTTAGCAAAAACTTTTGGAAAAGCCTTGAAAAAAAATTTCTTTTTGCCTTTTTAAATGGCATGGGAAGTTAAGTTATCTGTTGATACTTTATTTAACAACTATTGTTATTATCTACGCAAAATAAATATCTTTTATCAAAAAAATTTATAATGTGTACAAAATTATTCTACAATTTAATCCTATTTATAAACTAAATAAAGTTTACTAATTAAAAAAAAAACTAGCAAAATATGACAGTAAAAAAAATACAAAAAAGGGACTTAAGTACTTAACAATTAAAATAATCTAGGGTAGCGCCGGTTTCCCTGTAAATTTTCCTAGTAATTGGATGGGACAATGATCCTGATTCCACATTTGTAGAAGTAGAAGGTATCGGGAAAGTATATTCCGTAGATACCGGACGTGGATGTGGTTCGTTGGTTTTTTCCAATCGAGCTTCAAACAAAATTGTGTTAATTTTATGTTGAGTAACTATTTTGGCATATTCTGTCGGAAGCAGTCGTAGTTGTGCCGCTACCTGTTCCCCAAACAAACTAAATTTATCCTTTGGAGTTCTTGAATTGTAAATATTCTTCATAACACTAATAGCTTCATTCACAACTGGATCTTCTTTTTTTTTTTTTTGTTTTTTTGGAACGATGGGTTTTTTGGAGTAACAAATTCGCGTTTTCTACCTCTTTTGGGAGTTGTTTCATCATTTTCAGCTTCCTTAAGCATGTTGCCCATTTCAAAAACCGTTTCATGGTTATCAGTTTCATGGTTCTAATCTTTGTTCTGGGAAACAATATCTACTTCATCGTATGATTCGTTGCTATCCTCATTTGTGTTTGTTTGGGATTCCTAGAATCAAATTTGTATTTTAACCTTTTTGTTATTTAATATATCTAGTAAAAGACCCTCGAATCTGAAAATCTATAGTAAAACTTTGATTGACATTTTATTAAGGGGATTGTATGTAGAATAGAATATTTTTCCATTTGTAAAATTTAAACAAAAAACGAGCTTATAAGGATTCTTGGGGGATTGTAAGTAAAAAAAAAGGTAACATCGAACAAGTTTATAGGAACTTTTTTTCCTAAAATGGGTTCAGACTCGAATATGAAATGAATGATTTTTTTTTAGATGCCTTAAAATGAACTAGAGTGGAATGGTATTGCTCAAGATTATTATAAGAGATGGAACTTTCCCAACTGCGTTGGAGCAATGGACGGAAAACATATAGTCATTGAAGCGCCAATACATAGTGGAAGTGAATATTATAATTATAAAGGATTTTTCTGCATAGTTCTTTTTGCCGTCGTAGACGCAAATTATAATTTTATTTATGCCAATGTGGGGTGTCAAGGAAGAATATCCGATGGAGGTGTTTTTAGCAACACGGGATTTTACAAATCATTTGTGGAAAACAGAATAAATCTTCCATCCGATTGTGTGCTTCCAGGAAGCGATGGAATTGCACCATTTGTCTTTGTGGGTGACGATGCTTTTCCACTTTCAAGAAATTTAATAAAGCCCTATCCAGGATTACATGATAAAGGATCTAGTACCCGAATTTTTAACTATCGTCTTAGTAGAGCCAGAAGAGTATCTGAAAATGTGTTTGGCATTATGTGTAGCGTTTTTAGAGCGTTTCGTAAACCATTATTGTTACAACCAGAGAAGGCAACCAAAGTAGTATTGGCTGCAATACATTTACACAATTATCTGAGAAAATATTCATCGAAAATATACAATCCACCAGGAACATTTGACCAGGAATGTACGGATACAGGAGAAATTGCACCAGGCATTTGGAGGCGTGATAATTCAGCACAATCGTCTATGTTAAATTTGCAACGGGTGCCTCGAAGAAGTGCAATGGAAGCACAACGAGTTAGGGACACATTTAAGGAATTTTTTATAACTCCAGAAGGCGAAGTTTCTTATATATATATATCAATTATGTTAAAATAATTATGCATCTACACTAGTCCAATTATTCTAAAATAATTGCCCCAATTAGTAGCCAAAGTCTGGCAAGATTTGTAATTAGTGAATTAGTTTTTCTTATAATATTTTGGTTATTTCCGTAAATAATTTTGTAAATCGATGCAAAATAAAATTTTAAAACTATTTTTTCTAAAAAAATTCTTTTACCCCCTGTGAATGGTCCCCAAAGAGTAATATAAAATAAACTCATATTGGATTTACTCCCTAAAATTTCATTCGTCACAAAGGAGAGGGATGACTTTTTTCTAGCCGCGTAGTACAACAAGCCATATCGATAGAGAATTTTTTTTGCTTCTAGAAAAACTTAGTGAGCTACTCCAATTCTTTGGGCGTCACCCCGAAAACCCCCTTTAGAAACATAAGTTAATATTTTCAAGACTTTTGAACATTTAATTTTGGGAAAATACAAATAGTAGGAAAAACCTGCGAATGTGACGATTATAGACATTATAGACTATCATTTGCCGATCTGCAAAAGCTGGCAGAAGCCGGCAAAAGCCTAACACTAGGAACACAACCCAGGTTGCTTTTATATATATTTTTCGCTAACCCTAGGGCATCAATTTTTTCCGGAAAAAAGTCGAGGTCAACTGTATATTTTAGCAAAACTTACTACAAAAGTTTTACTAAAAAATATACAGTTGGTCGAGACTTTTCCGGAAAAAAATTGTTGCCCGAGGGATATTTGTCAAGAGTATATCCCGAGATAATACGTATTATAATAGACAAGAGAAGTTTTGTAAAGGGGAAATTTTTAATAAAATTAGTATTAACATTGCTAAATTTGACATGCGGGGGGGTTAATAATGTACTATTTTTATCTAGGTACCCAAATAGTTATAATAATAATAACGTTTATTTCAATAAAAAAGTAATACAATACAATACATTGAAATAAACGAAGGATAATCATAAAGTGTCTTATAGACACTGAGCATGACATATTACAAAGAATTAAAGAATAACAATAATAATATTTACAAAGTACCCAAATAGTTGATGAATATACTGTCCAAGTTTGGTCTAAATATTGTGACTCTGTTTTTGGCAAAAAAATGTTAAAATTAAAATTTTTATAAATGAAACAATATTTTTTTTAATTAATTAAATCAATAAATGAGGACTGTTTTTGAAAAAAACATGTTGGGTTCCCATGAACAGGTGTAAGATTTTACGGTTACGGCTCCATATCGGAGCCCCCACTTAGGGGACATGTTTGTAAATAAAAAAAAAAAAGAAAAGCTTCTATTTAAAAAACACTTATCTAATTTTGGATTTTTATGAACAGGTGTTGGATTTTACTTTATTTTGGATTACAGCCTCTTTTGAGGCTCCTCGATTTTCTTTTTAATTTTTAAAGATTATTATTTATTTTCTTAAAAATCATATTTTAAAATAAAATTAAATAAAATCATATACTTTAAAAACATTGACCTATCTATATCTTAAGAAACAAATAAAAAGCTTTTTTAAGTTTGGTTTAAATAATTTATTTTTTAACATGTACACAATAATTCGTTCTCATACTCATTTTTCGCATTCACATTCATTTATACATCATTCATCCTCAGATTCTTTATTTTCACATTCATCCATCTCCATATCTTCTTCTTCCATATAAGCTTCCTCATTAGTCTCATTAGTTAATTTACAAACAGATAAAATTATTATTGTTACTTAAGCTAATGGCGTATTTAGCTTAGATTTAAGAGCCACGAAATGAAAGAAAATAGTTATTTTCAGAAAGAGTGTTTTAACTCTTTAAAATCCTTAAAAATGAAAAAAAAAAAATGTAGGGCCTTACATTTTTTGTTTGGGGTGGCCCAACAAAATTTAAATACTCCACTGACTTAAGGGGCTAAAACCAAAGAACAAGATATGAAAAATGTAAAACGAAACAGCAGTACAGTTTCTTCTGATGTTCGTATATAAACTATGTTGTTAAAGGCAAAAAACTGTTTTAAGTTGTTCCATGTTAAAGAAAACAATCCAGCTTGGTTTGAAAAAAAATCCTGTAAAGGGAGGTTCTAACCCCTGCAACAAGTTTTATTTATCAAGAACATGAGTAAACAAAATCTAAAAATTGATGTAAATAATTTCATTTCCTGTAAAAGGACTTTTGATGTTTTCCATAGACATCATAGATAAAGTTATCTTTTTTTTTTTAATTAGAACGTCACTAGAATATTAAATTGTAATTTTTCTTAGTTTTAAAATAAGTTTTAAAACAAAAACAAAAATTTTCTATTTTTTGTTTTTTGAACCTTCCTGTATCACACCCACGTTGAAGAAATTATTAACTCACCAAAATGATGACAAAATCTGGTCAGAAAATATGATTAAGTATTATTTCAGTATTCCAAATCAATTGCCACCAAAATCGTACACTGATCATTTAAGCGTTTTAAAGAGATTTTATGTATAGGGTGTCCCAACAAGCACACATAATTTAAAAATTAAAAAAAAAACGTATAGTATTTACAAAAAATCGGATACATTTTTGCATCATTAGGAAGAATAATGATTTCAATTTACTTAAGTATTTTTCAACAAAATCTGACATAAGACCTAAATAACGTTCACTACTTGCGTTTGTTTCTAAGTATGAAATTTACAACTTTAACACAGAGTTAACTCATTTGTGGTGCTATTTATGTGCTAAATTTTCATCCCTAGTTCTACAATAGTTTTAAAAATGATTATAATGATGATAAATTCAAACAACTCTAAAAAAAAAGATCTTGTGGGGGCCAAATCAAATGATTTTATTAAGACTATGTTGTTTTTTTTACAGATTTCACCGTATTAAATAAATTTTTTTGTTAAAGAAAAGCAGTTAGTCTACTCGCCGCATAGAAGGAGTTCAACTTTTTTTTGGACCCACTGGCACACCAAGCTTAATCGAAAGAGCTTTTTTTTACTACCGAAAAAACTTGGTGTCCCAAGCCAAATCATGGGCCTAACTGCGGTAGACCCTTTTAAAGATGATATTTTAGTGACATTTTCACATTTAAATACAATTAATTGTCAAAAACTGTCGTCTTCCAGTTTTGGGGCAAAAAAAGGCTGTTTTCAGTGGAAAATAGTGAATTCTTTTAACAGTATTTAATATGAACCAACCAACTAAAGGGATACATAATATAAAAATGGGACAGCTCCTTATTTTTACCAAACAATGAATTATAGAGCAAATGTGAAGATCCATCTTTAATTACAATTTGAAAAAAGATAAAAATAAATGTTAATCCCAAGATTTTAGCTTACAATAAGTGTTCGTGTTAAAAAAAACACGAAAAAAGTCGTCCGTACTAAAAAAGGTAAGCATAACTCAAGCGTAACTATCTGTTTTTTATATTTTGCAGATTTAAGAACTAATATTGGGTGGTAGAAAGTTTTTGTGCTATTTTTGGAAAAGTATTTAGATGCTTCTTTAAATACTGTCAAAAAAATTCAGTATTTTTCTCTGTAAAATGCCTTTTTATCGCCCCAAAATTGGAAGACGTCAGTTTTGACAATTAATTTCAATTGATAATTTTGTAAGCCCCATTGGGCCAATTTGGACGGTAAAAATATCATTTAAAAGATAGAAGTACTCCTAACAGTCCCGATTTACACAGAGTTCACCTTATGCTTGTATTTGCCCAAAATTAAATATGAAAATGTCACTAAAATATCATCTTTAAAAGGGGCTACCGCAGTTAGGCCCATGATTTGGCTTGGGACACCAAGTTTTTTCGGTATTAAAAAAAAAGCTCTTTCGATTAAGCTTGGTGTGCCAGTGGGTCCAAAAAAAAGTTGAACTCCTCCTATATGGCGAGTAGACTAAGTTTTATTTTTGGCAACAAAATTTATTTATACCTTTATAGCTAATATGTTCGTAGAACATATACAGGGTGTCCGCGATCAATGTGCTTTTTTTTAATGGGAGATAGCTGGGAAAAATCCAAGACATTTGGTAAAAACAGTTTTTTGAAAAAGTGCCCCCCTTCGGAAATAACGGCCTTCAAACATGTAGACTAAAAACCCTTAATCGTAAATATTTACCAAACGATTTCACCAACCATCATGAAAGTTGTACTATCAATAAAGGTAATAAAAAGGGTCATTTTAATGCCATTTTGAAATTTGGGGCCCCCTTTAAAATGGGTTAAACACTAGTAGTGTAGATAAAATCTGCATGTAATTTCTTTACCTTTAAGAATTTTGTAATTTTATGTATTTTTTTAAATACCCCAATTTAAGTAAAAACATTTTTTCCACTTGAAATTTCTGAGAAACTGTACCGTTTATGAATAAACTACCAAAAACAACTTTGATGTACCCCATATTTTGCGTTGATTTGACAAAAAACTTACTTCAATGTAGTGACAGTGGTAAGTGACATACAAATTTCAAAAGAAAGTCTAGTCTTATGCAAAAATATGGGGTACATCAAAGGTGTTTTTGGTAGTTTATTCGTAAAAGGTACACTTTCTCAGAAATTTCAAGTGGTAAAAAAGTTGTTACTTAAATTGGGGTTTTTAAAAAAATACATAAAATTACAAAATTCTTAAAGGTAAAGAAATTACATGCAGTTTTTATCTACACTACTAGTGTTTAACCCATTTTAAAGGGGGCCCCAAATTTCAAAATGGGATTAAAATGACCCTTTTTATTACCTTTATTGATAGTACAACTTTCATGATGGTTGGTGAAATCGTTTGGTAAATATTTACGATTAAGGGTTTTTAGTCTACATGTTTGAAGGCCGTTATTTCCGAAGGGGGGCGCTTTTTCAAAAAACTGTTTTTACCAAATGTCTTGGATTTTTCCCAGTTATCTTCCATTAAAAAGAAGCACATTGATCGCGGACACCCTGTAGATTAAACAAAGAAACGATAGTTAATTAATCCAACATATAAAAAAATAGCGTCTGCCCAATACTCATGCATATAGTGGTAATGTGTTTGTTTATTGTCGGTACGGCCAGTTACACGCCTAGAGCCCATATCATGCAGGGCAAACGCATGGTTAGTGTGGTTTGAGGAGATAGACTTTTAAACTTCCTCCTGCAAAATAATATGTTTCATATGAACTCCTTCTTCTACAAAAAAACCTATAGAAGGTGGACATGGGAGAGCCCAAACGAAAAAACTAGAAATGAAATTGACTTTATAATTACCGACAAGAAGCAAATAGTAAAAGACGTAACAGTGCTCAATAGTTTTAAAACCGGAAGTGACCACAGGATGGTACGGCCGGTACAGGCGAAAATCGAAATATATTTAGATAAAGAAAGATATAAGCTGGTTAAAAAAACAGCCAAGAAACTCTGGAAATGCCCTACAGATGTTTCAGAATTTCACGACCATTTAGGCAGCATATTAAGAACTCCTAACTATTGCAGCGAAAATATAGACTCCTTAAACGATGCAATAGTTAACGTCCTGCAAATAGGTCAAGATACCTTTTGTCCCAAAACCGAAAAAGAGGAAAAGATCAGTCAAACGACAAGAAACCTAATTAAGAAAAGAAGTGACATAACAGATAATGAAGTTAATGCCAGGGAAAAGTTAAAAGATCTAAATAGACAAATATCAAAAGCAATAAGATACGACATTAGAAGCTTTCGCAGTAAAAAGATAGAGAGATCATTGAAAACAACAAAAACATGAAGGTTTTGCACCGAAAAATAGGGGAAGGAAAACCAGAAATACTTATGCTAAAGAACAAACAAGGAATTACAACATCAAACAGAGAAGAAATATTACAAATTGTTGAAAAATTTTACTGCGAGCTTTATAAAAGTCGGTATGAAGAAAAGCCAGACCCGAAGACACTAACAGAAGAAAAGGGAATTGTAAACCAAGGATCAGAAGAACTAATGGACATTACCATTGAGGAATTAAAAATGGCGCTAAAAAAGAAAAAAAAACAATAAATCACCCGGGGAGGATGCCATAGTAGCCGATGCAATTAAAGCAGGAGGAGACTATCTGTTAGAAAAAATTAAAACTCTTTATAATCTATGCCTACAAAGTTACTCAATACCCATAAAATGGAACAACGCAATTACCATATTACTACACAAAAAAGGGGAAAAAACTGACTTGGAAAACTACAGGCCCATAAGTCTTCTTAACCACCTTTACAAACAAGCATGCTTTCGCAGCAAATTTGGAACAAACGACCACCTGCAAAGTATCAAGAAGATATCGAGAAGACCATTGAATACAATAGACCACTTGCCATCGTTTTTGTCGATTTTCACAAAGCCTTCGACACTATCGAACTCAATGCCGCTTTAGAGGCGCTAAAAGAGTGTCGTGTAGACTACAGATACTCAAAACTTATACAGGGTGTTTCCGAAAGTCGTTTCAATAATTTAACCCAAGTCAAAAACAAGAAATTACGGGATGATTACTTAAATGTTCTTTATTCTTTTGGTTTCTCTTCATTCATTAATTCTGTTACTAGGGTAAATAATATGGGAACCGGTGGAAGCTGCATTGATCATTGCTTTATTCTTAATCAAAAAAATGTTGATATGAAGGCGGGAATTTTTGAATACAATATTTCCGATCACTATCCTATAATTGTTAATATTTTTAATAAGGGCAATACCACCTGTAATAATCCAAGCTTTTTAGAGATTAAAAATTTAAATTATGAATTAGTTGAAGACGCTTTCAAAACTTGTTCTTGGGACGATGTTATTCTTCAGAATAATATTAATACCAAAGTTGACTTATTTATAAGTAAAATTAAAAATATATTAGATAATTGTACCCAGTCCAAAACGATAAGAATTTTTAAAGCTAAAAAACCTTGGATTAGTAAAGCTCTTGGAATTTCTATTTGGCGAAAAAATAATATGTACAGTCAATATTTGAAAAATACCAACAACGTTCAACTGCTTCAAGAATATAAAAAATATAAAAATCAATTAAACAAACTAATATCCAATAGTAAGACTCAATATTTTAAAGACAAGTTGGAAGAAGCTAGTGGCAACCCCAAGAAAGTTTGGGACCTAACCAAAGATGTCACAAATACCCATAAAATAAATAAGAGTGTTATTAAAGAGATTTTAGTAAACGGTACTGTCCTTAATGAGCCTAGCATAATTTCGGAAAGTTTTAATACGTACTTTAGCGGTATAACTTCTAAATTATCGAATGAAATCAATTCTAACCCATTCTCAAACCAATATAATGCTGGGCAAATTAAGGCAAATCCGCACTCAATTTTCTTTGAAGCAGTCACAGAAAATGAACTAGTAGATACTATCGCATCGCTGAAATCCAGTTTTTCCTGCGGTATTGATGAAATAAGCAGTTCTATCTTGAAAAGATATTCTAAATATTTACTGGAACCGTTGCTTAATATTTTAAATGGCATTTTTCTAAGTGGTGTGTTTCCTGAGTCTTTTAAAACATCTATCATTGTGCCTCTGCACAAAAGTGGAAATCTTCTAGACATGGGGAACTACCGACCCATTTCTCTTCTTCCAAGTCTTTCTAAACTCATCGAAAAATTGATAAAAAATCGTCTTCTGAACTTCTTTAACAAACATCAAATATTTTCGGAAAAACAATTTGGTTTTCTGCCTAACAAGTCTACTAGTGATGCTATTAGATCACTGGTTGGGAAAGTGTATCAACTCATGGATTCTGGAACTCCTACAATGGCAGTATTCTTAGATTTGTCAAAGGCATTCGACATGGTACCACACAGTGAACTTCTATGCAAATTGGAAAGGCTTGGCATAAGAGGATTGGCTCTGGAGTTACTTGAAAGTTATTTAGATAATCGGCGTCAAGGGGTTAGAATTGGGTCTTCTTTGAGCTCATTCCTACCAATTACTAGAGGAGTCCCACAGGGATCTGTTTTGGGGCCAATTCTATTCCTTTGTTACATCAATGATTTTCTAGAACTTAATGGCATTGGAAAACCCTATGCATATGCAGATGATACTGCTCTGTTGTTTAGCGCTGAAAGCTGGGATTTACTTAAGATATCTGTTTCAAAAGGCTTGTTTGTTGCGAAAAACTGGATGGATGCAAATTCATTAGTCTTAAACAAAGAAAAAACAGTGATTATTTCATTTGCCAAATCTTTAAGTACCCTGCCTTCATATAATGTTATTACCACACACTTTGATTGTAATTTTTTCTGTACCACTCCTGAACTTCGCCTATGTACATGTAAATCAAAATACCTACTTTTAAAATATGAGGCAAAATATCTGGGAATTTTTATTGATTCTACTATGAGGTGGACCAATCACTTGGATTTTCTATGCAAAAGGCTAAGATCACTTATTTATGTTTTCAAAGTTCTATCCAAAGTTGCAAGTGTTAGTACACTCAAAATGGTTTACTTCGGTTTGGTGATGTCTATTTTACAATATGGCTGTATAGGGTGGGGAGGAGTTTATGATACAAACTTAAGTTCTCTGAGTATTTTGCATAGAAAAATTATCAAGGTTATTTTTAAAAAGTCCTATGACTTTTCCACGAACCAACTTTTTTGTATTTCTGGTTTTCTCACTATTAGACAAATTTACCTTAAAACCATTATTTGTGACTGGTACTGTAAAAAAATTAAAGTTAATTCTTTAAGTCATTTTTATAACACTCGGGGCGCTGTGGGGAATCGAGCTTATGCTTTACAATTTAACTCCAGAATTGGTCAACGCTTTTACAGCTTTTATATGCATAGGTTAATTAATGATTTACATTTTCCTGTAATGTGGAAATTGTTTGGTTTTATTACGTTTAAAAGAAAAGTGTGCTCTTGGTTGAAGGAACAAAGATTGCACATAGACCGACTTTTTATTTAATCAGAATTATTTGTCTTTCTTTTCTTTTCTGTTATCTGGGTTTTGTTTTTGAATTTAAATTCAGTTTTGTCTGAATAATAGTTCTATATATTTACTTATTATAATAATTTTTTTTTTTTTTATTCTATTTATTTTCTATTTAATATGTACTACCTAAATAGTAATTAGTTTTAGTTCACATAACAATCAGTTACAAGCCTCGGCTTCTCTGATTATTTTAGTTTGAGTTAAGGATTTATTTTAAAATATACTATTATATTTTTTTTTTTGAAAATAAAGAGTTATTATTATTCCTTACCCAAAAATAGTTCGATTATGCCCCATTTACCTATATCCAAAAGTGCAGCGTTTTCGAGATACAGGCTGTTTTCCAAAACTAAAATTTTTATGTTTTTTTTTTATTACTATTAAATTGATGATTTAACCAACAAAGAATTGATTGAAGATCCAACGAAGGTAGTTCCAGGGTTTGATCAGCTTAGAAAAGTTTGGAGTATGGTTAATCGCCTTAGAACGTGTAACGGACGTTGTAATGATATGCTTTATAAATGGAATGCATTACCAAGCCCGCTTTGTGAATGTGGTGCATTGCCAGAAACAATTAAACATATTGTAGAAGAATGTCCAAACACTAAATTTGAGGTGGTTTTCAAGAAATACACCAATTAACTCCAGAAACTTTGAATTGGATACCAACCCTGAAACAGCTGTAACTTTTTCGCTGTGATTTATTGTACCTACACAATTTTGACAACACTGGTAAGCCTGAGTTCTTTCCATGGTTTTCCTCGGCCGCGAAGTAAATGCTTTACCAGAAGAATAAAAATCGGCCATGGACGTGAAAAAATGAACATCACTTAAACCTTTTGGGATTTAACCATCTTCCATTTTATAATGTTCATTTGTACTTATTTTTGACATGTATTTATAATATCATACGAATATATATATATATATATTACTATTAAATGAAACAACATAGAAAAACAAAATTTGGTATAATTGTCTTACTTTTTATGATCGACACAATGGTCGCAAAGAGAAACCCATATATTTATTCCATAACCTCAAAATGGGACACCTGCGCCCCCTCTTGGGGCATAACTTTTTTGTATTTGAATTTTCAAAAAATAAATTATTTTATCGGTAAGATACGTTTAATACGAAGAAAATATTATACCACATTTTTTTTGAAAAAACCAACACCATTTTACAAAAAATTAATCGAAATTTCCATGGAAATGACAATGACGTTACATTAATCAAAACAATAAAAAGTTCTTCAAATTGGTGTTTTTTCCAAAATAACTCATAATTTGCACGTAAATGGTTTAAATAATATGATGGTCACTGATAAGGAATTTGTAAATATAATGAGAATGATGGAACACTGACACAGCTACAGAAAAAAGTGCGACATGTTTACAACTGTACAATTTCTTTTGTTTTGTTAAAATATTTGTGCAATAAAATGTTTTCAAGTATTTTAAAGTAGTTATGTTTTCAAAATAACAAACTCACAAAAACTGCTGTAATTACCGTTCTATTTATGATAAAACCGTGACATATGTTTTGACATTTTATTATTGTACAGTGTACATAGACATGGAAATTAGTATTGACCAAGGTAGAGAAATGTGATTTCTCTGGTATAAAATAGGTCAAAAATTGCATCTTCTATAGGTAGTAGTGAAAAAAAGTTATTACAGTATGAGTAGCATGTCCAGAGATATATATTTATGACCGCAAAAAAGCACATTTCACCCAGTGTGCGTCGACTATATTAAAATAAATAGTTTTTGGTATCAATTTTTCAAGTTTAAATTTTTTAATATTATCTACTGGATCGCCAACTTATACCTTTACATTTTTTAATTGAAAGCAAAAATCGCCTACACTTAAAATCAATTGAAAAGTTTAGTATGTGCAAAAACCAAATAGATTTAAATATCGTTTTTTTTTATAAATAGTATAAATTCAAATGGATGAAAAGTGCCGCAAAATTTGGTTTAAATAGAGCATTCTCGTAGACTCACTTTGAAGAGCCCAATTAGATAAATTTTCCAGTCCATCCAAGTACAGTTGAGTTGTTGTTTGACAATTGCTAGAAATAAAACGTTTTGCTTGCGGCCACTGAGTTTTCAAACTATTTGCATTAAAAAAATCCAACATTGTTGCCATAGTCATGGTTTTACTTGAATCACTTATAAGACTATTATCTATGCTTTTAATTAAAAGGTACAAAAAAATTATACGATATTTCATAATTATAAAATAGCAAAAATAACGATTCTAACCGGTAACGAGCTAGACAAGTATACTGATAAGTATTCTAATATTTAAAATGCATTAAATTTCAAATCTAGCTGAGTACCTAGCAAACGCTAACTTTCTTTCGTGTAACAGTACATTCACCACTTCCACTCATGTCGCTTCGTGAAATAAATGTAAAGCATATTCCGTTTTACTGAATCTTTAAATACAGAAAAGAAGGAAATACCTACATAAACAAATAGTAGATTAGTATAAATTAAGAGCAATAGTTGTACCATCATGCTAATACTGCACAATAAATTTAAAACGATCAATTTTTACTTAGTAAATATGGTCAAAATAGTGGCTTAGACATCTCAAGTTCTATTTTAAGTGAACGTTAGCTAGATACATTTCTCTAATGTTTGACAAAGCTTAGTAGTAGCGTTGGTTCATAAAAAAATACGGCATTTAATGATTAAGCAAACTCCTTTGGCACATATGTTGCTGAGTATATCGTAAGTGATTTAAGAAAGGGAGGCACTTGATTTTTCCCTTAGGAGCTGAAATACAGCAAAAAAAATACAGCAAAATAATAAAATCAAAATATACCTTTAATATTGCATTTAACATGAATTTGTAGTGTATAAATGCTATGCAAATAGATTTCATGCTCATTTTTTTTATTTTTGCTTATTTTTTATAACCGTAATTTCCTTGTAAAATGTAAATTATAATATCAGAGTCATGCTATAGGGTTTACAGCTAAAGGGGTGAAATTTTAAAATTATGATAAATTCGTCCATGGTATGGTTTTTAGATAATTCGAGGACGCGTAAGTCATTTATGGAATTAAAAATGCATTTTTGTTGTTTTTTTTTATTTTAAACAAACTTAAAATTTAAAAAATCATAATAATTATTAAAAAAGAAAATTAACTTTGTTTTTCTTCGTCTTTCTCCAATTCTATTAATGATGGATTTCTAAAATACAGACATAATAGGAATAGTTATTAAAAAAAGGCAAATCACGTCTTATTCAGCATTACTGCAAGATCCTACCAACTTTATTATGTGCTCTGTCTACCTAAAACCGGCACTAGACATTCTACACGCTCTTGAAATGCTCCAAGTTTTAATTAATTATTTTCAAACGATTTATAATGACGTCTATTTTGATTTTTGGTGACTTTAATTGTCGTGTTGGTACACTTGGTGACGTACCCCTCGAACTTGCCAAAAACACTAATTTTCACGAAACTAGGTGTAGTTTAGATACCATTGTCAATTTAAAAGGTCGAAATATTTTAGACTTCATGAACTGTAACGCTTTTGTTGTTAGAGAAAATTCTCACCTCGACGCTAGGCTCAGTTGGATAGGTGTGGGTTAATTAACGACAATTTATTAAATTTATTTATAATGTAATGTTGAGCGCCACCTATTTTTACAAAAATAGGAAAATGTATAAAATTTTTAACAACCAACTTATTAGGAATTTCCAAATTTTTAGCTAAATATTTGTCACCCTTACATATAGTTAATATTAATTTTAATGAACCGAAAAGAATTTAATTTAAATTTATTGTTGAAAACCGGAAGATCTTTGATTTAATTTCTTACTCCACCCTGTATTTCTATATTAAACGTCATATTTTCTTACTGCATCCTGTATGTTAAATTTTACAAACGTCACTCGAAACGTTAAATTTTTCTTATTTAAATTCTAATTCTTATCCAAAAACACTGTTAATCCAAACTCTAAACCAAATCAGCCATAAAATATCCGGAGAATGAATGAATGTATGAAGGGATGAATGAACGCATAACTGAATGCATAAATGAACGCATGAATGAACCCTAAAAATTAGCTGCTAATATACTGAAAAACTTTATAAATAGGTGAAATCTTACCTTCTTCAAGGGAATTTCTTAATCACCATATTAACCATAAAATAACTCTAAATTATCCAAGCTCACGATGAGAATCATTAAATAAAATCACCCAAATGATGTCAACCGATCCAATCGGGACCGATTTGACAATCAACAAAGAAACAAACATTTCAAAGATAACTATCAAAAATTCTAAACGTAACATTGTCTTGCTAAATGGCCGTTATTTATCTGATTATCCAGCTAATTTTACATACATGAGTTTAGTCGGAAAATGTGTTATAGACTTGCTTTGGACTTCAAACCTTGACCTCATTAAGGATTTTTGTGTACTGATTTACAACAACATCGACTCTGACCATTTTCCAATTGTTGCCACTTTAAGTGAAATCTTTAGAGGAACTTTTGAGTCTATTTGACAACTTAGATTTAACCACTGCCAAGTTTATTTGTAATTACACGGTATCCATAATGAGGCTAAGATCATTCGTTTTGAACGAATAAATTATTAAATACTTTCCGAAGCAATTCAACAACTTTTTTTTAAATTTTTTATACATTCTTGTTTAATATAAAACAAAGATTCTCTCCAAACCACACTTTATTTAGAAAAATCTGAATACGTATTTCGACAGCTAAGCTGTCATCTTCAGCAGAAGATAGAATAGTATCTTCTGCTGAAGATGACAGCTTAGCTGTCGAAATACGTATTCAGATTTTTCTTAATAAAGTGTGGTTTGGAGAGAATCTTTGTTTTATATTAAACATTCGCCACAGAAATTATTAAATATCCATTCTTGTTTAAGGTTACGTACCATTTGGTGGGACAAAATTAATTAAGATTTTGTTATTATTAGATTTAAGGTAAAATTAATTTAATTATTCTATTTTTTTCTATTCGGATACATAAATAATTTCTTGTTTTTTATTCTAAGTGTTATCACTCACACTCTTGTTATAAGATTGTATATCTTGAAAGCAATAAACGATATTATTATTATTATTACTGGAAGATCCTTTGCAGTTTGTACACAAGGATGTGCATGACACCGAGGACATTTTGCACGAACATCTAATTGGGAATCCTTGTCTACAGGCACATTTAACTAGATCTCTGCATTTATTCCAGACAGGAGAAATTGTTCTTCATTTTGGGACCCAGTGATTGTTTAGTTTTGTCCCTCCCCAATTTTCTGGTTCTTCCAATGTTTTGTTTGGATAGAGGACTTGGCCCAAATTTGCCCTGCTTGGAAGCATGCTCGCTTTAAGTGCTCAGTAAGAGCATTTAATGTTGGTGGCAGAGGTTTGTTTTTATTAATTAGTGCAAAAGAAGTGCTTGCGGCTTTCATTTACCTCCATATTTCCTACCCTATACAACCTAATCACATACTTGATCACTTACCGTTTAATCTCTAAAATTAAGGTATCCGTAAGCAGTATTGGTTTAGCAAAAATTTCAAATGTTGGGACGAAGATTGATTCAAGTGTTTTCCAACAAACTTTTTTTTCTTTATAGGCAAAAGACGAAACAGTGTCGCAACCGACAGGCGTAGCCTAGTGGCTTGGGTCACACAAATATAGCATTGATTTTTCCCTGTTCCATACTTAACCCACAGTTCCTTTAACCAATGTTGTCTTAGTTCGAAAAAATATCTTATGCACAAAACCACAACATCCGAATCAACAGTTTCTACCAAAAAACAAGAATATCCGTTTTTTTTTAATCAAAAACATAATAAATAATTCTCCCATCAGCTTCCTCTGCGTTGATCATCGTTCCATTAATAGTATTAGTAGTAGTCATTTGCCTTATTTGAGGTGATAATTCATTCTACATTGGTAACAAATTCTTAAAAATCACTCAAACAGTTCCTTGCTAATAATTTGAAAAGATTTTCTTTATTTAAACCATTTTTTTTTAATTTAGGCCAATTAGTTGGAATTGTTGAACTATTAAGTACTCTATATATCTCTATAACCTTGCCCTGTTCGTAAGAGAAAATTTAAATAAATTTGAAACAAACGAGCACTTTTCTCAGAACTGTATGAGAACCAGAAACCAAAATAATCCGGCGATACCGGCACATAAAAGTACAACGTTTGAGTCTGGGCCTTGGTATATGGGTATCAGGACTTACCTTGAGCTACCAAATGAAATTAAAGAAATCACCAATTTTAAAAAATACAAGCAGAAGGTAAAAATTTTATTTACTACTAACCCATATTATTCTCTTAATGAATTCTTTTGCCCTTCAAGCTAGTTCATTTAAATTCTATTTTAAATGTTCATTTTTATGTGTTTTTTAATTGTTTCTACTCTGACCTGTCCATGAGATGTAAATCTTAATAAGGATCTAAATAAATAAACTAAACTAAAAATATTTAAATAGTGTTTGATTCCTGAGAAATAAATATTCCTTTTTAAACTAGAAATTCTGTATATTTTCTAAGAATATTTGAACAAATCACTCCACCTATCACAACATTGGTGTAGTGGGAGATTGTTGTCGTTTGAGCTGGAAAAAAATATATAAAAGCCAGATTTTTTATATATGTTAGAACATGAATATGGGAACTTAAATCCACATTTTGCACACTCCTAAGGGGTGAGCTTTCCCCCCTATCAATTAAAAAGGGGGGGATTTTTGCAGTGTTAATTTCTCCGTTTTTTTGTATTGTGTAGCTAAAAATAATGGCTACAATTTTTATTGCAAATTTTTTTAAAAATAACTTCCACAATTTTTTAAACATCTATTTGTTTTTAACAATAATTTAAAAAAAAATTATGGTAAGTGCAGGCAATCCGTAGATATGGGGCTCCAAAGCTTAAAATGTTTCATTTTTATGAGTGCGCTGGGTCAACAAATCTTGGGTATACATTGTAATTAGAGGTTGAAATTAAAAACAATTGCTCCTTAGGACTACATTCAAAGATAATAATACTATATACTAAAAAAAATCTAGCAAACCCCCCCTAGGCCCCCCTTTTGTAAAAACTAAAAACATTTTTTGTAAATTATGCATAAATATATTTAGATATACTTGTTACTGCTTAACTAAAAATTAACTAGAAGACCTCCAAAGGCCCTCCATTTTGTATAAAAATTAAAAAAATTAAAATTTGAATAAATGGCCTGTAGACATGGATTGCTTTAGATGAGATAGAGAAGACAGTTGCGGAAATCACGATAGGTAAAACGAACCTAAATGACTTAAGAAAAGGGCTAAAGGGGGCTGTCGGTATTTTTTCAGATTAGCACTGCACATAAATACACAATGCATATTTTACGAAAAAAACCAAAAACCGAACAAAAAATGTAAGTCTTTTCAAAAGGGGGCCCAGGGGGGTCTCTTAGTTAATTTTTAGGTAGGCACTATGTTTTTATAGCTTAAATGGGTAATAAGAAGCATTTGTTTTAAATATTTTAACGAAAAAACCAAAAACAGAACAAAAAATGTAAGCCTTTGCAAAAGGGGGTCCCAGGGAGGGCCTCTTAGCTAATTTTTTGGTAGGCACTATGTTTTTATCGCTTAAGTGGGTAATAAGAAACATTTTTTTTACATTTTTTGGCTCTAATTACAATGTATACACAAAATTTGTTGACCCAGCGAACTCATAAAAACGAAACATTTCAAACTTTGGAGCCCCATTTCTGCGGTTTGGTTGGACTTACCATGAAATCTTTAGAAAATATTCGAAGTAATTTTTGACTGCGAAAACAAAACGCGAGTTATTTGTAAAAAACAAATATAATACCTATATTTTGACCAGGTTTTTGGCAATCATATTTTTTTTGTAACAGTTACAAAAAAACTTTTATTATAAAAGTTGTAGCCACTATTTTTAACTACACAATACAAAAAAAATAAAAAATCTACGCCCAATAGGAACGGAGATGTTCAATGCAAAAAACCCCCCTTTTTAATTGATAGGGGGAAAAGCTCACTCCTTAGGAGTGTGCAAAATGTGTATTTAAGTTCCATAATGCATGTTTTAACACATATAAAAAATCTGGCTTTTATATATTTTTTTCCAGATTTGCTATGATTTTAAGACAACAATATCGAACTAGTGAACTTCCTGAATTATACGGTGATACCAATTTTGCAAATTTGCTTTTCGAAACTTAAAATGAGTTTTTGTAAGATTCATTAAACGAATAGTGTGGTTTTACTACCATATTTTCTTGTTACTTTGCATTGCAAGAATATTATTGCCAGTTTTCTTTTCTTTTGTTTTGGTGCTTCTTTCTTTCTGTAAGGTTTATTTTTGCTTCATAAATTTTATTATTGTTTACCTTCACAAGTTTAAAATCAAAAATATTTTGACGTTGTTAAGTAAAACAAATAATTGTAGCTATAAAATATACAACTACTTGATTTTTTTTGTAAAAAATTAAAATTTGAAATGACATTCTTTTGATTGACACTTCCTCTGACATTCATGTTTTCAATGAAAAATTTAGGATTTTTTTTACCAACTCAAAAAGTTACTAATATACAGGGTGTTATTTTGTAGACTTTACTAGCGTTTTGCTCACCTATGTGCAATTCAATTGCTATAAAAATTTCTGCAATGACCATTTGCGACTGGTAAATACAAAATTTCAATTGGTTTATTAGTTTTGCAGAAAAGGACAGTCATTAGGTTTTTATTACATTTTTATTGTAATATTTATTTTTATTCGAAAAATCTGTATTATTTTACATTTAAATCAGTTTTTACATACTAATTAAGAATGTTTTTTTAGAATAATTTCATAAAGATTCCTAAAATACCTGATTCTTTTTTTTATTTAGGCAGGCGTTGAATTTGTTTTGCTCTTATGACACTCATTTTTTGACCTTATTAACAATAAATCACGATTGTCATAATTTGTCAACACAATAAGAACACAAAAAAATTTTAAATCTGTAGCACACTTACTCAAGGTAATTAATAAAAAAAGACTAAATCAGCCGACTATGTTAGGAAAACATATTAAATTAATTAAATCGATTATAAAGCAATGGGAAAGTTTATTAAAAATGTAAAAAATGATTTGTACGTAAAATAATCCAGATTTTTCGAAAAAAAATAATTATTAACATAAAAATTGATAAGTATGATTGTTACTGTCATTTCTGCAAAACCAGTAGAGCAATTAAAATATTGTTTTTACCAGTCGCAAGTAAAGGTTTTAAATGGTCTTTTCAGAAATTTTTAAAGAAATCGAATTGCACATAGCTGAGCAAAACGCTAGAAAAGTCTACAAAATAACACCCTGTAGTAATACCCTCAGAAAATGAATAAAGTTTAAGACTGGGATATCTGTGTTTTTTGATGCCAGCAAATTGCCAGGGAGAGCCGGTTCTTTTTTTACACCACTCCACAAGGAGACATATTTAGTTTACAAATCGTAATTTATCTGATTCTATACACATTTGGATAGTGGTGTGTGGCGCATTATTATAAAAGACTTTATCGTAACAAAATAATTAATCTTTAAAAATGACTTACTTTTTCAAAAAATACGTTTAATTTCAATTCATTTTTGAACGTTGTTTTAGCAATTAATGTTAAAATTCAGTTTGCGAGTTCTCAATTATACAGGGTGTCAAAAAAATGGCGCATAAACGCGATGGTACGTTGTTGGGGCATGTCTAGGGAGCCCCAGAAAATTGTTAAACAAAATCTATCTCATATACCCTCGGAGATATGTTGCCCCAAAGCGCGAAACTTTAAATGCCTATATCTTGAATATAACAACACATATTACGAAAACAAATGGTTTAATTCAAAGCTACAGTATATCTTAAACTATTCAACCATTTGTTTATTTATTAAATGGTCGAATTACATTTTTATAATCAATTCAATTTTACAAAATTTTCATAAAATGAAGCTGACAACAACGTCAATAAAATCTAAGGCAAAAGTGTATGATCAAGGCTCAAAAATGGGAGTTTTAGACTTATAGATGGGATTTTAAGATGTATTTTCCTAGACTGTGTTGCCGAATTTATGCAACTTTGTTCGCATTTTTCTCGATGAATATAACAGATGGATTTTTTTTGACAATTTTTTAGGGATCCCTGAGAATGCCCCAAGAGCGTACCATCGCGTTTATGCGCCATTTTTTGGACACCCTGTACATCTAACCATTTATTAGCACTAAAAAAGCCATAGAATATTGCGTACTTTTAAGATGCTGTAAATTTTTCTGCAAAATAACTTGTGTTTTGCAAAAGATGGACATAAACTATATTATTTTTGACGGATGTAAGCTTTTTTTACTAGGCAATAGATGGATATACTAGTTTTATTTTATGTTGACTAACTAATAATTTATGTTTTCTATGGTTTTTTGACAAAATGTCAAAATAAATAGCGTTGTCAAATTTAAGTTTGAAAATTAAAATCCAAATTTGATGTGATTAAATCACCAAAAAAAGTGTGTATCATTTAAATACCATAATGTACAAAACATGAGTGCATATTTAAGCAGTAAGTGTTTTAAAAAGGCCCGTTTTTTTAAACAGAAAATTTTACTTACAAGGATGTTATTCAAGGGTGACACAAAACCCAGTAAATTGCTTAGATAGAAAGTAAATATAAATATTTGGAGTATATAAAACCTTTTTAACATAATGTTTAACAAAAAAATCTTTTTATTTAAATAGTTTCGGCATAATTGAAAAAAAAACTTTTGTCAAAAAATCCATTGATAACCTATAAATTTTTGATTAGAAAAAATACAACAGCACCCTCTCTTTAAAATCATTGACATTATTTTAAAGACATCTGTCATTTTAGTTTATTTCTCTAAAGGAAATGTACTATTGTAATTGCAATTTCTGAAAATCGATGTTTTTTTGAAACTGTGCCTAAACGAAGCAAGATACGTGAATGTTAAGGGTGTTGGAAAGATGCTACAAAAAATTACCGATCTTTTGATACTAGAATCATGTCGATCGGACCATCCATTGGATTGTTATTAAAAAATGTCACTTTGGTGTATGTTAGGATGGATGGATGTACGGAGCAAAAAATTTCTTTAACAGTAATTTACTCAATTATGGTACTAGGTAGAAGGTTCAAACTTGGCATAAGTAAATACCAAAGTCTTGTGGTCAAGATGACCACAAGGTCATACTGACCAGTGGTCAAGGTTAGTAGATATTGCATGCAAAAAAAAATCTAGCCCAAAATATTGTGATTTTTTTTTGATTGAACATATTCTTTCGGAGAGCCCTTTGTGTTAAAACTTTTTAAAAAGAATTCTATGTCTAGGAAAAGAGCTTTGACGTTTTCAAATGTCAATGTTTGCATTGACTTAGCTCCAATACTACAATAGTTAGAGGACTTAAACTTGGAGGATCGATACACAAGAGACAGGGGTTCAAGGTCATGTCAAGGTCATATCTTTCTAAAGGTAAATATCATTTTTATTATTAAAAAACTATGCTAAGTTAAATGCAAGGTAAATGTTGGACATGCTTTTAAAAACACAAAACGTTGTTCTTATGTTTCGAACTTAGTAGGCCATCTTCAGGAAACGATTTATAGTTTGACTTCGGTTATCTCAAAGATTACAATCGTTAACGGTTTTAAACTTGGAGGATGGATAACCAAAAGACAGGAGTTCAAGGTCATGTCAAGGTCATATTGTTTGAAAGGACAATAGCATTTTATTATTAAAAAACTATGTTAAGTTTAATGCAAGGTAAATGTTGGACATGTTTTTGAAAACATAAAAGGTTATTCTCATGTTTCGGACTTAGTAGGCCATCTTCAGGAAACGATTTATAGTTTGACTTCGGTTACCTCAAAGATGACAATAGTTAAAGGTTTCAAACTTGGAGGATGATTAACCAAAAGTCAAGAGTTCAAGGTCATGTCAAGGTCATATTGTTTAAAAGGTCAATAGCATCTTTATTATTAAAAAACTATGTTAAGTTAAATGCAAGGTAAAAGTTGGAAATGTTTTTGAAAACACAAAAGGTTTTACTTATGTTTCGGACTTAGTACGACATCTTCAGGAAGCGATTTTTAGTTTGACTTCGGTTATCTTAAAGATCACAATAGTTAGAGGTTTCAAACTTGGAGGATAGATAACCAACAGACAGGAGTTCAAGGTCATGTCAAGGTCATATTGTTAAAAAGGTCAATAGCATTTTTATTATTTGAAAGCTATGTTAACTTTAATGCACGATAAATGTTGGACATGTTTTTAAAAACACAAAAGGTTGTTCTTATGTTTCGGACTTAGTAGGCCATCTTCAGAAAGCGATTTATAGTTTACCTTTGGTTATCTCAAAGATCACAATAGTTATAGGTTTCAAACTTTGAGGATGGATAACCAAAAGACAGGATTTCAAGGTCATGTCAAGGTCACATCGTTTGCAAGTTCAATACAATTTTCATTATTCTAAAATTATCTCCTGTTAAATGCAATGTAAATGTTGGACGTGTCTTTAAGTAATAAATTGTGTTTATGTTTTGGACCTTCTGGACTATCTTCAGGAAACGCTTTGATTCTAACAAAAAAATGAATGTAACGTAAGAAATAAACTCAAGAGTCGGAGCCACCGGCTTCGACTCAGCTAGTTGCTATTTAGTTTAGATTTTGAATAACAGGAGCGCTATTTTTTTTCGATTTTCTAGTCTTAACAGTAATCACTTAACTATTTTTTTTTTTTCATTTTGCTTTAAAGTTACTAAATAATTAAAGGGATTAACCCATTACAGCCACAGGATAATTGTTTAACCCAAACCAATTAATATTTTACCTTTTTCACACTAGGGGATTGCACTGACAGGGTCCAACCCATTAAGTAAGACCAATTCATGTTCGTGTATCCTGATAATGACATAACAATAAAATTCTAGGTTTATTTCTTAAATCGTAAGTTTCGAGATTTCTCTTTTATTTAACTATTGGAGAAAGAAAGATTATGTAGGTATACCTAAATGCTTCCGGGCATTATTGTAAGAAGACTTCACAGCAAGTATTAACTTTAATCATTGTGTTTTATAATATTAGAATAATAATAATATCCTAAACATGGGAACCTATACAGAGATTTTATTTTAAATCTAAGATATTTATACAAGCCTATTTTATTTCGATCCAAGTTAACGGTCGTCATACTTAAGATTGTCAAATAATTTTTAAACAAAGTAAACGCTTTACAGTTAAATTCTAAAAAAAAAATTGAATCTACTGGGTGTCCGCGATCAATGTGCTTTTTTTTCAATGGGAGATAGCTGGGAAAAATTCAAGACATTTGGTAAAAACAGTTTTTTTAAAAAAGTGCCCCCCTTCGGAAATAATGGCCTTTAAACTGGTAGACTAAAAACACTTAATCGTAAATATTTACCAAACGATTTTTCCAACCATCATGAAAATTGTACTATCAATAAAGGTAATAAAAACGGACATTTTTAACCCATTTTAAAATTTGGGGGCCCCTTTAAAATGGGTTAAACACTGGTAGTGTTGATAAAAACTGCATGTAATTTCTTTACCTTTGAGAATTTTGTAATTTAATTTATTTTTTTAAATAACCCAATTCAAGTAAAAACTTACAAATTTCAAAAGAAAGTCTAGTTTTATGCAAAAATATGGGGTACATCAAAGGTGTTTTTGGTATTTTATTCGGAAAAGGTACACTTTCTCAGAAATTTCAAGTGGAAAAGAAGTTTTTACTTGAATTGGGGTATTTAAAAAAGTAAATAAAATTACAAAATTCTCAAAGGTAAAGAAATTACATGTAGTTTTTATCAACACTACTAGTGTTTAACCCATTTTAAAGGGGGCCCCAAATTTCAAACTGGGTTTAAAATGCCCGTTTTCATTACCTTTATTGATAGTACAATTTTTATGATGGTTGGAGAAATCGTTTGGTAAATATTCACGATTAAGTGTTTTTAGTCTACCAGTTTAAAGGCCATTATTTCCGAAGGGGGCACTTTTTCAAAATACTGTTTTTACCAAATGTCTTGGATTTTTCCCAGCTATCTCCCATTAAAAAAAAAGCACATTGATCGCGGACACCCTGTATACGTAAGAAATGAAGTCGAGAGTCGGATCAATCGGTCTTTTAAGTGGGTAGTACATGTTAAAGTAAAAAACTGATTCGAGGTCGGCAGAGTTCATTTCTTATAAATATATTCATTTTTTTTTTTGTTAAAATCAAACTAAAACAAAGGGTTTTTTGAATATAGCCCAATATTGTCTTTTGGTTATCAATCCTCCAAATTTAATAGCTTTAACTAGTATGGTGTTTGAGATAATCGTCAAGTCAAACTATAAAGGCCTATTCCATGTATAATCGACCAAAATTCGGTTTTCGAGTTGCTGCATGATTTTAAATTCTTTTGAGGTTTAGTCTAGTGCTTACTCCTGGTAACTTCTTTCTATTAAAAAATTAGCAGCTGCATATTTGCACTCCTTCCCCATCAGTTAGCACCTTAAACTATGAAAAATGACCAAATTTAGGTCTAAAAAATGCTTTGTGGGAGTGAGTAAATTTTTATTATTTTTATTTTAAAATGTTACCAAGGACATAGTATACAATAAAAAAAAAACGATATTGTGATTCGATTTTTTGTAAAGGTAGCATATTAAAACCTTTGCTGTTTCTAAACGAGGTTAAATCACAAACATTTTTTTTTACTTAATGCGTCTCTATTATCACATCAACATTTTAAAATTATTAAAAAAAAAAATTACCCAGTCCCACATAACTTTTTTTAAAAAAATTACCCAGTCCCACATAACTTTTTTTGTGCCATATTTGGTCTTTTTCCATAGCTGCCTGGTAGAGAAGGAGAGCAATTATGCGGTTCGTATTTTTTTTGTAGAAACATATGTGTATTGTCAACTAAAAACTACTACTAATTTTAATCTTCCAAGAATTTAAAATACGATTCGATCTTGTTTAAATTTAACGTAATCAGTAACATTTTACAATCAATGCTGTTTCTAAACGAAGTTAAATCACAAACAAATTATGAATCTCCACTAACACAATAACATTTTAAAGTAATCAAAAAAAAAATTTACCCAGTCCCACAGGGCTTTTTTTGGACCTAAACTTGGTCATTTTCTATAGTTTGGGGTAATTAATAGTGGAGAAGGAGTGCAAATATGCAGCTGGTGATTTTTTAATAAAAAGAAGTGTCTATTGTCAACTTAAAATTACTACCAATTTTAATCTTACAAAATCGTAAAATCGGAAAATTCGATTTTTTGTCTAAGACAAGAAAAATTATGAAAATTCAGAAAATTGTTTTTTTTACTACCTTTACAATGAGTAAGGATTGTACCTACCAAATATAAAATAAATCAAATAATAGCAACTATGATTGGTCGATCTCCACTAGCACAATAACATTTTAAAGTAATCAAAAAAAAAATTTACCCAGTCCCACAGAGCTTTTTTTGGACCTAAACTTGGTCATTTTCTATAGTTTGGGGTAATTAATAGTGGAGAAGGAGTGCAAATATGCAGCTGGTGATTTTTTAATAAAAAGAAGTGTCCATTGTCAACTTAAAATTACTACCAATTTTAATTTTACAAAATCGGAAAATTCGATTTTTTGTCTAAGACAAGAAAAATTATGAAAATTCAGAAAATTGTTTTTTTTACTACCTTTACAATGAGTAAGGATTGTACCTACCAAATATAAAATAAATCAAATAATAGCAACTATGATTGGTCGATTTTACATGGAATGTCCCTAAAGCGTTTTTTGAAGATGGCCTACAAAGTCCGAAAAAAACAATCTTTTATGTTTGCAAATTAAAAGATTTCCAACATTTACTTTGCATTTAACATACCATAGTTTTTAATAATAAAAATGCTTTTGACATTTTTAACGATATTACTTTGACATGACCTTGAAACCCTTTTTTTGTTTTATTATCCTTCCTATCCTATTTTGAGACTTTTGACTATTCTAGTATTTATTTTAATGTAAACATTAAAATTTAAAAACGTCATAGTTTGTTTCCTAGACCTAGATTTTTTTTTAATTATGTATAGGGCCCTATACAAAATGATATTTTTAAGCAAAAAAAATCACAGTATTTTAGTCTAGATTTTTTTTGCATGCAATATCTACTCCTTGACCAGTGGTCAATTTGTCCTTGAATCATTTTTACCACAAGACTTTTTATGCCAAGTATTAAAACTTTTTATCTATAAAATCGCAATTTCAATTGTACATTTCTTTATAGCCCAAGTTATATGTATACGCTAAAAACCAAACCTCGGAATTTTAGGAAACAAGCTGAATTTTTGCATACGCCTTTGTTTTGACATTATAAGAGATGTCTCAAAAGTCCTCATTGATACCGTGTGAGCTAAACTTTTTACGCGGGGTCAAAGGTCGCGAAAAACCGTTTTTGGCCAATAACTTTTTTCCTGTGCGTCCAATGATCTTTGGAGTTATTACCAAAATTATAGAGCATCAATTTTTCTACAAATTAAACTTTGGCTAAAATTTTTATCATCAGCCCTTATCCAGATAGAGGGGGTATATCGTAGCGACTACCCCATATTTCAAATGACGCTAAAATGGTGACATTTAATAATTATACAATTTCCTTTCACAAATTTATTCTTTGGGACTGTATAAACCATATAAGGGGGACAACTACTTGTTTCATCCCTGGGGGGCTAAAAGCCAACCCCCTTTTTCTAAAAATAGAGCATCCTTTTGGGAAGCCCCATTAAGCGATATACCCGAACAAGGTACCATTTTCTACCAAATGATTATATATAAACCCATTTTTAGAAACACTACCCCATTGGTCCCATACTATTTCCAAAAAAAATTATTTAAGAAAAAATGACATGGACCTCATTTCATCATGGTATAAATTTGTCTGTAGCATGTTTTTTACATAACTCGCAGTCGCGAGAATGTAACCATATCAGTCGATATGGTTACATTTGTCATTAATAAGTTATAATAATTATTTTTTTTTTGGGGTGGGAGTAAGTGTGCAACTTTTTTTTAGGGGGGTAGAAATTCGTCCATAGTATGCTTTTCATATAATTTGAGGTACAACTTAAGTTGTATGGGGTGGGGAGAAATGGGGTGATTTTTTAAATTCATTAATAAATCCATGCATGGTATGCTTTTCTGGTAAATCGTGGCAGCTAAAATCATTTTTGGCATTAATAAGTTATTTTTATAATAAGAAGAAGTAATATCTAAATGGAATTAGCTCCTTTTTAAAACTATTAATTATTGCTAAAAATACACTGCAAATAACTGAGGACCCTTGATCGTTTAAAAAAAAGATCAAGGAACAGGTAACTACAAAAATTTTTACCTTTTCGTAACTTGCTAGACAATAATAACCTATTTTTGTGGCCATGGATCCAACATTTGATCTGGGCAACATCCAAATACAACTCAGGAGGCTAACGAAGGAGGATTTGATTGCGACAATCATTGACAAGACCGTACCTCCTGTACAAAATATGAGTGAAGCTACCTACACTGGTCTAAAACATGCAATTGAACTGCATCTCAATACCGTCAAGATCACGAATAATGAGCCCAAAACTACACATAAAGAAGACAACAACTGCATAACCACCTGCAGTAGAATAATTCAGGCTATGAAAAATAAACTTAAAGCCAAACACAACTAAATGAACAATTGCAGGAGCGAATTGAAGATTTAAAGGAACTTAACCTATTAATTAAAAATCAAAACAATGAAGTTAGGCTTAACATACCTGACACTCATAACCACACTTACGCAAAAAAGTTAGGCAGTAGTTCAAATGATCCGCCAACGGGCGATAATCATACACTACCAAAGCCGGAAAAAAATCATACACATGCTACAAATAAGCTAAAAAACCAACAAAATACTGAAAAGCAGGAGCAACGAAAGGAAAAAAAGGGACGATCACAAAATTTAGTAAAGGGAACAGGTGAATCTGCATTTTTTGCGGCAGCAGAGAAACGAGCGTGGTTGTTTGTAGGAAGGCTTAAGGCCGAAACAACCGTTACTCAAATAAAAGGACACCTAACAAATCTATTTCCAGGAGACAACTTTATAGTGGAAGAAATCGTTAAACACGAAGAAAATAAAAGCCAAAACAAATCTTTTAAAGTCGGGGCAAATTTTGATCTGCTCCCTGAACTCACAAAAAGAGAAAATTGGCCTCGTAATGTTTACATAAATAGATATAAGTTTTTTCGAGGAGGAAACTATAATTAATAACAAAAACACTCAAATTATAAAACTAATGAATTTCAACATCCAATGTTTGTCTAATAAAATAGAACTACTAAATTGAGTCCTCGATGAGCAAAATTTCTCTATGGATATAATTGCTATATGCGAACATTGGCTTACAGCAGACTTAATTCAGCATTTGAATATAAAAAACTATTATATAGCCTCAAGCTTTTGTAGACAAACACGTAAGCACGGGGGCACTTTGATTTTAATTAAGAATGGCCTTATTAGCGAGGAGCTTTCAAATGTGAATGGACTAGCAGTCGAATTTGACTTTGAGATATCTTGTGCATATATTCAGAAATTGAACTACATAATATTAGCAGTCTATCGCTCAAATTTGGGTGATTTTAATATTTTCCTGCAAAATTTTGAACTAGTATTGGAAGAGATATCCAGATCTTATGGAAATGCTAAAATTTTTGTGATGGTGATTTTAATGTAAATTTTTTGTTAGACACAAGGCAAAAAGCCATGCTAAATGATATATCAAGCTCCTTTGGACTAGATATTGTTATGAATGAAATAACTAGAGAAAAACTAAATCATACACCATCTTGTCTTGATAATATATTAACAAATTCTGTAAACATGATATCTAAACAAACTGTAAATCTTCATTTTTCCGACCACAAGGCTCAGTTGATTTGTTGCCTGGAAAACACTGGAAAAGAAAATAATGTAAAATTAATAAAAACACGGAACATAAATAATGTTAATACTTACCATTTCATGATTGACATTCATAACGTGGACTGGACAAATGTGCTTCTCCACTTAGATGCTGAAGAAGCGTACGCCAAATTTCATAGTATTTTCATGGATAAATATGATATGTTTTTCCCTGAAACTGAAAAGAAATCTTCTACAATAAAAAATAAAACAAAAAAACCAATTCATCCTGAAATTACCCAAATAAAAAACGCCATGCAAGCACTCGAAACAATTATGAAAGTAAAAAAAGATGAGCCTTCAAAGTTAGCTTATGAATTGGCAAGAAAACTCTACGCAAACAAAATACAAGAACATCACAAAAATGAAAATGCTAACAAAATACTTAACTTTGGAAATCAGCAAAAGGAAATGTGGAATATCATTAATAAAGAAATAGGACGAGAAAAAAATAAGGTTCCGGTTAAAAAATCCAGCATTGAAGTTAACCAACTAAATGAGTTTTTTAAAGAAGTGGGAACTAATATTCAAAAACAAATAGCGGCTGATACCGAAGATCCTCTAACATTTTTACGGCACAAAAATATTGAAAATTCAAAATCATGTTTCTTTTCATTAACGGACGAATCTGAAATAAGACAACTTATCCGAGAACTAAAACCAAAGACGTCCAAGGACATATATGGGTTATCAAGTAAATTTTTGAAGACAATATCGGAATCAATAACTGCACCTCTAACCATAGTCTTTAATAAATGTATCGAAGCGGGAATTTTTCCCGAACCCTTAAAAATGGCCAAAATAATACCGCTTCATAAAAAAGAAGATCCCAACATTTGCAAACACTATCGACCTATATCTATTTTGCCAGCATTTTCAAAAATTTTGGAAGCTCTCCTAAAAAAAAAAAGAATTAATTGTTTCTTTCCTTCAAAAAAACCATTTAATTCACAAAGGACAACACGGATATCAACGAAATAAATCGACAACAACTGCATTATTAGAAATGATGGAAAAAATTATATTGGCTTTTGACAAGTCAGAAGATGTTTATTTAACACTTTGCGATTTAAGCAGTGCATTTGACTCTGTCGATCACAAAATTTTGATCCAAAAAATTAATTATTACGGCTTCAGAGGGCTAGCAAAAGATATTATCGAATCATATTTAAATAACCGTAGCCAACAAGTATTTTTCGAAAACAATATGTCAAAGCAAGTTAAAACAAAAACAGGCCTGCCACAGGGCTCCATTCTTGGGCCATTTTTGTTTACGTTGTATATTAACGATCTTCTTGACAGTATAAAACCGTATTATGCCCTATTATGTGCTGATGACACCTCTTTTTTTACAAAGAAAAGCTGTTTACATAACAAGGAGGAAATTTTACAGAAAGCAAAGCGTTGGTTTGAATCTAACAAACTGGCCCTAAATACATCAAAAACCCAAAATGTACATTTTACCTCTAATCAACAAAAAATAAGTGAAGATGTGAAATTCCTAGGAGTTACACTAAATAACAAACTAAACTTTAACACACATATTGAGCTCCTAGCCAAAAAGATATCTTCTACAATTTTTTGTATAAGACGACTTAAAATAATAAGCACTTTTGAATGTGCTAAAAATGCATATTTTGCTCTTTTTCATAGCAAAATCTCCAATGGCATTCTGATATGGGGAAATGCCTCTGATGTTCATAGAATTCTAGTGCTTCAGAAAAAAGCCGTTCGTGTCCTTTGTGGTATTAAATCTCGAGAAAGCTGCCGTGAAAAATTTAAAGAAATGGAAATACTTACTATTTATGCCATATATGTTTTGGAATGTCTTAAATATGTACGTCATAATCTGGAAAAATATCCTCAAAATTCAGATAATCACAACTACAATACAAGACATCATACAAACCTCGTAACTCCACACCATCGGTTATCGTGTTGTCAAAAAGGAGTGAGTTACTGGGGAGTTAAATTATATAACCATTTACCTAAAACTATAAACGATCTAAATGAGACACAATTTAAAAACAAGATAAAAAAGATTCTACTCGACAATACCTTATATTCACTTAATGAATTTTTTAATATAAATATTACTTCTTATTCTTAACTATTTGTTGTTTGTACTTACCTGTTTTTATGTAACTTTTAAATATGTATTTTACTTACCTTTTTTTGACGTTTTGTGTAATTTTTTGACAATAAAACAATATTATTCATTTATTATTCATTTATTAAATCTGTTTTTTTTGTGCCGGGTGGGGATAAGTTGATTTTTTTTTATTTGGGTTTAAAATTCGTCCATGGTATGCTTTTCATATAATTTGAGGTAACTGAAGTAATTTCTGATAAAAATAAGAGATTTTATTTAACCTAAGTTAAATAGGGTGGGGAGAAATGGGGTGATTTTTTTAAATTCATTAATATGCATGGTATGCTTTTCTGTAAATCGTGGCAGCTAAAATCATTTTTGGTATTAATAAGTTATTATATTTGTTTTTTTTATGCGGGGTGGGGGTAAGTTGAAATTTTTTTTTATTTGCGTTCAAAACTGTCAATATTCTGTCAAGCCAACATACTTGTCAACAAAATAGTTTAGTAATAAAGTAAAGAGAACTTCCCACGATAGTAGAGGTGAGAATAATGGTCCACAAGAAACCACTATTGCGGTGATCAAAAACCGCCCAGGTGATACTCTCACCAGTGCCACACAGGCTCTTTTAATTGTAGTTGGTACAGTTAAATTCACATAAAAGTGATACATTGTCAAATTTTTTTTCAGTAAATTTGGCCTTAATTTTGTCCTAATTCAATCATATTCATGATGGTTGTTTCGTTACTTTACCATATTTTACGAATACAGTCTATAAATTACCAGAAATCAAGAAATTAATTCCAAATTTAGTTAAACAAACTTGACAGTGTACCACTTTTATGTGAATTTAACTGTACATCCCACATTATTGTCTGAAATCATTCCATTCAGGGTATCACCAATGCCACTGCTTTATAGCTCTTAGATGGGTGATACTCTCACCAGTGCCAACAAGGCCCCTTCTTCTCGTGGTACTCCCACAGTGCTATTCTACAGGACAATTGAATCAATTCGTAAAACGACATGGTTTAATAATGTCAAAATAGCAAAACTAGAATATTTTGCAAAATTCCAGGTTGCGATTTATCATGCGACTTTGTCAAAATTTAGCATCGTATAGACGCCAAATGTCTTCAAGACTTGCAGCCTTTTTAGTTAGACTGCGATGTACTACATCCTTTTATTATTGCAAGTATTTAACTTACCCCATGTGCATGCTCAGCAACTCCGAACATATTTTTTTTTAAACCACGTCCGTATCATTCAAGTTTGTTTACCGTTTTCACAACAAATGTGTGGCGATCATTGTCAAACATTTTCACCAATCGAACAGTCGTCAAAACATTAACGTTATGTCTCAGGACCCTGTCCGTTACTTCAGTGTTCATACCACAGGCACATTTCGGCATTAGCAATGCACGTGGCACATCTAATAACCTTTGTAATCCCTTGATATACCACCGGACATGCTATCCTTCGGCATAACCAAGACAGCAAGAACAGAACACCAAATGGCAATGGCATAAGAATCACATGAGGATCAATGCTCTACTCGTTTAATCCTGACATATCGTTAACATGTACAATAGCGTTCTCCTGATTTTATACTAATAAAAATTCCAAGTATCTTTGCTATTTGCAACAGCCCCAAACATAGACAGTTCTATTTCTCTCGCAGCATTGAGCAGCCGTTAAAAAGGGTTATTCTAACGCTTTTGAAGTACAGTTGCAGGTAAGATAACGACACTCGGTAGAGCAATCAGAACATCGGTTCACTACTGGTGTTCAGCGTTTACTAGCAATGTTCTGCGGCCTCTTTATCAAAGCCACACTTAAAGCAGATTCATGGGAAGTGCATTTATCAAGCAATTTTGTCACTAAAATTAGCTTCTGTCAACGAAGTGACATTTGTGCCAACACTGTCAACTGCAACGCTTGTCTCGGGTGAAGGATGGAAAAGTTGTTGGCCCCATTGCTTTTAACTTTCTTTTAGGAATTCCAACACGAGTCTGGACACTAGCTTGTTGTTCAGGTTGTACACAAAGCATTTGGAAAACCACACTTGATCGTAGTCCTTGTGGGACCGTTTTTCAGGAGATGGCAAATTTTTTTCGTCAGAACTTAATTTTAACTATTTTCTTGAATTGTGGTTAAACGTTTAGGTTGTAATCCCACTTCTGATGTTAGCGCTAGCTTGATTTTAGAAAAAAAAATCAACAATATTTCAAATAACGTCTCATTTAATCGTCAAAAACTATAACTGACTTATGATCAACAACTCAAGTTACAATGACGTTTACGAATTTTAGATTGATTCAGTAGTTCTACTGTACTGTGCGTTTTAAAATAAAACACAAAAATCCTGTTTTACGTAATAAATGCAACAATAAAAGACTTAAGTGACTCCAAAGTAAGTAGGGGGTGTATGTTTTCTTTTTATTTAAAAATATTAATAATTTTTTTTTGTTAGTATGTTTTATAACAAATGTGTTAAAATAACCTACCTAAATTATTTTTAAATAGGGTTAAAAAATATAATTAATTAAAAAAAAATTATTTGGAAGCATAAGGTTTTGTTTTTTTGTATTTTATGTTGGGACACAGGGTATAACACATTTCAACAAAAAAATATTACATATTTTTTTTAATTAAAGAAAAACATGCACTCTTACCTAATTTCAAATAGTTTTATTTTTTCACTGTTGCATTTATTAAGGAAATCGTTCTTTTTATTGAGAAGCTTCTAGCCAAAAAAATAATAAATATATCTTAAATTGGTAAACACCATTGTGTTAGAAATAAAAATCCCTTTCAAATGAGGGGTCACTTGATCCTTATTTATATTAAAAAAAACTAAGTTCATAGTCCCCCCATCTGGGGGTTATTATTTTTTAATTATCTAAATTTGTCAAAAGGTAGTTTTTTTTGTGTAAATTAACCTAAAATCTTTTTGAAATTATTATCTCGAACCGTTCAAAAGTTAAGGCCAGGGGGGGGGACTTTTACCTCTCACTGTATATTGTATATTCGTATGATTATTAATAAATATTACAAGTCATAGTAGATATAAGGGTTGGTATGTGACAAATATGAACATTCAAGAATATAATAAAGTTATAAGTAATATAAAAAAGTACAAATAATGTTCTTTTTGGGATGCCCATGGACAATGTTCATATACTGATAATGCATCTGCTTCGGGGGAGGGGGCCAGAAGAAAAACCATGGGAAAAAATAACTCCAGCATACCAGGGTCACATTCCAGTTAAATTACAAGGTACAATAAATTGCCAAAAATTACAGAGGTTTTAAGGTTGATATCTAATTTAATGCATTTGGAGTCAGATTATGTAATAATTACCAAGAAAAATGCGAACAAAGTTGCATAAGTACGGCAACACAGTTTGTAAAACACAATACATCGTAAAAACTCATCTAGAGTTTTGATCATACATTTTTGCATAAGATCATATTATTATTAAATAATAATCTTACTCAAATGAATATTTGAGATAGATTTGTATAACAATTTTTTGGGGCTCCCTAGATATGCCCCAATAACGTACACTGGTGGAAAAAAGAAACTAGTACAGCCTAAATCACGTTACATGAACTGAGCATTATTTTTGGCACGTGTCATTTGAATATTCCAAGAGTCAAAAAATATTTTTAAAAAAATGTTGACTGAGCAACAAAAAGTTGAAATAATTTTGAAAATTAACAATGGTTGGTCTATAAGGAGGATTGCTAATCATTACGGGTTCAATAAGTCCACCATTTTATCGGTGAAGAAGCGCTGGGAGGAGGATCACACCACCGTCAATAGACCTAAATCGGGGAGGCCAAAAGTATCAACGGCGCAGCAGGATGGAGAGTTAATAAATTTTTTGCGTGCAAATCCGTTTGCAACGACTAAGCTAGCGGTGGAGGGGACCAATTTTCCGGGTTGCCGTCGGACGGCGTGCAACCGGCTGAAGCAGTCCGACTTAAAAAATTGTGCGGCTGCTCATAAAGATCTACTCACGCCGGAGAGGAAACAAAGTCGCCTGATCTACGCCCTGAACTACATAAATAGGGGGGAGGATTTCTGGGGAAAAGTTGTGTTTACTGACGAAAAAGTATTCCAATCTTGTACTGATGGTCACATTAGAGTGTTCAGACCAACGGGGACGAGGTATGATGAGGAGTACATTTGCCCTCCAAGAAGGATGGGTCGTTTTTCAGTAAATGTGTGGGCGATGATAACTGCCCGAGGCGCAGGAGTTGCGTGTTGGATAAGGGGACGCTTCAATAGTGCAATTTATTTAGATTTATTGCAGAACATAATGCTGCCATCGGTTGGAGACATTTTTCCAGATGGTAATTTTATCTTTCAGCAGGACAATTGCCCGGTGCACACGGCACGTGTGGTGCAGCAATGGTTTGTGACAAATAATGTGGAACTTATTCCTCATCCAGCCTACAGCCCGGATCTGAATCCAATCGAGAATGTTTGGGGTTGGCTGGTGAAGAAAATTCACACGCGTGATTTTCAGCCCAACAATGCAGATGAACTATGGGAAGAAATCTTGGAGGCTTGGAATGAATTGAATGGCGACAACAGAATTTGCCGAAATTTGATTCATTCCATGCCTCGAAGATTGCAGGAAGTAATCGATAGGGATGGCGCAAGAACCCATTATTAGAAAATAAAATTACCATCTGCAAGATCTGAAGAATTCCCTCTTGCGTTCACGACGAGAATCCTCTTACTTACCCTTATATTGAAGGACTTTCAATATCACGGCGAGAATCCTTCTCTCGTTCTTAATTCCCCATAAAAATAATCAAATTATCAAACACATAAGTACCTCATTATTTATTTTGAATAAACACAAATATTGTATCCTCAGAAATATTTTCGCATTATTCTATTTTGGCCTAAATTTTAAGTTGTCATTCAAGATATTGACGTTACTTCAAATTTCATGTGAATAAAGCTGCAATTACAAGCCAAAAAAAGTAGTCCTACACTTATCACTTGTACGGGCTACTTTTTTCCACCAGTGTACTACCGCGTTTATGCGTCATTTTTTGGACATCCTGTATACAGGTTGTCCAAACGCAATGGTACGTTGTAGGAAAATGCCTATAGATTCCTGGAAAAATGTAAAAAAAAAATCCGGATTTTTTAATAAGTTTGGTAACCCTCTTTAGGAAAATAACTGTACAAAACTTATTTAGATTAATTTTTCAATTAGATTTTATTGACATCAGCTTCATTTCAGGAAAATTTTATAAAACTAAATTGATAACAAAAATGTAATAGGACCTGTAAAAGAGAAGAAAATGATAAAATAATTTTAGTTATATTATGCCTTTCTATTGGGCTCTATTTTTATTAGGGAGTGACTAGAGAGGCTACCGGTAGGTCCTCTAGCCCGAAGACTAAAGAGCCGACCGGTCGGCTCTCTAGTCTTTTAGTGCTAAAGAGCCTACCGGTAGGTGTTGTAGCCGATATTACAGAGCCTACCGGTCGGCTCTTTAGCCTTCGGGCTACAGAACCTACCATTTTAGTTTGCTTACTCTTTAAGTAATTAACTTTTAAAGTTTAACTTGTTAACCGAGGTTGAATTTAAATTTCAAATTTAAAAAGTCAAAATAAAAAAATATATATACAGGCACTTCTAGAGTTTTCTTCAGTTACAGGCAGACCGAATTTTATAATAAAAAATAAGAACAACATAATATTATCATTGATATGTGTGCTTGCGACTATTAAAAATAAAATTTTAATTGGTGTACTGGTTTCGCAAAAAATCACAGTAACCATATTTTTTGTGCATTATTAATATAAAATGCTATAATCTAAGATTTACAACAAACAGCCAAGTTATTAAAGAAGTTTTTCATAATTCTTAAGGGTATGGACTCACCAAACCTTAAGTAAAGTATTATATAATTGCATTTTTAAGTTATCTTAAAAGTATTTATTTTTTTGTCATAACGTCTAGATACATACATTTACAATTTTAATATTTTAACTAAACTTTACCCACCGTTGTTTTACAATATAAAAGAAATTCGAAAAATTCCCTTACTCTTACATATGATTCTTCTTTGACGTTGTTTATTAAACTGAACTTTATTTGGCAAATTGATTATAATAAACAATAATAATATACAGATACCAATATACATAATTACATTGAAGAGTCAAAAAAATAATTATAACAAAAGAACCAGGACTTTAATCGTTCATCAGGAGGACAATAAGAACACATAAAGATTTAATATATCCACCAAAAGCATATTTACCAATTAAAAAAAAAGTAATTTAATAAACAAAAAGACTAAATGTGCCCAACTATGCTGACAAACCTATTAACTTATAATTAAATTGTTTGTGAAACAAACCCCGGTAAAATTTAGGTTATAAAAATGTAAAAACTGATTCATATGCAAAATAATTATTTGTAGGTATATAATATTAACTTCAAAATGCACAAAGAAGATGGTAACTAGTGTAATAAAATGGTAGGTTCTGTAGCCTCAAGGCTAAAGAGCCGACCGGTAGGCTCTTTAGCGCTAAAACACTAGAGAGCCGACCGGTCGGCTCTTCAGACTAGAGGACCTACCGGTAGGCTCTCTAGTCACTTCCTTTTTATTATTCGTAATGTGCTCTTATTTTTAAGGTATAAGCGTTAAAAGTTTTAAACATTTGGGCCTCATGACGTTAAAGGTATATGATGTACGAGCTTTTTTTTAAATTTGGGATTTCTATACATGCCCTAAAAACGTACAATTTAAGTTACTATACATAAAATCGGTACAAGGCATTTGTCTTTTAATCCCTTATTTACCATTTGATCTTGGCATAATTGAATCAATGATAAGATTCTTTACCATTAAGAAATACAGTCAAAACTGTCAAACTTTTTACGTACTTGCTTACTTGAAAATAAAGAGCCTTTTTTATTTATATTTATATTAATAAAACCTTAAACAATATGTAGAGAGCAGCAATAATCTCTATTTACCATACATAAATCATAAATTACCAAAGACATTAAATATTTACAATAGAGAAGGTATAAAAATTCATTGTTTGGGACCAAGATCTTTTTGTTTACCCAATGTAAGTTATATGGACTAATGAGTAAGTGGACGTAAATAAGCACACGTTTTCAATGGAACTTCTCTATGCTAACTTTTTAGATCTTGGACCCACACACTGGTAATGTTATGATTATAAGCAATTAAATCATTCTATTTCTATGTAAATTACCTAATGCCTGCCCTAGACCATGCGATAAAAGTGCAACGACCGACTGTAACGTACTTTTAGCTGCACTAAATAATAATAAAAAAAATTCGCATTAAACTTTTCAATAAGAAAAAAAAAAACATCATATATCAAAAAAAATAAATAAAACCCTATTATTTTTTTAGTCCATTAAAATTAATTAATAATAATTATTTTTAATTTTCATTTCTTTGTAATTGACCTAATTTTAATAATAATAAAATACCCAACCCACGAAGTAATACCAAAAAAATAATTCAATATTGTTCATAATTTGCAAAAAATTGCTTATATTTTAATCGAGGGTAAACACTTTCTTTTTAGCGTGACGTTGAAAATAACAAAATCCGGAACATAAAATGGGTGTTTTTTTAATATCCCCAAAATGTTTTTTTTTAAATAATATACACCATATTTTAAAAATATAGCAATAAACATTTTCGTACGAAATATTAGTTTTGCCAGCAGGCACGGTGTCGAGGTAAGTATCACTGCCTCTCACCAAAGTGACTCGGGCTCGAACCCGGAAGTGATCCAAAAATGAAAAAGGTCTGCTGGTAACATTTACTGGTGGGATAAATGTTTCTAGTGATGCCTTCGCTCGGAAGACGAAGTAAAAGATGCGGTCCCGTGTGCACACCAAAGAAATAAAAGACTTGAGGTTTGAAATGAAAAATCTGAGCAAAATAGAACACGGCTTAAGCAATTGAAGGCCGCACACCGATGAGACGAAAGTATTTCACATCTGGAAGACATAAATTATGCATAAAACCCATTTGAAACCTTTTTGATGAAATAGATCATGTTCTATTTTTCTATCTGAGTTTCAAACGTTTTTTCCATTTAACTTGTATAATATTCGCAGTTTTTTTGAAAAAAAATGTTTTTTTTAACCGGTTAGTTTTTGTCAGACATTTTTTAATCACTTCATACATTTAATTTGTTTTTATTTCTGTACAAATTTAATTTTTTAATAAATTAGTAAAAAAACTAAAGTGCAATTCAGTATAGTTCGTCTGGGTGGAAGGGGTTAAGCTCGATTAAAAAATATAAATTAAGTAAATTATAAGATTTATTGCTAACAAGAAAGTTGACAAAATGCCAACTAAAACCTTGTAGAACGAAGGACACTAGGAAACTGTTTTATTTGGGTTTCTTCAGTTAGTGTATACGAAAGAGACGGTTTCGGGGTTTGTATTTCATCTGATAGGTTTCACATCTGGTCGTTTGAAACCTAACATTTTACGTTTCTTTGGTGTGCGGCCTGCCTAAAAGAGCTCTACCCATCTTTGAATTGGGGGTAGTCTCACTCAGAGCATCGGTATTAAGCCATAGTTGCAGAAACAGACCGATGTAAAATAAGTTAAAAAAAAAATATTAGTTTTAACTTTAGAGTTCCATTATTTTTTAGCAATGGACTGGGTATGTACTTTTTAAATTTTACGGCAATTTCACTATGCAAGTGGGTTATTTATTTCTGAAAAAAAATTAATCTACACATTTGGGTCATTGGGTACTATAAAAACCTTGATATAGACCTTTCTCGTCTTGGACCACCTTCGCGGTCGTTGTACTTGGGGGACTGAATGACCACCAGCATCACGATGTCTAGAGTCAATCTGACGCATATCTGACGTTTCCCAAGTATAACGACCGCGAAGGTGGTCAACGGCGGGATGGGTCTATACAGGCTGACGCAAATTTAAGGGTCACCGTTTGGATCTTGCTTATCTTAAAACATACAAGGTAGGGACAAAGTTGCCAACAAAAATTTCACAGACATTATTTTAATGAATTTCTGTAAACTGTGACGTGGGACTTGACCAGGGGCCCATTTCGTAAAAGTTACAAGTCGACAATTTGTAGAATACAAGTCTCAAATGGCAGCGTCATTGAGTCACTGATGCTGTCTCTTGCCATATGGGACTTGTAATTTGTATGAAATTGGCCCAAGATCTATTATATTGTAGAATCTAGAATAGCAAAAACAAATAACAATTATCCTTCTGCAAGGATTTAACTAGTCGGTATCATTTTTGATTTCGTCTCTAAGTGCAAAAATAAGTGTTATACATTGTAATAATTTTAACAATAAATAACCTTTGAACATAATCCAATTATTAAAAAAGATAGATAGGTATTTCTGTAAATTTAAGACTTTAATAATAAATTTTAAAATCTCTTATTTATGGTCTTGACATTGAAACAATAAATATTAAAGTTGTAAAATACTAAATAATTAGGTAATTGGCTATTTTAAGACCTAATGCGGCTTGTTTTTGGATTAAGCATTGGAAGTTACAGTTGAACTGAGTATGTGGAAGCACCAAAAAAACTGCACATATCGTCGTTACGATCGAACTGTGTGTCTAGGACAAGCAAGTCGTTATGGTTTGCTTTATAAATGAAATGACCAGAATAAATCGAAACCAATGCTGGACAAATGATCCACGTTGGCTTTGTAAGGGAAGCCGGGGGCGGCACTCGGCAGCCCGCCAGAAAATGGGCGCCGCAGCCGAAACTTTTTTTAGAGTCAAGGTCACTCGCTGAAATGCATTAAAATGTAGTAAGTAGTAAGTAAGTAAATCTTTATTAGTTCATTGTGAAAATTACAAGAAGTAATGCACAAATACCGTTAGGCGCTGAACGTATCAATGATAAATAATATAAAATATAATAACAAAAAAGAAAACAAACATAGTATTGAGTTAACATAAAAGTTAAAGCTACGATAAGTAAATAATGGTACAATAATATTTAAGTAGATAAAACACAAGATTTCAAATGAAATAAAAATTTGTCTTTTAAAAATTCCTCGAAACTGTAATACGCCTTTTTTAATAAGAATGATTTTATGTAGTTTTTTAAAAATCGAATGGGCAGATTTCTTTCTTGGGCAGGCACTTTGTTAAAGATTTTAATTATTATGTATTTAAAATTTTTTTGAAGGTAGGTGTAGTTATATTTTTCAGAACTAAGATCTTTTTTGAATCTTGTGTTGTGAGTATGATCGTTCGTCGTAAAAAGATCCATATTATTTCTGACAAATAAAATTGCTTCAAGTATAAAGATGCTATAAAAAGTGAGTATCTCATTCTTTACAAAGTGTTCTTTGCAACTATCGCGATACTGTAGGTTAAATATGTTTCTTAGGCATCTTTTTTGAAGAACAAATATTCTATTGGCATCAGTGGAGTTACCCCAAATGATTATACCATACCTTAAAATGGATTCAACATACGCATAGTAAGCCGTTAGAGCAGTTTGCCTATTAGACACCGAACTAAGTACACGAAGCGCGTAGGCACAACTTGCCACTTTTTTTGCTAAGCGGTCAGTATGACTACTCCAATCGAGTCTGGAGTCAATATCAATGCCAATAAAATTGACGTGATTTACTGAGTCTATGTCATGAATGTTTCGAGTAAGTGATATTTTTTCTGAATTTATTCTAAATGAAAAATTAATGAGCTGTGTTTTGCTTACATTAAGTAAGAGATTATTTTCTTTAAAGTAATTTTCTAAAGTATCAATTGCGTTGTTGATCTTTTGCTTTAGAATTTGTTTATCGAACATATTACTAATGACAACAGTGGTGTCGTCGGCAAACTGAAAAACACTATCTGTAAGTTTGTTAGATAGATCATTCGTGTAGACAATGTACAAAAGGGGTCCAAGTATGGAGCCTTGAGGCACTCCCCTTTTGATACATTGTCTACTCGAATTATGCACAGCACCATTTGAATCGATCTCAGTGACATACTGTTGCCGATTCGTAAGATAACTTTTAATAAGTTCTTGAGTAAGGCCTCTTATGCCGTAATAGTTAAGCTTATGCAACAGGATGTCATGGTCGACACTATCGAAGGCCTTTGATAGATCGAGGCAGAGTGCAACTGTTTGTTTTTTACAATTAAGGGATGATAGTACTTCACAAAGTGCCATATAAATAGCTCGAGTTGTAGTTTTACCCTTCCTAAAGCCATTTTGGGCTTCTGAAAGAATGTGGTTTTGTTCAAAGAAGTCCATAATTCGATTGTATATTATTTTTTCAAAAAAATTGTTAAGTATTGCAATCGGCCTGTAATTTCCAATATCCTTTTTACATCCCTTTTTAAAAACTGCTTTTACTTTCGCACATTTAAGACATTCAGGAAAAATTCCGGTTTGTATAGTAAGATTTATTATGTGACAAAGAGGTTCCGAAATTATATGTCCAACATGCTTAATAAGTTTTACCGGAATATCATCGTTTCCTGCGGCCGCTGTATTTTTTAGAGACATTAGAATATTATACACTTCTGCGGGTGTTGTGGGATTAAAATACATAGTTTTATCATTCATTTTGATAGGATTGTTAGGCAATCCACTCGAGATAAGAGGACAAATGTTTAAAAAAAATTCATTGACATCGTTTAGTATTGTATCCGCATCAGCTGATTCGTCAGTTAGATTTGTTAGAATATTTTGCTGTTGTACATTTTTTTTTGTATATTGTTTAATTAAGTTCCAGGTAGCTTTACCTTTGTCTTTTGCATTTTTTAAGTAGGTTTCACTCGCCATTTTTTTAGCTTGTTTAATAACTTTACTCAGAATGCTGGAATAAATGTTATAAAGACTATTTGAAACTTTACCTATATTTCTGTGATTATACAATTTGCGTTTATTTTTACATGATATTTTTATGCCTTTAGTTATCCAATTTGTGCACGCCTTGCTACGCTTATTTACTAATTTAGGAATAAAAATAATGTCCGAAAGGTTCTTAATTTTTGATACAAACATATCATAAGCAACGTTGGGATTTTGTTGGGTGTAAATACTATCCCATGAATGAGTTTGTAGTTCCTGTAAGAACTGATCGAGCTTGCATACTGAATATATTTTCAAGTATTTTGGTAAATAACTGGATTCAGGTTGCTTTTGAATGTTAAATTTTATAATTTGACCATGATGGTCTGATAACGCACTGTTTACTACTTCACCCCTACGTGTTTCCAAATTTTTAACAAAAATATTGTCTATAAGACTTGCTGTTTTTTTTGTAACACGAGTGGCCTCAAAAATTGTTTGTGAGAAATTATATTCACCCATAATATCTAGAAATCTATTACAGTCACGTGATTTTTTTAAAAGACATATATTAAAATCGCCACAAAGGACAATTCTGTATTTGCTAAATTTTTCATCTACTTCATCTAAAATGCTATAAAGATGTTCAAAAAATATCTATAATGCACCTAGGGGGGATCTATACATACAAATAATTAATAATTTATTTACGTGATTTATTGCACATGCGCATTCAATGGTAACCTCTTGACAAAATTTTTCCAATTCCAAGTATTCTTCCATTTCCCAGGTTGGATAAGCATAAATGCAGCAGCCTCCATGGGATGCAGTTGAGCGGGAATAGGAAGCCACCAATTGAAACCCCTCTATTTTAACAGAAAATAGCTCATCTTTTTTGCACCAATGTTCAGTGAAACAGATTATTTGTGGATTGTTGATATTTATATATTTAAGTGTCACTTCTATCTCTAAAGTTTTGTTTCTTAGAGATTGAATATTTTGATGAAATATGCTTATTTGTTCTGCTATTGCTTGTTTGTTGCTTATTTTGTTAGATGTATATATTTCTAGGCCAGACTTCGGATTTTTTGACATCGTCTAAAATCGAAAAGTTAAAGCCAATGTTGGAACTTGTATTGTGTTTGTAATACAAGATGTTAATTTATCAAAATTTTTCAAGAATATTTTAGGTTCATACTTTTGACAATTGACAATGCTAGACATTTTGCGCGATGTGGACATGCCCTGCTGGGCAGGGTTTTAAAATGACACATAATTCAATTTTTGAAATAACCTTATCACAAAGTAAAGCCGAAATTACGTTAGCTATTTTTTAGACTATACCATTTTTATGTGAATTTATCACGTATCGCGGTTATACGCCAATGTTACCTCGTGAACTAATAGTTGCATACAGAGAGTTTGTGATTACAGAAATGAATCCTAATAGTTCTGCCTAAAGGGGGGATACAAGGCCCCAAAGTGCAAATGTTGAAATGCTTACACCGTGAAAATAGCAGTACCTATTGACAAGAAAAATGGCTGAACGCAAAGGCACAGTCTATCTAAAACTAATGTACCATGTACCTTTGTTTATCTTTTAAATGGTTAAATTACATTTTTTTCCAAAACAGTGTTGTTAAACGTGGCGAACTTAATTATTTGTCTTGGATTTTTGGTTATACTGTGTAATATTTAATTACCGAAGAAGTATTCGCCATATAAATGGTGACGTCACATGAAGCCTACAAAGAAAAAATCCCATCCTAGTCTCCATAGATTTGAAGTTTTGGCAACTACGTGTCAAAAGGTAATTGTTAAAGTAATTGTTAAAACGTTGGAACCATGGAAACTACCATGCGATTTTGTATTTGTTGGCTTCAGTGACAAAACACTAATATGGTGTATTCTGCCCAAAATTTTTTTTATATTTTTTTATATCAAATTAGTTCTTCCTTCTCGTAAAAGTATGCAAGGTATTAAACAAGAAATAAGTAGAAGTCGAAACGCGTAGTAGTTACTCTTCACAGATAAGTAGCTCGAGTAGAATTCGGAATCGGTAGAAGTGTAATTTTATTTATTTATAAAGCTAAATCAATTTTTTATATAATTGCTACACATTCTATGGTATACTCTTCGCAAGAAAACTATTACAGGATAATTAATAGTCTCTTATAAAAAAAAATATATAAAAAAAATCTGCGAAGAGTGCAAACTATTAACAGAAAACACGAAGAATTTAGTTAACGAAGAGGATAAACGTCAGTTCTGAACTTTAAGATATTTGAGGTTATTTGTTCTGACAGCTGGCTTTGTTTCTTTGTTTGAAATATTTTTGGCATGGCCTTCTTGACCGACGCGGGTCGCTATTTGGACTTAGAAGTTTTTTGCAACTGAAATCTTTTAGTTTTTGTTTTTTTTAACCTTACTGGCTAACTTTACAAAAAACAAACCAACATTTTTAATAAAAAATTAAATTTTCTTTAATTTTGTGAAAAAGATTTTTTTTTGTTAGTTGAATAATAACGGAGATAGGAGGTTTTTTTGTGGTGGGGGGGTAAGGGGGGGTTCTGACAAAAAAACCAACGAATACTTTTTTGTAGAGAATTAAATTTCCTGTATTTTATGTCGAATATTTTTTTTTGTAAATTTAATAATAATCGAGTTACGATTTTTTTTCACTTGGGGGACCGAAAAGGGGGCTTTATGGTACTCGGATTCTTGCCAAAAACAATAGGGTTCTTCCTCTTATAGGGATCGATTTTTCCTTAAAATTTGAATAGGATTGGAAGTTTGGTTCTTAAGATAGCGTGTTTACAAGAAACGTGACATCCCACAGACCGACCGACCGACCGACCGACTACCGACGGACGGACAAAAAATGAAAATCTTAAAAAGTCATGAAACGCACGAATCTGCAAAAATTTTTGCTCTACGACGAAAATTGACGATTTTAGGATTTTCTGATCGATTGCAATATACTCTTGTGAAGAGTATAATAACCAGAACCAATACCTTACATCAATTTTATTATCATTTTAAGGAATTTTTCTATTGTTTTATCACATGACACAGTGTTGTAAAATAAAAAAAAAATCAATTTTACGGTGACAAATTTATTTTTAACGTAACCTACGAAAAGCTTTATACAAAACAATGCATGAAAAGTTGATGCGTCATGACCCGTTTTATGTATGGATGATAATATTTACACTCATTTCAGTACTTTTGCTATTTCAAGCTTAGAATGGGGCTCCATAAGACCCGGACGGTGCTCGAGGCGCACTATAGCTTGAACTGGGTCCACTAGGATATCCACCAAAACTGGAACCGGCTTGCTGAGAAACTTGATTGTATTGTGCTACTTGGATGGCCTGTTTGATTCCTTCAAGGTCGATTCCAACAACCCTTGTATTGTAACTGGGTACTCCGTATTGTGGAGATGGAACTCCATATTGGGAGCTGACGCCACCGCCTCCATGGGATCCTCCTCCTATTCCACTGGACTGTGAATTTAGTTCTTCTTTTAAGAGAATTTGTCTAACTTGTTCTAATAAGGCTTGATCCACTTGCGCTCCTTCAGATGTTTGATAACCGGATGAAACAGCGGTGTACCCGCCGCCACCACTGGACAAACCACCACTTAATCCACCATGAGAGCTAAATCCACCTCCACTGGGTCTATTGTAATTGTAACCTGATGGCGGTTCAGCTACAACTACTACTAGCGCCAAGGCGAAGGAGATAGCCTGGAACAACGTTTATGTTATCTTTTTGCACATATTATAATTAATGCTACAATTAAGTTTAAAAAATAAAAATCAAATACAATTATTGATCCACAAAATTACACTCGACTCTTGACCATGAAACTTTCAAATTTTTACATGGTCGAAACATTGTAGATTGTCATAATTTTGACATTCCATTGCGAAATTTGTGGTAACATTTTATTAATCGCTACTTATAACTTCTTGTAACTAATAAATAGTTTTGTTTCATGACTTGTTAGTCCAATTAAAAAAAGTATCTTTTAATCAGCTTATTTTTCTTAACATTTTTTATTTATAAAAATTATTTCACAAAAATTGATGACCACCGAGGAACTTGATTTATAATTTCTTTTTTTATGCCCACTAATTTTTTAGTTATGACCCAAATTTACTTTTTTTTAAATTCGTTTCATGACTTTTTAAGACTTTTATTTTTTGTCCGTCTGTCTGTCTATAACAAAACTTGTTATCACGATAACTCAAGAACTTCAATTGACTTGAGATTTGGTGCAAAAATCAAACTCGTTTTGGGGTAAGAACCCTATTGTTTTTTAAAGAAATCAAATAATAAATAGAGAGTAGAAACCACCCCCAAAGTTGAAAAAAAATTATATTTCGGTTAATATTAACTTTACGAAAAAAAATATTCCTAACTAAATTAAATATTGTATTTTTCCATATAAAAAAGCATCTAGTAATTTTTTTGTATCCCCACCCGTTTACAAAAAAATAAGTTTTACGTTTTTTTTTAATAAAATAATAAATGGACCTTTTTAATTATCTACTGCGAAGAGTATCGTATAGAATGTGTAACAATTATATAAAAATAAAAAATAGTCATAAAAAAAGACCTATCCCACTCACTAATTCATTCATTGATCTAACCCGATCTTGTTTTATGAATAAATGATGATGTAGATGGCGATCCAATAGTTTAATTGAAAGTAGGGTAGCGAGAAAAAGAATCAATCAGAAAAACCAAGTGCCTAAATGGTCGACGTTTCGATAATAATTTCAAATATATCGAAACGTCGACCATTTAAGCACTTGGTTTTTCTGATTGATCCTTTTTCCCGCTACCCTACTTTCAATTTATGAATAAAGTTTCTTTTACTTTTTTATACTGTTAGTTTGTAAACATTCAGTATATGATTTATTTATATTCACGCACACCAATTTATTCATACTAAATATTTATAAATAAAAAATAACTAAAATTGAACAAAAGTCAATTTGTCTTTGTAACTCCAGAACCCTTAAGGGGATATATGCCTGTAGCGCCGATGGTTAAATTTGAGTATACAAAAATAGTGTGTATTGCGCCACTTTTATGATACCTATTGTTTTGGGTCATTTCGTATACCTGCGGGCTGATTACGGAATATCGCTTCGTACGAAACCAAATGGTCTTCTTATGTAGGTTTCGTACGAAGCGATATTCCGTAATCAGCACGCTGGTTAGCATCTGTTTAATCCCTTCCTTTGTCATCCCAACAAATTAGTCATTAGCCTTCATTTTAGCACATCTTAACCTAACCTACCTAACCTAGTGTCCCCCAGTGGAAAAAGGTCCCCCGGTGCTTTTGTAAAATTATATCCAAAGCCCTTAAATTTAAAAAAACAAACTCGAGAAAAATTAAGAACCTACCAGAACAATACATATCTAATAGCGGAAAACGGAAAGCTACTGATAATATCACCGAAAAGCCAGCAAAAAGACGGGAAATTCAACAAGTCCCAGCGTTTTTTCGTGACAATTAGAATATATACCTGAGATCGACACACTTTCATAAAAAATGTGTCAACACAATATTATAAATTTTAATATATGAAAAAAAAAACTATTACTATTAACTATTACTATAAAAATGTATGCTAAGAAAATAACCCAAAAATGTAACTTATTTTAATATTTTTTAATTTAGAATATAACTGTAAATGTTTTTAAATCAAGTTTGCTTAATTCCTTTTATCTGGGTATGCTTTGCTCCTGGTATAACAATAGACCTATTATAAACAATAGCGGCGCAATGCAAACTATTTCTGTATGACCAAATCGGCGCAATACCAAGTGTTTTCTTAATCACCGGCGCAATGCAAATACACCCCATTAAGGATATCGTAATGCGGTTTAAATTAATCGATTTAATAAAATTTAAGGTGCAAATAAGTTCTTTTGCAATGTAATGTAGAATTAGCTTTTTTATATCTGTTTTGAAACAGATAAATGTGTCACAAGAAATTAATTTTGTTTTTAATCAATAAATAAAATATTTAAGTATTCAGAACGGTTTTTTAATATCCCCCACCCCCTCAAAACATTTAAACGGTTTAATTTTTTTTTACATGTAGGAGGGGGAGGATTTTTAGAAAAAAATATTAAATGAAAAGCAGAGTCGTATGCCCCTCATTTTAATTTCAAATATGTTCCCCAAATTTCGAAAAGATCCGATCCAAAATTTTCTGCCTTCCTATTTTACATTGACAGAGGTCTACATTTTTATTAAAAAAATTTAGATTTTTAACTTAGTCTTTGGGGGTTTTACTTTATTCTGTAAATTGAAAAAAATATATTAAACCGTTTATAAATAAAAGACTTCTCTGTATACAAATTTAGATAAAAAATTTAAAATCATGTTTGTACACGGTAAGGTAGCAAGTAGTAACTTTTCATGAATGTAAAGTACTTTCGACCAACATACTTTTACACAACAAAACCGTGACTGGGGCAAGAGAAAGGATGCTTAATTATTACAAATGTTATCTTCGATCATCACATCGACTCTCCACAGTGTTACTAAAGTAAAAGTAACTTTCATTTTAATAAATCACTATTCTTCTTTTACATCAACATCTTGTTATAAGTTCCTATATTCTTTAATTACTATAATTTTATTTTTTTAAATAAAAGGTACGTTAAAACCCAATTGTTAAAATGATTTTTAGCTTTTACCTTTACAATTTTTGGCAAATTAAAAATAATGTATTATTTATTTCCCAATTAAAATATGAGTTTTTTTAAATCATTTTTTTGTCTAAAAATAAATGTAATAAATTGTTATTTACAATTTATATTTTAAAAATAATATTAAGCGTTGATTTATAAAAAAATTTAAATTCTTACAAACTTTTTTTAAGTATTATGAATATTGTTTGATCAATAATAACGCAAATTTAATTTTTAAGCACCCACCCTGCAGGTAAACACTTTTTAAAAAAGCAATAAAAAAGTATGCCATAATTTTCCTACTCACGTAAATTATTATTAATAACTACATTAAGATTTTGACCACTTACCACTGAAAATGAGTTCATGATGCTTGGTTGACTGGTCAAATGGTGACTGTACTTGTCGTTCAGTACTTTCAATGTTTTATACTTACGCAAATAGAGGGGGTGTGATCCTCACGATCTTCTTAAAATGAAGACACCACTTTCACACACATGTAAATTTAATGTTTTTCATTTATGTTGCTTATTTACAGACAAATAAGGTCATTTTAATAACAATTTATACAAAAGTATATCAAAGATGCTTTGCTAAAAACTAAATATTTGACAGGGATACATATGCTAATTTAATTAACATCATTGAAGTAAGAAATCAATTTAAATATGTTAAAATTATATTTTTTAGCATTATTTAATTTAAATAATTTATCATACATATGCTCCTTTTAAAGTGATTTATATATTTTTGTAAAAACCAAAATACCTATTATTATTTAAATTTGTTTTACCTAAAAACTGTTACACATACAAAGTTTTTAGAATATACATTGTTTGAAATTTGTTAAATCTGCAGATTAATGCCTTAATTGGATCTAAAATGAAACAATATATTATACAGGGTGTCCTTTTGTAACCTTTAATAGCGTTTTGTTCAGCTATGAGCAGTTCGATTTCCGTAAACATTTCTGGAGTGACCGTTTATCTGAAATTTTGTATTTACCAGTCGCAAGCACAAGTCTTAAGCTTAAGCGGTCACTCCGAAATCCTCATAGCTGAACAAAACGCTAGTAAAGTCTACAAAAAAAACATCCTGTATATTTACTATTTTTTTTTGACACTTTAGACATAACGAAAAATTAGTTCAATGGATCATATCATACCTTTAAAAATTTCTCCCTTCTTGCAACTTATAGAAAAAATATTGTAAACCATCGACATAGAGACGTGGCGTGGTAGCAGCAGAGAGGATTTAAGTGGGATTCACATATTTCACAATAAAAATTAGCTTGTATCTTGTAAGAAATAAGGTAGCTTGCAAGAGCTTGAAATATGTATTTGGGATATACCATTCACAATGAATTAGCTTGCATGAGCCCTTACAAGCTAATTTATTGTGAATGGTATATTAGTAGAGGAAAATTTACTCAAAAAGTCGCTTATTTACACAGTTCGTATGCACGGAAAAAAGTAGTTTTGAAACATTATTTTTATGAAAGCTTATACCTTGGGGATATCCAAACCACTTTTTGGCACAAAAAATCTGGCGACAGGGGCTGTCTAGGCCCCATTTTAAAAAAATATGTGACAAAATAAACTTTTGATATTTTGTTGCCAGAACTCTTGGGATTAAATTAGTATTAAAACTTTTTCTAAATTTTTATTAAAAGTCAGTTAAATTCTGCAATGAATCTTGAAAACCCTTTGGTTTTTAAACTTTAATCACGTTTTTCTCGGAATTATTTTTTTGTAATAACTTAACATAACATATCACTCATTTGTAGAGAAACCTTATGTGGAAATAAAAAATAGTTTTAATAAAGGTTGTAGCTTGTTTCTTTGGCATTCTATGGTTTTTGAATTTTTAAAATATTTTAACAAATAGATCCATCATTGGAAAAAAACTAAGATGATGCAAAGTTCTCGAGTCTTCTCCCCGCATATTTACGCGTCCCGCTGTCTCCCGCTGCAGTCTATGTGGTGTGTCTATGTGAGAATTTGTTTTTTCTCTTTGATTTTCTTGTTAAATTTTGACGTTTAGACAACACAAAAATGATATCAAATGGCTTAATATTATATTAGAGTTCAAATAATGGTTTACTGATTACATGCATTGCAAATGCATGTAATCATAATTTTTGGCAAACCTCAACATTTATTTCCTATTCATGCTCTGTAATGGAGAGTTTATACTACTTCTTTACCTCAACTTCTTTCTTCTTTACCTCATAGTCTTCTAAGATAAATATGTGTGAATTCCATTTGGCGTTTAAACAGAAAGTCTTTACCTCCGTCATAGTTTTTACTTCAAATATTTTATCTTTTATGGTTAGGTTACAGACTAAAAGGTAAGATTTCTTTTCGATAACATTTGAACTACGCAATCAACATTTAAACTATGAATTTTACATTTGAACTACCTCGGTTAACAAATCATGTTATCCTAACCTTAAAAATGTCAAAATAAACAAACTGTGTAATTCTGTTATAAGTTTTTAAAATAATAATGAGTGAAATAGATATAAACGAAGAATTCCTTTTTGACCTTAGGCCAATTTTAGACAATAAATTATGCGAGAAGTAAAAACATATTACTAAAAAGGTTATGTATCTTGTTCAAACTTAGAGGTAAGAGGTAGAGTTGTATAAACCATAATTTTTAATTAGGAGAACTCGGAGGTAAAGACTATGAGGTAAAGGGGAAAGAAGTTGGGGTAAAGACGCTGTATAAACTCTCCATTAATGGTTATGTGCCTTAAGTGCCTCAACCGAAAGACCCGATTTTCTTTACGCGTAATACCTCTTTTGGATTTGGTTAACTACAGAAAAGTTGTTCAGGACCTTGAACAAATAAGCACTACTTATAGAAGCCGAACCACGACGGAAGACTCAGACATTCGGTAAAAACAGTTTTTTGAAAAAGTGACACCCCACATAATCGTAAATATTTACCAATTGGTTTGTTTAACCATCATGAAATTTGTACAATCAATAAAGGTAATATATATATATATATTCGTATGATAAATAAAGGTAATAAAAACGGTCATTTGAAACCCATTTTGAAATTTGGGGCCCCTTTTAAATTGGGTGATAAAAACTGCATGTAATTTCTTAACCTTTAAGAATTTTGTAATTTTGTTTTTTTTTTAAATATCCCAATTCAAGTGAAAACTTTTTTTATACTTAAAATTATTGATAAACTGTATCGTTTTTGAATAAACTTTCAAAAACAAAAATTTCATGTGGTGAAAAAGTTTAAACTTGAATCGGGGTATTTAATAAAATTAACAAAATTCCTAAAGGTAAAGAATTTACATGTAGTTTTTATTAACACTACCAGTGTTAAACCCGTTTAAAAAGGGGCCCCAAATTTTGAAATAGGTTTAAAATGGCCGTTTTTATTTCCTTTATTGATTGTACAAATTTCAGGATGGTTGGACAAACCATTTGGTAAATATTTACGGCTACGATTTTTTAGTCCACCTGCCATTATTTCCGAAGTGGGGCACTTTTTCAAAAAACTGTTTTTATCAAATATCTTGGATTGTTCCCAGCTATTTGACATATCAAAAAAAGCCAACTATATGCCTGTATATAAATTGAAAGATTATTAATGTTATAATTAATAATTTTGGTTGATAATTTATTGTTTAATTTTGTAATTGCTTAATGCTTAGCATTTACCAATAAAAATGTCTGAGAAAAAATCCAATTTTTTTTGTCACAAATGTAATGGCATTTGGCGGAAGTTGTAAAATAACAAAAATTTCTCCAAAACTAAAAATCTTTACATATAAATTCAAGACTATCAAAATTCTTGATAATAAACCATTATTTAAACTCTAATATAATATTAAGCCATTTGATATCACTTTTGTGTTGTCTAAACGTCAAAATTTAACAAGAAAAATCAAAGAGAAAAAACAAATTCTTACATAGACACACTACATGGACTGCAGCGGGGGACAGCGGGACGCGTAAATATGCGGGGGGAAGACGCGAGAACTTTGCATCATCTTAGTTTTTTTTCCAATGGTGGGTCTATTTGTTAAAATATTTTGAAAATTCAAAAACCATACGAATCCCAAAGAAACAAGCTACAACCTTTATTGAAACTATTTTTTATTTCCACATAAGGTTTCTCTACAAATGAGTGATATGTTATTTCAAATTATTGCAAAAAAATAATGGGGTAGTTGAATAGGTCAAAAAAAGCTATTTTTGAGTTACTTATTGCATAAAGTACTAACAAATAAAAATTACCCATGGCAAAAAAAAAAATTAGAGGTCCCCCTTTTTTTATAAAAAAAATGCTAAACATCAAGCACACCTTCAAAAACTTCTGTAAAACGCGCCCCATGACGTCATTGGCAAGTTACTAAAGCGCATGCTCACAAAAATATCACGGATAAAGTAAAATTTGACAACTGTAATATACACACATCAAAATAATCTAGGGGACAACATCTTTTCCTTAAATTTTTTGATGGTGATTTAAAGTTTAGTTGTTTTTACCATTGCAGTATATTCTTGCAATGCCTCCGCATAATTACCAATCATTTTTAGCGAAAAAACTAAATTAATAAAGAAAAAATAAGCAGGGATAACATCGCTTGAAATTTAGCTAATTTTAAAAAAAAATTAAACAACAGTTGTGAACAAGCAAAAATGTAATGCGATCTTTCAGTAGTTAGTATGCCCCCTTCTGCTGGTAATTACGGCTTAACATCTTCTTCGCATGCTTAGAATACGGTTGTCAATCACTTCTTGGTTCAATATGCTCCACTGCTCTAAAACGCACTAAGAGAGCAGCTCACTTTCCCCAAATGGTTTAATTTGTTAAGTAAGGCTTCCTTTGAGCATGCTTTATCGGATTTAAATCTGGTGACTGAGCTGGCCAATTCATAACTGCAATATTCTCTTTATTTCGATAGTCGCGAATCGACATGGCGTGATTGGGACAGGCGCTATCATGTGTTAAAATAAAATCGTGTCCAATATTATGTGTATATGGAACAACAACAGGGTCCTCAATGTTGTTAATGTATCCGTTTGTATTAGAAAAACCATCCACCAAAACGCGCTCAGTTCTTCCGCAAAAAAAAAATCCACCAAAAACCATGATTGTGCCATCGGTAACTATGGACTTTCTGTGCAGTTTTCAAACGACCATTATTTCCATACCGTCTCCAAACACAAGTTTGTCTTGAATTTGGTTACAAACCAAACCCTGATCCGTATGTGAATATCACAACACAATTATGGGTTTAGGTAAAAATTCTCTTGGCGGAAGAACTGAGCGCGTTTTGGTGGACGGCTTTTCTAATACAAACGGATGCATTAATAACATTGAGGACCCTGTCGTTGTTCCATATACACATAATATTGGACACGATTTTATTCTAACACATGATAGCGACCGTCCCAATCCCGCCATGTCGGTTCGCGACTATCGAAATAAAGAGAATATTGCAGTTATGAATTGGCCAGCTCAGTCACCAGATTTAAATCCGATAAAGCATGCTCAAAGGAAGCCTTACTTAACAAATTAAACCATTTGGGGAAAGTGAGCTGCTCTCTTAGTGCGTTTTAGAGCAGTGAAGCATATTGAACCAAAAAATGATTGACAACCGTATTCTAAGCATGCGAAGAAGATGTTAAGCCGCAATTACCAGCAGAAGGGGGCATACTAACTACTGAAAGATCGCATTACATTTTTGCTTGTTCACAACTGTTGTTTAAATTTTTTTTAAAATTAGCTAAATTTCAAGCGATGTTATCCCTGCTTATGTTTTCTTTATTAATTTAGTTTTTTCGCTGAAAATGGTTGGTAATTATTCAGAGGCATTGCAAGAATATACTGCAATGGTAAAAACAACTAAACTTCAAATCACCATTAAAAAATTTGAGAAAAAGATGTTGTCCCCTAGATTATTTTGATGTGTGTATATAACCTACAATAATGGAGCCAGAGCGACAATTACGAAAAAATAAAGTGTTTTGTGTTGTGCCAAAGTGTAATAATACCTAATAGTTACACGCATCCGAACAAAGTGTTCCTGCACGTTCCTAAGATTGTAAAAATGTGGAAGAACTGTTTGGACGAGTGCCCTTAGTCATGCATAATAATATTATGAAGACAGCTGATAGAGGATGATAACAACTTATACTTTTGAGAAACACCTAAAAGTACTAGCTTCTTTTTAAAGTTAAGTTTAAAAAAATCTTCTTTGATTTAAATTCAACTTAATGCCCAAATTCACCGCACATTCTTAAGGGTTCCTTAAAGTCTAAGTGGCTGTTTACCATAAACAGAGTTTGATAACTGTATAGCATTGACATTTTCTAAAATTAGGCTTTCTATAAAAAGCAGTAACTTAGATTTTAGGGAACAGTTAAAATTTGCAGTGCAACCGGCCCTAAGAAATGTCAAGGGAAAGTTTATAAACTTACGATTATTTTTTTACAGCTTAAGAAAAGATACTGAAAACTGGTTTGATTGTAAAAGTATTCAGAAACTAAAGCCTGAAAAATTTGCAGGGCAAGAGGCAAGCAGAACAAAGTTAACTTACAGGGTTAGTCAAGAAAAGAAAAAGACAATTTGCAAAGATTTGACGTCAAAAAGTCTACCAAAAGAACTTTATTTCGTGAGCCTCATGATCAACCGTTGGCACCCCTTTTAGTTTAAGACTTAAGAGGCGAAAAGCCGAAATGGATGATTTAACGAAAAGGATAAACGAACGTATTTCGAAAAAATTAACTTTTTATTGTAAAATATTTACAAAAACATATTTTGCTAGTAATATTATGTAAACTTAAGTTATCAAGAAGGTTTTCTTTTTGAAAAACATTTTTATTGCTGTACAATAAATCCTTATTAGATAAAATACCTAATAAATGAACAAAATGTGTTAAATATTTCTTATAACCTCAAAAATACTGTCGTTTCAACATTTCTCAGCACTTCCAATGATGCTTTGCAACATTTCTCCAACAAAAATCACTTCAGTTATAAAAACTTCCTCATTATCTTTAAAATTTGGGGCCGCTACGCAGAATAAGCCCTTTTTTGTCGCAGAAGTATATTTGTAGCATTATTTGGTACGTCAACACTTGCCAAGCTACTGGACTATCCAAGCGTTTCAAGAAAGTTCCTTGCTCTGAATGGGATATTTTTTTGGTTCTTCGACTATTCTTTTGTTTTTGGGTGGTAATAACGGAAGCTTCTTTGGAAACATAAAGCTTAGATTCATTGGATGACTCCTACACTTGCTAAAGCTGTTTTCTTCCAATAACAATAATAACATCAAGCTTTAGTAAATGAGGGCTCTTCGTAAAGCCATTAGAAAAGCGCCACTGCATTTTTATATTCCCCTGTAAAAAATAATAATTAATTAAAATCAAAACGTTTGTGCTTAATAATGCTTGTGAATACCTAAAACTAAAAAATATTCGAGAAAAAACAATTAATTTTTATCTAAATGGACGAAATAACAATGTTGCTTTTGTTTATTGTTTCTCACATTAACACGAGGGGTTAATTTATAAGGAACTCCGTGTACACCTAAAAAAATAACTCCTAAAAACTCTTAAAAAACTCCCAGTAACTCCTAAAAATCCATGGAACTCCTTAAAAATCCTTAGAAACTCCAAATAACTCTTAGTAACTCCCAAGTAACTCCTAAATAACTCCGAGTAACTCGTGAATAACTCCGAGTAACTCCTAGTAAATCATTTAGTCAAATTCGCGACCTGTAACTAATAACCAGAGCTTCCGCTTATCGCGCATAGATGGCACTTAAGTCCAAATTTTTTTACAGATAACTTTAACCCGTTCTAACCTAAAAATAAGTCTAAAAGTGTCAAAGCATAAAACGATTGTGCGCGGTGTGAAGTTTTAAGTTAAATCAAAAGTTAAATTTAATAATACAATAGTTTTATTGGTAAGTACAATAACATTTCAGTTCATTTAGTTTTAAGGGGTGCTAGTTTTTTGTTCTCATCAAAAGAATTCTGTTCCGCTGCGTCTCGTCAAGATATGCCCTTCACAAGGCCCTTCAATAACAATTTACAAAACTAAGAAAAAACTCAGGAAAAAAACTATTACATTATATTCTTCTTGTATCCATTTTAAATGGGCAAAAGTGAGTAATTAGCAGCTATTGTGATAAATTTCAAAATTTAGTTTTGCTTTATTTCACTACAGTTTGTTCAAATTTGGTTTATTGGATCCAGACCTCGGCTAAGTTTGTTAATGGGCCATTAACACTTTCAAGGGGGGCTAGGGGAGCAAACACATGAAAAAATTTGCTGCAGTTAAGTCCTTAGACCTATCTAGAGGAGAGCTTTCTCCGGCACGTAGATTTAGGCAATGGGCATGTTTCACAAGTAACAAATTTAAAAATTTTGGTTAAAAATAAAAAGTAGACTTAGGCATGAGCTCTCACTAATAATCTCGTGTTTATCCAGTGGCTGGTTTAGGTGTTCCAGCGCTCCAAAGTTTAAATTTTTGGGGCACTTCCCCTCGATTTTGGGGCACTTCCCCTATCCCTTCCACTATCTTAAGGTATATTACATTGCTTAGCAACATAAAAATGTATTCTTTTCTATGTTTCTTAAGTCAACGCTTAGTGACAGATTAGCTAAAATATGATGATATCATCTTTTTTTTAATTTATTTATCGTGGTGTTGATAAAAAATACTGAAAATGTAAGTAAAACAATAAATTAAGTAAAAAAATAGAAAATGTCACTTTGACAATGAAGTAAAAGTATAGATTCAAGAAGGTGGTAGGGGAAAAATGGCTGTTAAAGCTGGTCCAATTAAACGCAATTTTTAAATTTTATTTATTTTTTTTCTCGAAAAGTAGAGACTTGTGTATTCTAAAAATTTGCAAAACAACATAGTTTAATAAGAGGAATCGTTTAAGCAAATAAAATTTTTTCATGAAACTCGCCCATTTATTTTCACTCTAAGATGATTTTTATTCAACGACCTTGAAATGCTCCTATGACCTTGACCAACGAATTTATTTTTTCATGATTCTGTTATTTTTTAGGTATTTTTAGAGATTTGGGTTCATGACCTTGACTTGAGCTTGACGTGACCTTGAAGATTTATCACTAATTAATGATCCAGGCAATTTGTTTTGACTCTACGATGGTTTTTATGCAATGACTTTGGAATGCTCGGATGACCTTGACCATCGAACTCAATTTTTAATGATTTTCATAATTTTGATATTTTTTTAGCTGTTTCTAGAGATTTTGGTGCATGACCTTGACTTGACCTTGATGATTTATCACTAATTAATGATCCAGGCAATGTTTTTTGACTCTACGATGGTTTTTATGCAATGACCTCAGAATGCACGGATGACCTTGACCAAAGAATCGAAGTTTTCATAAATTTCATGATTCTGTTATACATATATAATAAGGCGCTGAAATATTTCTAAGTTATTTTCGAGGTATTTTTAGTTAGGTCAGTCTTTTACAAACCTTTAAGTAAGTTTAAACGGAGCAATGAATAAAGAGTGTATTTAACTCAGTTTTTACAATTTTTTCGAGCATTTTTTATAACTCTGGGGAATGATTTTTTAGCTACTATAAAACAATTTGGTCCAAAAATTATTATCTTGCCAAAGTATAGAATTAATCAATAACGAAAATTATTATGCCATTTTTTATACTGTCGGATGGTATATTGGCCGACTAATTAAAAAAACGCAACATAATAAATATGTTGTTAAATTCCTGGAGCAAAATTTAGGAAAATTTTCGTGGCCCAAAAAAGACGACCTACAAGAGGTTAATGAAGAATTTATACTTTGTGGCCCCATTCAATTATTGGGCCAGATGCCTTTTACGATTACCGAACAGTGTAGAAAAGATATCCACCAAAGATTTAAATTTTTTAAGAAAGGATGATGCGAGGGATGATGCAATATTTACGTAGTTTTAGTTTGTTATATTCACATTTGGGTACAAATATATGTTTTTTGAAAGTTGTTACGAGGGTTTTTTTTGTTTGTAACTCGGTTTCTAATAAATAAATATTAAAAAATATAACCAAAGAAACTCCCAGTAACTCCCAATAACTCCAAGTAACTCTTAAGAAATTCTAGTAACTCCGATGAACTCTTAAAAACTCCCAGTAACTCCTTAAAACTCTTAGTAACTCATGAAAACTCCCAGTAATTCATAGGCAACTCCTAGAAACTCATAGGTAACTCCTAGGAACTCCTAATTTGTGTACACCAAATCTCCAATAAATTAACCCCTCGCATTAACAGTTTAAGATTCTATTCGAAACGTATGACATAAAGTTTAGCTTGAGCTTGTGTCCCTTTAAAGGGTCCCCTTGGCTTCGTCTAGGGCACACTTTTGTTAAACATACTTTTAAACGCTGAGCAGTTTGTGCATCGTTTCTTTTTCTTTATCATCGATTACAACTTGTTGTTTTTGAGGATGAGGTTTCATTGCTTTAGCTGTACAAATGTACTGAGTCATCCATTTTGCTTGAACGTATCCAACGGCTGCAATATCTCTCCATAGCATGCTCTGAGCTGAGCTAAAAAAAATCTTTAGTCCATTTGTCGCTCGTCAATACTTAAAAAGAAATAAATAGCTGAAATAGCAAAAAACTTACCGTTTGGTTATAACATTTATAAGCTTAGATGAGTAATAGTTGGGGTTTGTGTTACAGTGTTTGTCGCTCCATATCAACGTAAGTCGCTACCTGTCTTTTCACAATCCACTAAGCCTAGCCTTGGCATTTTATTTTAGTGATCAACAAACACACACTTGTTTTATACGGACAAAGGCACTAGGGATAGAATATTGCTAGTCACAATTCAACCAACCCCAACAGTTTACAAGTGTCTTTGCTCTATTATGCATAAAATAACAACAATAATGAAACATTAACAACTTTGTAGGTTATGTTACAGTATTACTGTGTCAACCTTTGGAAATTTACGGAGACACGAACTACACATCATACGCAATTCTCATCGTCGTATTCGGTTTGTTAGACTGTGATGATTAACGTTTATTATAAGCTAATAAAGTGCCACATTCTAAAATCTAAGTATGGAAAGCAAATGTCGATAATAGCGTCTTGCCGATGACGTCAGCGAATGAAATATTTAAACGCTTTTTCTCAAAATCAGTACTTTAAGATTTTTTTTTACGCAGACGGAATTTTTTTAGAATTTTTTTACTGAAGGGGTATAAGCTAATTTTTCGTCTACTATACGCCTGTATTTTTTTCCAAAAAGGCTCAACTACCCCATTCCGATAAAACCGCGATTAAAGTTCAAAAACCAAAGGGGGGACCCTTTGATTTTCAAGATTCATTGCAGAATTTAACTGACTTATAATAAAGATTTAAAAAAAGTTTTAATACTAATTTAATCCCAAGAGTTCTGTCAACAAAATATCAAAAGTTTATTTTGTCACATATTTTTTAAAATGGGGCCCAGACAGCCCCTGTCGCCAGATTTTTTGTGCCAAAAAGTGGTTTGGATATCCCCAAGGTATAAGCTTTCATAAAAATAATGTTTCAAAACTACGTTTTTCCGTGCATACGAAACTTCGAAAAATCGAATTCTGAACTACTATATCCCAAATACATATTTCAAGCTCTTACAAGCTACCTTAATTCTTACCGGTTGCAAGCTAATTTTGATTGTGAATGAACCTTTATAGATAATCCTCTTTGCTGCCTCTATGTCGATGGTTTATAATGTTTTTTTATAAGTTTCAAGAATGGAGAAATTTTTGATGGCATGGACATGGCTAATTGGATACTGTGCAGTCCTCCTTTCACAATTTTCTTCTTCTGACGATTAAAGGGAAAATCTTTGCAAATGTTTACATTGGGTGCAATGTAGGATACACTTACTGTAAGAATGCGCTACGAAAAGTGCACAGGAAGTCGATACATTGATCGTTACAATTTATTAAAGTGTTTAAGGGCCGGTTGTACAAACCAAGTTTAAACTTCGGTTTAGCTAAACTGACATTTTATCACAAACAGACTTTGTCAACTACAACATAGACAGTGTTTAAGATTGTTCTCTCTAGGATTATAAATCAGTTTAGCTAAACCGAAGTTTAAACTTGGTTTGTACAACCGGCCCTAAGTTGTACATAACCACAAAAATATAAATACCTACCTACTTAATGATATTTTGTTTTCCACATAAACTTATTTTTATTACACAAATTAGTGAGTCATAAATTTAACCTAAATGATAATTTTTAATAATGAAAGTAAGTTTATTATATGTTAAAAACAAAATATCGTAAAGTAAGTAGGTAGATTTTTAAAAATTTTGGACTAAAAAATGTTGGTAAGTTTAAACTAAAACACCCCCGCTCAAAGATCTAGAGCGGGTTAGAAGTAACTCTTTGCAGATTGGTTGATTTCAGGCGGGTATTTTTTATAAATTTTAAAATTTATTTCGTCCGATAGTATATTCTCTTTGATGACACACCATTAGCTAACCTCTTTAAAAAAAAAGATAGAATTGTACAAATTTAAACAAAAACCACTGGTTTAAACGTATATCTACGGACCATAACAAATTATCTGAAAGATATAAAAAAATGTCCTCAAAAAGAATAATAGAAACAAAAATTTAAAGGACCCTGCACAAACAACAGGTAAAAGTGGTCCTGGTTAAAGTTAATAAGTTTTTGATATGTTGTAGTCATTTTCATTTTGACTAAAATTTGAATTTTAGTTCATTTCTCTAAAGGAAATGTACTATTGAAATTGCAATTTCTGAAAATCGATGTTATTTTGCAACTGTGCCTAAACAAAACAAGATACGTGAATGTTAAGGTGTTGGAAAGATGCTACAAAAAATTACCGATCTTTTAATACTAAAATCATATCGATCGGACCATCCACTGGGTTGTTATTAAAAAATATCACTTTGGTGTATGTTACGATGGATTGATGTTCGGGAAAAAAAAAATTTTTAACTGTAATTTACTCATAATTATGGTACTAGATAGAAGGTTCAAATTTGGCATAAGTAAATACCAAAGTCTTGTGGTCAAGGTGACCTGAAGTTCAAACTGATCACTGGTCAAGGTTAGAAGATATTGCATGCAAAAAAAAATCTAGCCCAAAATATTGTGAATTTTTTTTGCTTAAAAATATTCTTTCACAGAACCCTTTGTGTTAACACTTTTTAAAAAAAATTCTATGTCTAGGAAAGAAGCTATGACGTTTTTAAATGTCAATGTTTGCATGAACATAGCTAATACTACAATAGATATCTAAAACTTGTAGGATGGATACACTACTACCTTATCTATGGGATACACAAGAGACAGGGGTTCAAGGTCATGTCAAGGTCATACCTTTTTAATGATCAATAGGATTTTTGTTATTAAAAAACTATGTTAAGTAATGTTTTTAAATACACACAAGGCTGTTCTTATGTTTCGGACTTAGTAGGCCATCTTCAGGAAACGATTTATAGTTTGACTATAATCTCAAACGATTATCTCAAACATCACAATAGTTAGAGGTTTTAAACTTGGAGGATGGATAACCAAAAGACAGGACTTCAAGGTCATATTGTTTGTAAGGTCAATAGCATTTTTATTATTAAAAAATTATGCTAAGTTAAATGCAAAGTAAATGTTGGACATGTTTTTGAAAACACAAAAGATTGTTCTTATGTTTCGGACTTAGTAGGCCATTTTCAGGAAACGATTTATAATTTGACTTTGATTATCTCAAACACCACAATACTTGATGGTCTCAAACTTGGAGGATGGATAACCAAAAGACAAGAGTTCAAGGTCATGTCAAGGTCAAATTGTTTGAAAGGTCAATAGTATATTTATTAGTAAAAAACTATCTTAAATTAAATGCTAGGTAAATGTTGTACATGTTTTTGAAAACATAAAAGGTTGTTCTTATGTTTCGGACCTAGCAGACCATCTTCAGGAAACGATTTATAATTTGACAATCAGTCAAGTCAAATTTAAAGAACGGATAATTTAAAGACAAGGGTTCAGGGTCATGTTAAGGTCATATGGTTTAAAAGTTCAGTATAATTTTTATTATTCAAAAACTATTTTTTGTTAAATGCAATGTAAATGTTGGACTTGTCTTTAAAAACATAAAATGTTGTTTTCATGTTTTGGACCTACTGCACTGGAAAGGAATCGCTTTAATTCTAACAAAAAAATAATTTATACATAGGAAATGAACTCAAGAGTTGGATCTACCGGCCTCGACTCAGCTAGTTTAAACTTCTTTTATCGGGCCGTTTTTTTATACAGGGTGTTCAGCTTTTTTAAATGCAGATGCAGGTAATAAAAAAAACATTGGCTGAATTTTAAGTATTTTATTTTTGTAATTATTCCAAGCAAAAAGTGATCTATATAATTTTTTTTTCGTCGGGCAGTTTTTTTTTCTACAGGGGAAAACGTAAAAATTCAATATTTTTCATTTGGTTACTTTCATTTTTTTATTTTGCATTCAACCCTTTCGGTACCTCTTTTTTTCTATGGTAGGAAAATTTTTTTTTTGCATAAACTTGATCTTTGGGCTCTAAGAAAGGCATTTCAAAATCGGTCCAGTGGAAAGGGAGATAAATCATGTGTACATTTGTAGACAAAGTTACCACTAGAACTAAAAATTTAAAAAATCAGGGCAAACAAATTATTACAGTCGCACACTACCAAAGGTAGTTAATTGACTTTTATGTTGGTAATTGACAGTGACTTTTTTTATTTTTTACCCATGATAATATACATTATCAATATATATTATCAAAGTTTTTTACCTGAGGAATTGGTAGGTAATTTTGAGGTTACGTTTTATTTCTATTTAAAATTTTAGGTTACAATTTAATGTCAAAAATTAAAACTGACTCTTTAATAAAATTTTATTTAATTTATAACAAATAGTACACTACATATCCGAAGGGAAAGTGCTTCATTGCAGCCGAGGGCAGTTTGACCGACCGAGAGCGAAACTCGAGGGCGGCAATGGCCCCGAGGCTGGAATGAAACATTTTACCTGAGGTAGGTATACTATTTTATTCACAATTATGCCTCAAATATCCACTTAAAACTGCTTAAAATAGTCTAAATTTAAAACAAAAAGCGTAATTATACATATTTTTAACTAAGTAGGCGGCGGAAACAAATGAATGTTTCAGCTAAAAGTTTGACATTTCTAGCAGTAGGCATTTAATAAGTTTGAAGTCGAAGTAATGTGGCATCAGTTTGTCAATTATTAACGCGTTTTTGACATTAGGTTAGCTTGTCAATTACTCGCGTGTATGAAAGGATGAACTGTAATATGCTACTTCCAAATTTTTAAGACTTCAAAAATGTAAGCATTGCATCCATTGATTGTGAATAAACATTTTTTCATGGTTATAGTTTGTTAGTGCCGTGGTTTTCTAATGAATAATAAGGCGTCAATAAAGCAATCTGGCAAATCTTATCAGTTTCTAACGTTCCAACTTCTTGGAGCCAGAATCTTTTCTATTTTATTTTTGGTCGTCCTTCGGATGCTAGTATAAATCGATCAGTTTTCTTTTTAGTTGAAGGAATTGTTCTAACCTCCCTTTTAAAATGGGACATACTCTTCAGAAGAATACTTTTCAAGGACCTCTACGACTTCCTCGTAAGAGTTAAACGTGGCACCCAATTTCATTTTCAATTTTCTAAATTTTGCACTAATCACTACCAAATAGTTTCTATCGAATCAAAGTTTAAATTTTGCATACTTGTCAACTGTAGTAAAATGAGGTAACAATGTTGATTTGCATCGAGCAGCGACGGAATCCACTAATTTAAAGTAGGATACGGAACTTTCGATTTAAATAGGTAAAGTCCGCCGGACATACCAAATTAAGAGGTTAAGAACGAATAGGGACCTTTTTTAAAAATAGATGGCGTTACTGTAAATTTTGTTTTTTGTGGATAACTCAAAAATTAAATAGCTTTTTAAAGTTTTAAAGCCAGCATCAAATCGGACACCTAATTCTATACAACATAGGCTATTTTAAAAGTAAAAATAATAAGCAATGTCAAAATAATTTGCAATAAAACTAAAAAACGATTTGTTTTTATTACTCCATAACTACTGTATTTTTTGGCAATCTAAACCACACACTATATGCCCACATCTTTTAAGAATCCATACAACAGCAAACAACATTCAACATTGCTTTTGTTGAGCTTTTTTCCATGAAATGCTGTTGCAATGCACCAAAACAGCAACCTCAATCAGACATTTTATTAGACTAGATAAAATTATAGATTACTACAAAATCTAGTTCAGACTTTCTCTAATAGAGGGCGTCAAAGTAAAATCTAAAAATACCATCAAAATGGTAATTTTTTTTGTGTAAATTAACCTTAAAATTTTTGAAAATCAATATCTCGAACCGTTCAAAAGTAAAGGCCATGGGGGGGGGGACTTTTGCCTCTCACTGTATAGTGTATACACATCAAATAGTTATTTTTATTAGGAATTATTCTTTTTTTTTACAGTTTTGCCTTTTGCAAACTTTTTAAAAACGGAAAGCTACTAATAATATCACCGAAAAGCCAGCAAAAATTGTAAGACGGGAAATTCAATAAACCCCAGCGTTTATTCGTGATAGTCAGAATATACCAGAAAAAATATTTAAATCGAGTTTTCTTAATCGTTTTTACCTGATGGGTCTTCTTAGCTCCTGATATAACAATAGACCTTTTATAAACAATAGCGGCGCAATACAAACTATTTCTGTATGACCAAATCGGCGCAACAGCAAGTGTTTTCTTAATCACCGGCGGAATGCAAATACACCCTTTTAGGATATTATAGATACGAAACCAAAAATAGCTTCTTGTGCTAATTTTTGGTAAATTTGAATTATCTTACCTAAAGAAATAATGAGACGAAATTGTGAAAAAAAGCAGGTAATAAATAAAGGTTTAATCCTATTTCGGTATGGCATTAAAAATCATAAGTAAGTACCTAATCATTCCAGGTATAAAGGTTAATCTTAACTCTACCTCTAGTAGACAATAGACAAAGTAGAATTATAGATTTCTACTCATTAGTTATTAACTAATCCACTTGAGGGAGGCACCTGTCGATAATAATAGTTTCAATTTCTTCCACATTTAATCTGAGCGTTCTAAATTTCGCATCTCCTCTTAAAGCGGTGGAACTTGTAGATTAGAAACATAAGTTCCGCCGGGCGGCGGAACTCTTCATTTATATGCATCGTTTGGCCGGCGGAAGAATAGCCTCTTCGTTTTTTTTTATTAAAAACCTATGTCAAGTTAAATGCAAAATTATTGTGTTGGACATGCTTTTGCTGAGCTGATTCGGACTTCGTCGTATTAGGTCTTCAGGAAACGTTTTTTAGCTTGACTTCAATTTTTTCAAACACCACAATAGTAAAAGGTCTCAAACTTGAAGTATGGATAACTTAAAGACAAGTTCAAAGTTATGTCAAGGTCATATTGTTCAAATGGTCAATAACATTTTTATTATTAAAAAGTTAAATGCTAGGTAAATGTTAAACATGTTTTTAAAACACAAAAGGTTGTTTTTATGTTTCGAACTTAGCAGGCCATCTTCAAGAAACGATTTATAGTTTGACTTCAATTATCTCAAACACCACAATAGTTAAAGGTCTTAAACTTGAAGGATGTATAACAAAATAACTGGGGTTCAAGGTCATGTCATGACTCATCGTTTAAAAGCTCGATGCCATTTTTTTTATTTAAAAAACTAAGGCAGCTTCAATGCAAAGTAAATGTTAGACATGCTTTTAAGTACATAAAAGGTTTTTATGTTTTGGACATTGTGTTGTGGGCCATCTTCAAGGTACACTTTACAGTTTAACTTGTATTATCTGAAACACCACAATAGTTAAAGGTCTTAAACTTAAAGAATGTGCTATCGTGGACATGGAATTTAAAACGATCAATTTTTGCATTGTAAATATGGTTAAAATAGTGGCTTAACATCTCATGTTTTATGCGAAGTGGACATTAACAAGAAACATTTCTCTGATGTTTAACGAAGATTAGAGCCTATTGTTGTCCTAAAACAAAATTATTTAAAAAAGGAAATATATTCTTACTATTTTTCTCGCTGGCAGCACATTTTACATAATTTATTTTAATAAAATACATTTGACGCATTTCTTGTCAAAATAACATCAGAAAACTAACATAAAAAAACCCCATTCACAATAGGGTAAAATTCAAAAAATCAAAGGTGGCTGATAAAAAATCGTTTTCAATTCCATGTCCACTATAGTATATACAGGGTGAGTAGAAAGTAACGCATATCGCTTCTAACGGCGTAAATACATTTCCTAGAGGCTTAATTTTTTTCAGGTCAATTCCTAACTTCTTACGCATTTAATGAAACTAAATTTAAATATACAGGTTGTGCTAGTTTTAACTAATGAAATGCAACTTTGTAATTTTAAATGGGGCGCCCCATTTTTTTATTTTTTTTACGATGAATTTGCAGTTCAATATTGGTTTTCTTAGTGCCCCTTGTCCGCAAAAAGGTTTCCAATCATCAAAAATTCAATTTAATTATTAAATAGTATCCAACGAGTTTGTGCATCTTTTTTGGTTGGATTTGTCAATTAAATAAATATTTTTAATAAAAAATTAAAATACTCAATATTTTCCAAAAAAACACCTCTGCTTTCTAGAAAAAAAGAGCTTACACTTTTTAAAATGTGTTAAAAATTTTTATTTTTTTTTAAATACCTTCAATTTTCCAAAAATATCTTTAATTTCCCGAAAATACCTTCAATTTCCCAAAAATACTTTCAATTCTCCAAAAATCCCTTCAATTTCCTTAAAATCTTTAATTTTTAAAAAAATACCACTTATTTTTCGAAAATATCTTGTAATTCATAAAATAAATTTTTTGTTCCAAAGCCAACAAAGATAAATGCCCATAAGCGTTAAATACCTTAAAATAATTAAAATATATTTTTGCGGTTGACAACCTTTTTGCAAAACCTATATCATTAAATTCCAAATTTGTCATTGACTTGGAATAAAAATAAAAAAGGGGCGTCCCATTTAAAATAACAAAGTTGCATTTCATTACTCAGAACTGACTCAACCTGTATATTTAAATTTAATTTTATCAAATGCGCAAGAAAAAGTTAAAAATCGACCTAAAAAAAATTAAAGCTCTAAGAAAAGTATTAACGCAGTTAGAAGCGATATGCGTTACTTTCTACTCACCCTGAATGTATACCTTGAGAGGCAAAAGTCCCCCCCCCCCTTAACTTTTGAACTGTTCGAGATATTGATTTCCAAAAAATTTTAGGTTAATTTACACAAAAAAAACTACCTTTTGACAAATTTGGATTATTAAAAAATAATAACCCCCAGATGGGGGGACTATGAACTTAGTTTTTTTTAATGTAAAGAGGGGTCAAGTGACCCCTCATTTGAAAGGGATTTTTATTTCACAACAACACAATGGTGTTTACCAATTTAAGATATATTTATTATTTTTTTGGCTAGGACCTTCTCAATACAAGGAACGATTTCCTTTTTTTTAATATATGTGGCCAAACCATGAACTGGACTATTGATGCTTTCCAAAAGAGTAAATCCCGAAATATCCCCTCTTGCCTGAAGTTGTTGATCATCGGCAGTATGTGTTTCTTGCAGGACAATGACGTCTACTTCATTTTCCTTTGCAATTTTGGAGAGATATTCGCATTTATCCTTTGAAATGCCCTCAATGTTGAGTTGCAGAATGTTGATATTTGGCCCAATTTTCCTAAAACATACGCGAGACCGGGAGAGATCCTGAAGTCCCCTAGTGGGACTAAAGGACCTAGTCCGGTCATCCAAGTGACGACCATTTTGGATTCCAATATCTTCTTGTAACCCATGATGATCCCCCAAACGAGGGCTGCCGTCCGCCATCAATGTATATTTTAAAAATCAGGAGAAATTCTTGAAATGGGGTAGTTGAGCCTTTTTGGAAAAAAATACAGGCGTATAGTAGACGAAAAATTAGCTTATACCCCTTCAGTAAAAAAATTCTAAAAAAATTCCGTCTGCGTAAAAAAAAATCTTAAAGTTCTGATTTTGCGAAAAAGCGTATAAATATTTCATATGCTGACGTCATCGGCAAGACGTTATTATCGACACTTGCTTTCTATACTTAGATTTTAGAATGTGGCACTCTTTAGCTTATAATAAACGAAATCATCACAGTCTAACAAACCAAATACGACGATGAGAATTGCGTACGATGTGTAGTTCGTGTCTCCGTGAATTCCTAAAGGTTGACACAGTAATAGTGTAACATAACCTACAAAGTTGTTAATGTTTTATTATTGTTGTTATTTTATGCATAATAGAGCGAAGACACTTGTAAACTTTTGGGGTTGGTTGAATTGTGACAAGCAATATTCTATCCCTAGTGCCTTTGTCCGTACAAAACAAGTGTGTGTTCGTTAATCATTAAAATAAAATGCCAAGGCTTAGTAGATTGTGAGAAGACAGGTAGCTACTATTTGCCTTACGTTGATATGGAGCGACAAACACTGTAACACAAACCCCAACTATTACTCATCTAAGCTTATAAATGTTATAACCAAACGGTAAGTTTTTTGCTATTTATTTCTTTTTAAGTATTGACAAGCGACAAATGGACTAAAGATTTTTTTTAGCTCAGCTCAGAGCATGCTATGGAGAGATAATGCAGCCGTTGGATACGTTCAAGTAAAGAGAACAACTCAGTACATTTGTACAGTTAAAGCAATGAAACCTCAAGAACATAAAGTTGTAATCGATGATAAAGAAAAAGAAACGATGCAAAAACTTGAAAGTATGTTTAACAAAAGTGTGCGCTGTTGGGTTACGGAAGCCCTAGACGAAGCCAAGGGGACCCTTAAAAGGGACACAAGATCAAGCTAAACTTTCACGTCATACGATTAGATCCTAAACTGTTAATTTGAGAAACAGTAAACAAAAGCAACATTGTTATTTCGTCCATTTAGGTAAAAATTAATTGTTTTTTTTTCAAATATTTTTTGTTACTTTAGTTTTATTCACAAGCATTATTAAGCACAAACGTCTTGATTTTAATTAATTATTATTTTTTACAGGGGAACAAAAATATGCTGTGGCGCTTTTCTTATGGCTTTACGAAGAGCCCTCATTTACATTACTACAGCTTGATGTTATTGGAAGAAAACAGCTTTAGCAAGTGTAGGTGTCATCCAATGGATCTAAGCTCTATGTTTCCAAGGAAGCTTCCGTTATTACCATCCAAAAACAAAAGAAGAACCAAAAAATAACCCATTCTGCAAGGAACTTTCTTTGAAATGCTTGGAGAGTCCATGTAGCTTGGCAAGTGTTGACGTACTACCAAATAATGCTACAAATATATTTCTGCGACAAAAAAAGGGCTTATTCTGCGTAGCGACTAGCGGCCCCAAATTTTAAAGATAATGAGGAAGTATTTATAACTGAAGTGATTTTTGATGGAGAAATGTTGCAAAGCATCATTGGAAGTGCTGAGAAATGTTGAAACGACAGTATTTTTAAGGTTTTAAGAAATATTTAACACATTTTGTTCATTTATTTATGTACTCTATCTACTAAGGATTTATTCATTATTGTACAGCAATAAAAATATTTTTCTAAAAGGAAACCTTCTTGATAACTTAAGTTTACATTATATTACTAGCAAAATACGTTTTTGTAAATATTTTACAATAAAAAGTTAATTTTTTCGAAACACTCTCGTTTATCCTTTTCGTTATATCATCCATTTCGGCTTTCGGCCTCCTAAACTAAAAGGGGTGCCAACGGTTGATCATTAGGCTTAGGAAATAAAGTTCTTTTGGTAGACTTTTTGACGTCAAATCTTTGCAAATTTTGTCTTTTTCTTTTCTTGACTGACCCTGTAAGTTGACTTTGCTCTGCTTGCCTCTTGCCCTGCAAATTTTTCAGGCAGTAGCTCCAGAATAGTTTTACAATCAAACCAGTTTTCAGTATCTTTTTTTAAGCTGTAAAAAAATAATCGTAAGTTTATATACTTTCCCTTAATTTGACATTTCTTAGGGTCGGTTGCACTGCAAATTTTAACTGTTCCCTAAAATCTAAGTTACTGTTTTTTATAGAAAGCCTAATTTTAGAAAATGTCAACGCTATACAGTTATCGAACTCTGTTTATGGTAAACAGCCACTTAGACTTTAAGGAACTCTTAGGAATATGCGGTGAATTTGGGCATTAAGCTGAATTTAAATCAAAGAAGATTTTATTAAACATAACTTCAAAAGGAAGCTAGTATTTTTAGGTGTTTTCCAAAAGTATAAGTTGTTATCATCCATCAGCTGTCTTCATAATATTATTATGCATGACTAAGGACACTCGTCCGTACAAGAGAAAACTCATGAGTATGAATTCTCTCTGGTCTAAACACTTAGAAAATTTGATTTACTTACATTGAAATACAAATTGTTAAATTTGTTCTTAATATTTAAACAGTTCTTCCACATTTTTACAACCTTAGGAACGTGCAGGATGACTTTGTTCGGATGCGTGTATCTATTAGGTATTATTCACTGAAGATAGATATTCAAAGGAATTATTACACTTTGGCACAACACAAAACACTTTATTTTTTCGTAATTGTCGCTTTGACTCCATTATTGTAGGTTATGTTATTACACTTACAGTTGTCAAATTCTTTTTTATCCGTGATATTTTTGTGAGCATGCGCTTTAGTGACTTGCCGATGATGTCCTAGGGCGCGTTTTACAGAAGTTTTTAAAGGAGTGCTTGATGTTCACCATTTTTTTATAAAAAAAGGGGGACCTCTAATTTTTTTTTTTGCCATGGGTAATTTTTATTTGTTAGTACTTTATGCATTAAGTAACTCAAATATAGCTTTTTTTGACCTATTCAACTACCCCATTGCAGTAAAAAAGTATGACATATGCGATTTCCTTAATAAATGCAACAGTGAAAAAATAAAACTATTTGAAATTAGGTAAGGGTGCATGTTTTTCTTTAATTAAAAAAGTATAAAATCTTTTTTTGTTAAAATGTGTTATACCCTGTGTCGCAACATAAAATACAAAAAAACAAAACCTTATGCTTCTTAATAATTTTTTTTGAAATAATTATATTTTTTAACCCTATTTTTCTTCGTTTTTTTGAAAAAAAAAATAATTTTGGTAGGTTATTTTAAAACATTTGTTATAAAACATACTAACAAAAAAAAATTATTAATATTTTTAAATAAAAAGAAAACATACACCCCTACTTAGTTTGGATTCACTTAAGTCTTTTATTGTTGCATTTATTACATAAAACAGGATTCTTGTGCTTTATTTTAAAACGCTCAGTACAATAGAACTACTGAATCAATCAAAAAATCCGTAAACGTCATTGTCTGGGAAATAAAAATAGCTTTCAAATGAGACCCACTTGACCCCCTTTACATTTAAAAAAATTAAGTAGATAGTCCCCCTATGTGGGGGTTATTATTTTTTGAAAAACCAGTTTCGTCAAAAGGTAGTTTTTTTAGTGCTAATTTGTCAAGAATTTCGTTTAAATCAATATCTTAAACCGTTCAAAAGTTAAGGTGAGGGGGGGGCGGACTTTTGCCTCGCACTGTATATCAAAAGACAGATGTTTAAGATCATGTCAAGGTCATAACATTTGAAGGTCAGTAGCATATGTTTCTGCTTTAAAATCTGTGCTTGCACAGTTAAAGAAGGCGCCACAGGCCAAAATTTTTCGAGGGGTAAAACTCTCTAAACAATTTGTACACCACAAATTATGGTGTACCAATAATTTCAGGTGGTTTTGCCATCGCGAAAAATATTCTCCTAGGACCATAACGTACTATCGTGGACATGAAATTTAAAACGATCAATTTTTGCATTGTAAATGTGGTCAAAATAGTGGCTTAGACATCTCAAGTTTTATGCGAAGTGGACATTAACAAGAAACATTTCTTTGATGTTTTACGAAAATTAAAGCCTAATGGGGTTGTCCCATGGTATCGAAAATGTTGTTTTAATTTGCATATTCTTAAAGAGTACTTAATAATTATTCTATATGCCAAAAATTAGGTTTCAATTCCTTCTCGTTTCTTAGTTCAAATTTTTAGTGATTTGGCGACCGTTAAAAAGAGAAAAGTGACGTCACACTACGGAATTCTAGAAAAGTCAAGCGTTTGACATTTCAAATAATTTTAACCTAAAAAATTTGTGTTGTATTGTGATTAAAATGGAATAATATCAACTACTTTCTTGTTTATGTATTTTAACCTGTATATTTTTAAAAGAAAAGTTGCAAGAAGCTACTGCATTTTACAATTGTTATTATTATAATGGCAATTTATTGTACCTTGTAATTTAACTGGAATGTGACCCTGGTATGCTGGAGTTATTTTTCCCATGGTTTTTCCTCTGGCCCCCACCCCCGAAGCAGATGCTTTATCAGTATATGAACATTGTCCATGGGCATCCCAAAAAGAACATTATTTGTACTTTTTTATATTATTTACAACTTTATTATATTCTTGAATGTTCATATTTGTCACATACCAACCCTTATACCTACTATACGCTAAATAAGTATCTCTAGTGGCGCCCCCAAAAACGAACTATCGATAGTCAAGTTCATAGAAAGTGACGAAACTGTTCTATGATCTTGAGATAAACTTCTGTCGTTCAAATGTCATTTATTTAAAATTTAAATAAAATGTCGCAAAAAAGAAAATGTTGTCGCAATTGTTGCCTTCCAGATTGCAAATCTTGGGGCTGTGGTAAAAATATTGCATTTTACTACTACCCAAAAAAGCCCTGGGAAAAAGATCGGCGACATAAATGGATAAATAATGCTGAGGGACGAACACTGTAGGTATATGATATGTTTTTCTTTATGTTAATTACGAAATTCTTATTTACTTCGACGTACTACTATGGTTATTTTTAGTAAAAATGGAAATCCTTGGGAACATTCACAGATTCACCCTCTGAAAATGGCTTATTATTGTAACATTTATGTTATCAGACATTTTTCAGTTAAAAAGTTTGAAATTTTAGTTTTGACAACCTTACGTCAACGCGTAGTCAAGTGTGCGATGCGGAACTATCGATAGTCACGTAGGTGGCGCGCACATCGATAAAATGAGATACTTACTTAGCGTATGACTTGTAATGTTTATTAATAATCATACGAATATATATATATATAATGGAAGGTTTTCTGTAAAGCGTAAGTACAAAATTATAAAACAGCAGCGTCCCACAACTATAAAAGACCCATTTCAGAAATTATACAGTTTACTAAGTGTGCGAAAAGCTAATTGGGCCCTTTTTCTAAAAACATCTATCCAGTGTCATTAAAAAGAAAAAAAGATAAATCTATCGTCACATTTCTTTGCATCTTGAAGCTATTTATTTTATAATTGCCAAACCAACGTTTTTAAACACTTCCAAAAAAGAAAAGTTCCAAGAAGCTACTGCATTTTACAATTGTTATTATTATAATGGAAAGTTTTCTGTAAAGCGTAAGTACAACATTATAAAACAGCAGCGTCCCACAACTATAAAAGACACATTTCAGAAATTATACAGTTTACTAAGTGTGCAAAAAGCTGAGTTGGGCCCCTTTTCAAAAAACATCTATCCAGTGTCATTAAAAAGAAAAAAAGATAAATGTATCGTCACATTTCTTTGAATCTTAAAGCTATTTATTTTATAATTGCCAAACCAACGTTTTTAAACACTTCCAAAAGAAAATGTGTTTTTGACGAAGGCTTCATGACATGGATGGACGAAGAAACATGCATATACAGGGTGTTTCCAAAAGTCGTTTCAATAATTTAACCCGAGATTCCTTACCAAAAAATAGTTCGATTAAGCCTCATTTACCTGTATCCAAAAGTGCACCGTTTTCGAGATACAGGCTGTTTTCCAAAACCAAAATTTTTATGAGTAGTATAGCTACCCGGATACTGGGACTGAGGATGGCATGTGTCCATCCGGAGTGTCCATGCATCTACAAGAAGTACCTGAAGAAGTGCGGACAATACCAGAGGCTTGATTGCCGGAGGCCGTTGAAAAAGCTTGGAATGTATCTATTCCAGTGTCCATCAGAGGTGCAGGGGAACCACCACAAGAACTACTGAATCTGAAGAAGTTCAATAAAAAATATTGAAATCGATAATTGCTAATTGATTGGTTCAATATGTGATTTTAAACAGTGGTATACTGATTCGGGGTGGGCCCCAATGGCTATTTTCGGTGGTGTTAAGTTTTCGTTTGGTATCAGGAGAGCATAAACCTATAGCAGTCAACTATGAAGTTTGAAAATACTAAAACGTATGTATCAGGGAAGCAGCAGCAGCGTTTGAAAAAACTGAAACAAAAAATTTAGCATATTACATCATTGACAAAATGCATCACATTTGAAAAAAAAAACGCAAACGTGGCAAGGTTATTGAAAAGGCTGACATGAAACATTTGCTATATGGCACACATTTGAAAAACGCAAACGTAGCAAGGTTATTCAAGATGTGATTGTTCTAAATAGTTCTCTGACTGCTTAACAAAGAGCATAAAACTATAACAGTCAACTATGAAGTTTGAAAATACTAAAACGCGAAATATGTATCAGGGAAGCAGCAGCGTTTGAAAAAACTGAAACGAAAAATTCATTTTAGCATATTACTACGTAGCAAGGTTATTCAAGATGTGATTGTTCTAAATAGTTCTCTGACTGCTTAACAAATAAATTGTTACAATTTGTTTATAACAGACTCAAATATGACATCAGCCTGTTTATGACAGCCCTCAGTCAGTACGATAGCCTGTATACATATAACAGCCTGTATATGACAACCTGTTTGTTTATAACAGCCTGTAAATAGTCTGTCAGGTATAGGTATTGGAAAATAAAGATCCTGATGCATGCTTGGTTCCTTGCATTTCTCTTACATGGGCACTAAAGCTACAAGGTATGCATGGGACATTTTCTACGTCTGTTTCCCCGCTGCATTTGATACATTTAAACTTAATTGGTACCGGCATCATCACTCGAAAGGTGCGAGCTGTTTAAGCAATATAAGACTTTTAATTATATCTCAGAGTTATTTATAGGTACTAGTAAACTCGCTTATCTAAATGAAACTACTTTATTACTTTTTTAATCATTTAACATGAATATCGAGCAAGAATTAAAACATTTTAAATCTCAAAGGTCAAACATTAAGGCTCAATTAACGAGATTTAAAACATTTCTTACAAAATTAGACACAAATGAAGATTTATTCAGTCAGTTGGACGAACGTTTAATTTTTGCTAAAGGTTTTTTAGAGGCATATTGTGCAGTTCATTCTAAAATCGTCAATTTAGATGAAGATCATTTACAAGAGCATATTCAAGATGAAGAATCTTTTGAAGATTCTTATTTTGAGGTCATTTCAAAAGCAAATAAATTAATTATTGACAATAATGATGATAATCATAGCTCACACAATTCAGAAAGTAACAATTCAAGTAGGCATTCAAGTAGGCATTCAAGTAGGCACCCAAGTAGGCAATCGCAAGCAGGTCAACTTTTGGGCCAACTCGGGCAACAAGCAAATCAGCCTGAATCAAGCAACATTAAGCTACCTACAATAGAATTACCGACTTTTAAAGGTTCTGCAGAACAGTGGCTGCAATTTTATGATACTTTTGAATCTTTAATTAACAGTAATTCATCTCTCAAACCAATTCAAAAATTTTATTACTTAAAATCATGCTTAAAAGATGACGCAGCTGCAGTGATTCATTCATTGGAGGTTACTTCAGATAATTATGACATAGCATGGAATATTTTAAAACAACGTTTTCAAAACACACGCATAATCATTCACAATCATGTTCGTTCACTTTTTGACATACCAATCATGACAAAAGAATCTCTGCCAATGCTCAGAAAGTTATTGGACGAGGTTAATAAAAAATCTAAGGGTTCTAAAATCATTCAATCAGCCTGTAGGTACATGGGACACAATTCTCATTCATTTAATTTCAACAAAACTAGACCCATTAACACAAAGAGAATGGGAAACCAAAACTTTTTCAAAAAATGTAGTTCCAGACATGGAATCATTTTTAAAGTTTTTGTCTGATAAGTGTCAATTATTAGAAACTTTAGAAGTAAGCAGCAACGATTCAAATTTACACAAATACAAAAATAAATACATTTCGCAAAATCATTCATCAAAATCTTTAGTAGCGACTAACAAAAATACAAACATAAAAAATTGTCTCATTTGCAAAGAGACTCATCCAATTTTTTATTGTTCAAAATTTCTCGCAATGCCAATAAAAACAAGATTATTGGAAATCAAAAAATTAAGGTTATGCATTCATTGCCTTAAAATCGGTCACATGACTGATTCTTGTATATCAATGGGATGCAAAGTTTGGAATCAAAAACACAATTGACTGTTCCAAATAGAAAAATGTCACTTTTTTTGGCAGAGAAAAATGGATTTGATTAAATGGCTTGCTTTATTTTATCAGGCCGAGGCCCTTTTCCGTTAATTTGTTGAGTCCTAGAGGCCTTATTTTCTGAAAGGTTACTGTTTGTGACGTCAGGAAAATGGGCTGTCAGCTAGCCTAGGGTATCTCTTTTTAGAAAGCGAAAATAGTGAATTCGTTGTTGCATTTCCCAGTCAATGAAAACAAACAACAAAATACATCGCAAAACAAAACATTTTCAAATCAAAATCAATCATTAGACGACACAAGTCAAACTTCAATTCAAACAAACAATCATGACAATCGTAACAATTCGCAATACAACTCGCAAAACAACTCGCAAAACAACTCACAAAACAATTCGCAAAACAACTCACAAAACAATCATAATTCATCAAACATTGCTGCAACAAGCGCTAATTCATTTTCAGAAATTTTACCAAGTAACATTGAACTCGCGGACAAATCATTCAATATTCCGGGCAAAATAGATTTATTAATCGGTGCATCTATGTTTTATGACCTATTGTGTATTGGTCAAACAAAAGTTTGCAAAAATCAACCTACATTACAAAAACAAAGTTTGGTTGGGTTTTATCAGGTAAGTATCCACAAAATACTTATAAACAAAATACAACATGTTTTTTATCAACAATAAAAATACAAGAACAACTTCAACAATTTTGGGAGCTTGAAGAAACAAAGAAAATTCGATGAAACCGTTCACTCTGCAGTTGAAAACCCAATTTTAGGAATACCAATAACCGAAAATTCATTAAATCATTATGCTAATCAAATTATTTTCATACAAAAGAAAACTCATGTATATCATGTTATAAATTATAGACCTTTCAATCAAAAACAAAGAAAACTTGTTTATTTGTCACAAAATTATGAACCAGAAATTATTAGATTCTTTAAAGAACAAATCGATCCTAAACTTTTATATTGTTTTTATATAAAAGAATCTGAAATCGAATTAGCTCCAAAAATATGCAATATTTTAAGAGAAACCTTTAAAAATAATGCATTTCGTTTAATAAGGAGTAATATTTTCCTAACAGATATAAAAGACATAAACAGACAAAAAGAATTAATACGATATCATCATGAGACAAAAACATGTCATCGTGGAATCAGCGAAACTTCCATGTCTCTTAGAAAAACATATTATTGGCCTAAAATAAAAGATCAAATTACTGAATATATAAATAATTGTAAGGTATGTCAACAAGCTAAATATGACAGAAACCCTCCACAAATAAAATTTAATTTAACACCAACACCTACTCAACCTTTTGAAAAAATTCACATTGATACTTTTCAAATTGTCAATACTAAGTTCTTAACTATTTTAGATGTATTTTTTAGATATGGACATGCCTATATTTTACAACCTGCTTGCACTGCAGAAACAGTTTTTGAAAATCTGTTAATGTTTACAACTCATTTTGGACTCCCATTATCAATTACATGTGATAACGGAACAGAGTTTAAAACTTCACTTTTAATTGATTTTTGTAAACTTCATAATATTAATTTGCATTTTATTACTGCAGGAAATTCAAATAGTAGGTAATAGCCCAGTTGAAAGGCTTCATTCAACTTTAATTGACAGTATTCGAGTTTTAAAACTAAAAGACTCAAAGTCTAGCATTAAACAATTAATGCAGTACGCAATTTTAGGCTATAATTCTTCGGAATATAGTGTCACTAAACAAAGACCTTTTGATATCATAAGCGGACGAATTAATGCTATTGATCCTTTTGATCTAACCGACGAATTAATATTAAATCAATATATTATTGATAGACGCGAAAGATTAAAAATTTTATTTAATCAAATTCATGAAACATCTTTGAAAGAAAAAACTCGCGTAATTGAGAAAATAAACAAAAATCGTGAAGAATCAGAAGTTATGAACCTAACACAAAAGGATTCGTAAAAAATAAGCTTGCAACTCGAAATAAGACAAAACCCAAACAAACAAAAGTGTTAATTACACAAGACCTCGGAAATAAGATAGAAACAAGTCAGAATAGACTTATTCATAAATCACAATTAAGTAAACCAAGAGTAAAAATGAAATCTTGTTTACAGGAAAATGATTCAATTGACCAAGATATGCCTACTCGTAGCCGTACTGACAAGAGTACAGTTACTGCCGACTCAACTTGACAATCCTATAAATGTTGTCCCTCTAAAAGCTCCTTTACTTCCTTTCTTTATGGGAAATGGTAGAGTTATTGAGAGTAAACATACATTTATTCATTATGTGGAATTATTACCACTATTTAATCAAATAAAAAATATTGAGTATTTTTATAATGTTGTAAACAACACTATTATTAAGACACATTCAAATCATGTATCATTTTCTCATTATAATGTTATCTCTAACATTTTAAAACATGTAAATTATTTGATATCAGAAGTAAAAATGAAATTAAGTAACATTACACCTCTTAATCGCTCTAAGCGTGGTCTTATAAATGGAATCGGTAAACTACACAAGTGGCTTTATGGTACTTTAGATTCCGATGATGGAGAACGGTACGATAACGCTATTTTAGAACTTCAAGATAATCAAAATGAGCTTAATACGCAACTTTCTTTAAAAATCTCATTAAGTAAAAAATTAATTTCAAACTATAATACAACAATAACGCTTTTAGATTCAAACCAAAAGCTTATTAAAAACAGACTTCAATATTTTGAATATAATATGAACCAAACAATAAATGATATTGCAGCATATTTACGTGCACAAAATACTTTAGATCAAATAATTTTGAACTGTTAAAACCTAATTACATTTTTAGATAATTTGTAAAATGCATTGATGTTTTCAAAGTTAATTACTTTGCATACTTCAGTTATTTCTGCGGAACAATTAAAACATATTTTTGAATATTTAGCAAAACTTTACGATCCAATGAAGATTATTGATTTTAAAAATATTATGTCTTATTATCAGCTAGCTGGCTTGCAAGTTACTTATTTGCCAAATAAAATTGTGTTCGCAATACACATTCCAATTTTTGAAAAACAAAATTTCAAATGTTTTCACCTATACCCAATTCCTTTAAAACAAACCATAATAATTCCGATACACCCTTACCTTATTCTTGGTGCGGAAACATTCCAATTTGATGATATGGAATGCCGTTATAATTATAATATGTAAAACTGCTTATTCATTATAAAAATAATCTGTTTGTTTACTAACATTTATGTTTTAATTTTTATACGTTTTATTTTTATGATGTTATTCATTCTTTGCAATACTAACTTAGAGACTAGTTCACCTACATTTGTAATTTCGAAAATAAAGTTTTTCTTTTAAAAAGGACTACTGAATTTCAGTACAGGGTGTTAAAAAATAACTAGGAAAAAATTCAGAGGGTATTCCTGGATCCATTTTAAGAAAAAAAGTTCCTATAAACATATGTCAATTTTGACTTTTTTTTTTTTTTTCTTACAGTCGCCTAAAAACCCCCACTATAAACACGTTTTTTTTTAAATTTTACAAAGGGGATAAATCAAAAAGGTCCTGTATAATTTTTTAGGGGTTTTTGGGGCGGCTGTATCTCAAAAACGATGGATTTTTGGACACATGTTTATATGAACTTTTTTTCTTAAAATGGATCCAGGAATACCCTCTGAATTTTTTCCTAGTTATTTTTTAACACCCTGTACTGAAATTCAGTAGTCCTTTTTAAAAGAAAAACTTTATTTTCGAAATTACAAATGTAGGTGAACTAGTCTCTAAGTTAGTATTGCAAAGAATGAATAACATCATAAAAATAAAACGTATAAAAATTAAAACATAAATGTTAGTAAACAAACAGATTATTTTTATAATGAATAAGCAGTTTTACATATTATAATTATAACGGCATTCCATATCATCAAATTGGAATGTTTCCGCACCAAGAATAAGGTAAGGGTGTATCGGAATTATTATGGTTTGTTTTAAAGGAATTGGGTATAGGTGAAAACATTTGAAATTTTGTTTTTCAAAAATTGGAATGTGTATTGCGAACACAATTTTATTTGGCAAATAAGTAACTTGCAAGCCAGCTAGCTGATAATAAGACATAATATTTTTAAAATCAATAATCTTCATTGGATCGTAAAGTTTTGCTAAATATTCAAAAATATGTTTTAATTGTTCCGCAGAAATAACTGAAGTATGCAAAGTATTTAACTTTGAAAACATCAATGCATTTTACAAATTATCTAAAAAATGTAATTAGGTTTTGACAGTTCAAAATTATTTGATCTAAAGTATTTTGTGCACGTAAATATGCTGCAATATCATTTATTGTTTGGTTCATATTATATTCAAAATATTGAAGTCTGTTTTTAATAAGCTTTTGGTTTGAATCTAAAAGCGTTA